>JANTQE010000004.1:21428-367299 GCA_032988195.1 Arachnomyces sp. PD_36 | reverse complement strand
CCCAGTGTCCGGGCCGATCGTCATGGAGCCCAAGATCGGGGGGCGGGAGGGCGGCAGAAGCCCAGGCTCTGGGGGGGGGGGGGGGGGGGGGGGGGCGGCCACCCTTCCTCTTTGACGCTGCCGACCAGCCAAACTAAACCCAAGAAATGTTCATCCTGGTGTTATCAACTTTCTCTCGCGCTGGTGACGCATGAATCCATTCTGAACTCTAACGAATGTTGCTGCTCGTCATGTAGATATCATGATGAGGTCAAGCCATGGTAGGTTTGTGTCGCTTTAAAGCAACGATTCCCCTCCCACTTATACTTATTTTGCTGCTAGTTCATCTATTCGGATAAAGAACTTCTACTTCCAAATCCTCCTGCTCAGTGATAGCACCCTTGATAAGCATCACATCTCCCCGCCACACCCCTCCCCGAAAGCGGTTCATATCTCCCGCATTAAAACACGATGACTGAAAACCCAGGGTTAGGTCTCTTCGCAAGGCTCCCGCCCGAAATAAGGGAACAAATATGGCTGGAATTCCTTCCCTCTGGCTGCGATCTATATTGGGAAAAATATCGACCTCGAAACTGTCACCTCGACATTCTTCGGGCAAGTCGAAGTCTGTACTATGAGGTTTCAGGCTGCCTCTATTCGAATACTTTTCTACAATTTTATATCAAGCATTATTACGCAATATCGAACCATAACTGGGCCACCGTCAGTTTGGACAAAATTTATCGACGGGGGAAAGGAGGCTTCCAGCGCAAAGCTTCCTGGGACCTACATAATAGGGATCATGCCAAGGACCGAGGTTTCTATAATCTCAGTCTCCATCCAAACATGGACAGTATCGTGGTGCATCTCTTTGCTCCAGATCCGAGCCGGCCTCACCACCTTTTCTATTTGTGGGAAAGGGTCACCCATCTTGTCGAGATGCTCAGAGCAGCCGGATCACTTCCACCGCTCATCATTCGCCTTCATAATCACGGCAAAAACGTCTGGCCGACGTGGGAGATTGACAGTCCTAGAATTAGGGGCACCTATTCTGGGAGATATGGTTATGATGTGGCTGTCTTACCGTTCTTTGACCTTCGAAAAGCCAGATCCGTCAAGGTCGAAATCCCCTCGAAGAAACTGCAAAACAGTATGAATCTGGACACGATCCATTGGGCGAGCGAAATGTTTCTCAAAAGGGCGAACGTACCTGTCCCGGGAAGTACTGAACTTATCGCCATGCCCGAAGCAGATGACCTTGATAGGAGGATTGTGGATGACGGCATCTGGGTTCGGGTATATTCCGACATCGACGAGGAGGTAGAGGCTGCTATGCGGCGCATATCGTTAGGTCATTAATCCAGTACAGAAGGCTGCCCCGGGTTTGAGGAAGCGGTGATTCACACGTGAACAACTGTCCGGAGATAATACACCAATACATTCCGGACATCTGCACGCTTAAGCTTGGACATATGATCAGACGAGTGATGGACGAAATTGATAATACGCATGGGGTTGGCTATATTTGTATTTGTATTGTTCCTACCGAATTTTTGATAGACTTGTTTTATATAGATGAAGGATTGTTTGCATACCTACTATCTCAATGTTGATACGGTCGTCGCAGAGGTAGTAAAAAGGGGCAGGGGTCGATAGGGGTAGAAGAATGGGGGCTGGGGAGTGTTCGGCAGTATCCAACATCAGGTTGCAAAGACCATAATATTCATCCCTCACTTCTTTAGAAGCATTGTTACCTCTATCTATCCTACTACAAGCGCTCGCAGCTTTTATATCTCCGTCGTTGGTGGTAATCGGGGGTTTGGTTTCACTTCGGCGATCGAGCCTCGGCAGTTCCTCAGCTTTGGGTTTCCCCCCGCCATCATGTACCCTTGTCTTCGACATTCTCTACCTTACGGATCTGCTCGCTTATATTCCTAGCATATATCTGACTGTGCTACATTCCTTTACGCCGCAGCGTGTGGCCCATCCTTGGCCTCTTGCCCGCACCTGAAATTCAGCCCCACGGACTTTCGTGCTTGTCACATCCCTGAGATGAGATGAGGTGTGGGTAAGATGAGCGAGCATACACCCTCTCTCTCCACTTCTACTGTTTGGGAGGAGCTGGAGAACGATTTCCTCCTCATATAATACGGTCAATCCATCCCCATTATTTTTGTTACAAGAATAGTGAAACTTCTAAATCCAAAGAAATAACTACCTACGTACAATCAATCCTTCAACAATGGGAAAGATCTCACCTGAGGCGATCAGCTCGCTCAAAGCCCGAGTTGACGCGACTACTAGTAAACCAAACGGTGCCGCGGGGTTAGTCTATGTCGCCGTTGATAGAGATGGGGATCACATCTTCGAGCATGCGTCGGGGAAGAGGGGATTGGGATCCGACGAGCCCATGACGATGGATACGGTGTTTTGGGTTGCGTCTTGTACGAAGATGATTGTCGGTATTGCTGTTATGCAGATGGTTGAGCAGGGTAAGCTTGCGCTCGATGATGTTGAGCAGGTGGAGAGATTGGCGCCGGAACTCAAGGATGTGAAGGTCTTGGAGAGATCTGAGGATGGGAAGCTTCATCTCGTTGATAAGAAGCGAGGGATCACGTTGAGGATGTTACTCACTCATACCGGTATGTTAGCTCGCTGCCGCCATTTATTAGTATCTACTAGCTAACACGGCCCCCGTAGCCGGCTTTGGATACACCTTCTTGAACCCGAAGTTACGTGACTATCTGGCGTCTGGCGTTGAGTTTTCTGGAAAGCCAGAAGACGTTCTGAATCAGCCACTCGTCAACCAGCCAGGAGAGGCGTGGGAGTACGGTGTGAATGTTGATTGGGCAGGCGAACTCGTTTCACGAGTATCCGGTCTCAAGCTGAACGACTATCTCATTAAAAACGTTCTGGAACCCATCGGAGCTAAAGATATCAGCATGTTTCCCTCTGAGGCTATGCAAAGCAGACTGGCTTTGATGCATCAGAGGTCTCCTGATGGGACTCTAAAACTTCGGGAGGGCAAGCATATCATGAATGCACCCCTTGATGCAAAGACGCCCGAGGAAATCAATGCGACTGTCAATTCTGGCGGCGGTGGATGCTTTGCTGTTCCTTCGGAATACTGCAGTGAGTTCACGAACTTGATGACATTCCGGGAAGTTATATGCTTCTGACGCATTGAGATAGAAATAATTGCCACGCTTTTGAACGGCGGGACTAATGCAAAGACTGGAGCCCAGATTTTGAAGCCGGAGACAGTGAACGGTCGGTTTCTGCAGTCAGAATGAATCAACTCGTTTATAAGCTAACCCATGCGGTGTAGATATGCTCAGCAACCACATCCCGCAATTCCCAAATTTCGGTCGTCAAGAGTTGGGTGACGGCATCGACCCGTTGCTTCTCACTGGCGCCCCTGAGATATACCCTCAACCACATGATCAGGCTCAAGGATGGGGCTTGACATTTTTCCATCACGTCCATGGAACTGCGACAGGCCGAGCTGCTGGGACAGTTTTCTGGTCCGGTCTTGCGAACCTCTACTGGTGGGCGGATAAAGAGACCGGCCTGGGAGGGATCATTGCTTCGCAGATACTTCCTCATGGCGGTAAGTGGCAGGCCTGTCTATCTTTGCCCCGCGTCCTGGAGGAGCTACTAACGTGAGCGCGTAGATCTCGAGGTTGTAACTTGCTGGGCGGAAGTCGAAGCCGGACTCTACGCCGCTCTTGGTAAGATATAAACCCTGTGAATGAAGACACGCGAGACGTGAAACGTAGGATGTCTTATTGTTCTCGCCAGTTTCGTGGTTATTGCGTTTTTTTCACCTGTTTAGAGGCTTCTTCCCATTTTGCTGTCGCTGTCGATGCTGCGTCGTTGAGTACGCATACTCTTAGTAGTGAGACATACTGAACCTCAATGTAGAAGCTCAGAAATCAACCAGAAGACCCCGAGTTTCAGTTTCCATTAGTATCAGGTCGTGTACTCAGCCTTGTCCGTAGATAGTAGCTGTGTCATCTGTTGGAGTGACAAAAGAGGAAGTTGAGAAAGTAAAGAAAGTCGTGCCTGAAGCTCGGTCTTGGCGTGATCCCCAAGCTCCTCCAAGTTATCGAGATCCCAATTGAAGTACATCAACTCCCCCAACCAACAGCCTAGCCGACACACAGCTGGATTGACAGCTAAAGACGAGCTCCGAATGTTCTCTGCATATGCTATGATATAGTCCTCCGAAATATCAGCGCACCATGGCGCTGGATACGTCCGATGGTTATGTCGCTGCGAGCGGCCTCGCACCCGACCTTGCAGACATGTCATTACCTCTATTCAGCGTAGAACGGGTCCAGCTCCAGTTTTCCATGGGCGCGGACTTTGTTGCTGCCCAGGTTGCAAATAATGTTCTGATTCTTGCTCTGGCGACGGGAAGGATATTGCGGATTGACTTGGATAGTCCAGCGGATATTGATGGTATGGAAACACGTACTCTATTTACAGATGCAGGTCGACGATCCGATAGCTACTTTTCTTGACCTGTGGAAGTATTAACTCAAAGCTCTTGGATGTATTAGATATCGACCTCCCCAAGAAATCGTCGGAGACAGGACTAATCCGTCGCATGTTCCTTGACCCCTCCGCATCGCATCTAATCATCACCACCACACTCGGCGAGAACTACTACCTCCACACACAATCGAGGCAACCGAAGCCCCTTTCACGTCTGAAAGGCGTTTCAATCGAAAGCATCGCGTGGAACCCTTCCCTTCCGACAGCTTCTACGAGAGAGATCCTAGTGGGGGCCACTGATGGCAATGTCTACGAAGTCTACATCGATCCGTCCACGGAGTTTTATCGTCGGGAGGAGAAATATGTTAGCACGGTGTATAAGATCGCGGACGAACCGATTACTGGTGTTTGGGTGGGGTTTGTTCCTGGGAAGGCAGACTCAAGGCGGATAATGGTGTCTTCAAATCGAAGGCTGTTGCACTTTCTTGGACGGACAGGCAGGCATGGGAAAGAAGGAGGGGGGTCGATATATGCGGACCTTTTTCAGCGGGAAACACCTCTTGATCATCAGGAACCAAGTGCGTCGAGTTCAGCACCCTCGACATTGGCAATATCCCCAGATCCACCAGATGCACACAATGTGGAGGGGCAGACAACAGAGAGGCAATTCGCCTGGCTTTCGTCTGAAGGTGTCTTTTATGGCTCACTGCGGGACCCGTCTGTTCAGTCGGAATCAGGACGTAACGTCATGGATGATGGCCAGACGCTCTCGCGAACCGATCTACCCGCGTCAGAATCGTCTAGGGGCGGCAGAAAATTGATACAAGACCCGATCAGGGCTATGACGCTGACACAGTGGCATATTCTAACCCTTGTGGAGGGCCGAGTCATTGCCACCAGCCGATTAAGCGGGGAGAGCGTGTACGATCAAGCTGTGCTGGAGCCAGGGCAGAGTTCCTTAGGCCTACTATCCGATCAGAAGAAAAACACATTTTGGCTCTTCACGGGGAGGGAGATATTTGAGGTCGTTGCCAATGACGAAGATCGGGATGTGTGGAAAGTTTTCCTCAAATCCCAACAATTCGATGCCGCTCTACGGTATGCACGGGGCAGTGCTCAGAAGGATGCTGTTGCAACCGCCTCCGGTGACTATCTAGCGTCGAAAGGCCAGTATCTGGATGCTGCTGGGGTCTGGGGTAAAAGCAGCAAAGGATTTGAAGAAGTCTGCTTGACCTTTATTAACCGCGGCGAACAGGATGCTTTGAGAAAGTATCTTCTTGGCCATCTCTCCACATATAGGAAGACATCAACCATGCAGAGAGTCATGGTTGCAAGTTGGCTAGTAGAGGTATTCATGTCGAAACTCAACTCGCTTGATGATACGATAGCTACCAAAGCAGAGCTGACCGAGGGAACGAGTACTGGCGAGACCAAAGACCAGCTCGGAAGCGTGCGGTCCGAGTTCCAAGAATTCGTAACAAAGTACAAGTCTGACCTCGACTCCAAGACTGTATACGACATAATCAGTAGCCATGGGCGAGAACAGGAGCTACTGTACTTTGCGACCGCGACTAATGATTATAACTATGTACTCTCTTACTGGGTTCAACGGGAGAACTGGGCCGAAGCGCTGAACATGCTTCAGAAGCAGACAAACCCTGAAGTATTCTACAAATACAGCAGCGTGCTAATGGCCCATGCGGCAGCGGGTTTGGTGGATATTTTGATGAGGCAAACTGACCTCGACCCCCAGAAGCTCATTCCCGCGCTCCTTAGTTATAACAAAGACATCAACATTCCGCTTAATCGGAACCAGGCCCTCCGCTACCTCAACTTCATAATTTCAAATCACCCCAACCCTTCAGCCGCCGTTCATAATACCTTAATATCTATCCACGCCTCAAGCTCTTCAGACTCAGAGGCCGCTCTCCTCACATACCTAGAGTCCCAGCACTCCTCGCCACCGCCATATGATGCAGACTTTGCACTTCGTCTATGCATTCAACACAAGCGGGTTCAGTCATGTGTTCACATCTACAGTGCTATGGGCCAGTATCTACAGGCCGTAGAGCTCGCGCTTAAGCATGACGACATTGAACTGGCAGCTCTGGTAGCAGATAGACCAGAGGGGAACGACAAACTCCGCAAGAAACTATGGCTTCTCGTTGCCGAGAAGAAAATTCAGCAGCCTCGAACCGGTATCAAGGATGCCATCGGGTTCCTTCGCAGGTGCGAGCTTCTTCGGATCGAGGATCTCATCCCCTTTTTCCCAGATTTTGTAGTTATCGACGACTTCAAGGATGAAATTTGCACAGCTCTCGAAGATTACTCCAGACATATCGATGCATTGCGGCAGGAGATGGATAACTCGTCACACACAGCGAGCC
Organism: Arachnomyces sp. PD_36; assembly: GCA_032988195.1. Classification (NCBI taxonomy): domain Eukaryota; kingdom Fungi; phylum Ascomycota; class Eurotiomycetes; order Onygenales; family Arachnomycetaceae; genus Arachnomyces; species Arachnomyces sp. PD_36. The sequence goes on along the minus strand of JANTQE010000004.1, from coordinate 360,433 downwards.
AAATCCGGAGCGAGATTGCAGCATTAGACACTCGGTATGCGATCGTTGAACCAGGCGAGAAGTGCTGGATATGTTCCTTGCCAGTGTTAAGCCGTCAGTTTTTTGTCTTCCCATGCCAGCATGCGTTTCATAGCGATTGTCTAGGAAAGAAGGTTATGGAGAGTGCCGGGTTAGCGAAGAGGAAGAATATACGGGATCTACAGGCGGAGATGAGTAAAGGCGCGGGTCCACCATCCAGGAAGGAGAAGATCATCAAAGAGCTGGATGGGCTTGTTGCTGAAGCTTGGTGAGTTTATTCTTCAACCCGTTCCCCGTTTCATTTGGTAAAGAGGCTTAGGCTAATGACCAATCCTACAGTATACTATGTGGCGACCACGCTATAAAGCAGATTGACGAACCCTTCATCGCTGAATCCGATAACAAAGATGAGTGGGCCATATGATATATCCGACTAAATCGTTCCAAAATTCTGGAATTTCGGAGTCCGTTTTCAACTATTTACCCCGTTATTGAGTGAGAGATGTATTACGTTTGAAGGAGTTTTTCATTTGGCGACGGAGTAGTCTGCATTATTGCCATTTCTTTGTACATACCCAGTTCTCAGTCCTTCCGCATAGCTATATATGGTGGTATGTTCTTTTCTTGCGGGGAAGATACGTATTTTCCAATGCTCCGTCTTTCTGTCGAAGTTATATATATTCCATGGTAACTTTTGATATGTACCATGCAGATAAATACATCTCGAGTCGTTACCATCCCCCCGATTTGAAACATGGCATCCAATTTATATAAATATTTTTATGAGTTCACACTTCCCGGGGCGAACAGCACGCATCCAAATTCAAGATTCGTAACTCAAAGCGCGGTATGTTTTCTACCCGTTGTGGTGTCCACAGTCAAACAAAGCCAGAAAAGGAACGAAATGGGATTGGACCGGTCAACAACCAACATTGCAGGTTCCATAGATGATTAAGAATCCCGCCTCTGAGCAGCTTCCATCTAGACGATTATATAACATGCCATATCTGGCCGAAGCTTAAGCGCGCGTTTTCCATAAGCGCCAACCGCGCCAACCTTAAACCTAAGACAACATATCATTTAATAGGAAGGAGCGACTATGTCCATCCATCGCGCCTTCCTTATATAAGAGACGACCTAAACCGGACTAATTAGGAAGGAGCGACCGAGTGCACCTTCCTAGTACAATAACCGGACTAAAAAGGAAGGCGCGACCCTCAAATCGTTCCTTCCTAACACGGATTGGAATCTAAACAGGAAGGCACGCTGGGTCGCGCCTTCTATACTTGATCGGTTACCCTAATATGGAAGGAGCGTTTTATATTGACGGTCGCTCCTTCCCTTTTTGTCCGGTTATAGTCACCTAAGGAAGGAGCTATGGGCCAGTCGCTCCTTCCATATATGACTATAACCGGACAAAAAGGGAAGGAGCGACCAACGTACCTTCCATTTCTGAACTCATATCAAAAATGGAAGGAGCTCTGGGTCGCGCCTTCCTATTTAGTCCGGTTATAGTCAGCTGGGAAAGGAGCGATCCAGGGCGTACCTGCTTTATTGGATAACCGAACTAAAAGGGAAGGCGCGACCCTCAAATCGCTCCTTCCTTATACGACTATAACCGGACTAATTAGGAAGGTGCGACCGTGCGTGCCTTCCATATATCAAGAATGGAAGGCACGCAGGGTCGCACCTTCCTAATCTGATCGGTTACAGTATAAGGAAGGTACGCTGGGTCGCTCCCTCCTAATTAGTCCGGTTATGGTCTTAAGGAAGGAGCGATCTGAGGGTCGCGCCTGCCATATATGGGTAACCGATCAAAAAGGGAAGGTGCGACCCTCGAGGGGGTATCGCTCCTTCCCCATAGGACTATAAACGGACTAATTAGGAAGGAGCGACCCTTGTGCCTTCCTAATCCTATAACCGATCAAAAATGGAAGGAACGACCCTGCGTGCCTTCCTATTTGGATATCAATTTATAAAAGGAAGGAGCGATGTGAGGGTCGCTCCTTCCCTTTTAGTCCGGTTACCCAAATACGGAAGGCACGAGGGTCGCGCCTTCCTAATTAGTCCGTTTATAGTCAGTTGAGGAAGGTACGCTCGGTCGCTCCTTCCCTTTTTGTCCGGTTATAGTCATATATAAAAATGGAAGGTGTGGGGTAGGGTCGTGCCTCCCTATTTGAACGGGTTTCTAAAGAAGGGAAAGAGGAAAGGCTTGGGCGCGTAAAGGAGGGCATTATTCTCCACAAGGGAAGGTTGGGAGGGTGGGGGAGGGGGGAGGGGGTTGGAATGGAAGTGGTGGGGGATTTAGGATATCAGTTATGGAAGAAAGGGGTGGGTTGAATGGTGAGGTAGTGTTCGAAGAGGAAAATGCGTAAAGGAACGAGAATTGGAAAAAGGAGGGATAGAGGCACCGAAGTGGGTTACTTTGAGCTCCCTATAGACGGATATGGGCAGGTACAAGAGGTGTCAGTTGATCTCTCGCGGCTGAGAACATGTTAAGAACCAATATGAAAGCTTATCAAAAGCTCCTGCCAAGAGTTCTCGGAATCTACGAAGGCAATGCCTCTGGAAAGTACAAAGAGCATTCTCAGATGAAAAAGATGTCTCTTGATTGTTGCAAAAATAAGTTACGTCTCGTGCGTAAAATCTAGACAGATAAAGAATATCTGAGAAAAGATAACTCGCGATTCAAATCAGAGCCAAACGGTGGAGGAGGAAGATTTCCGGCAATAATGTGTAAGTTACTCCATGCGGGCAGGTCTCCCCTCGATTTCGATAGTGAACTTGGTTCGCTCAATATGCCGCAGGAACATTGCCAGGATACCTACCATGAGCCAGGGCAACAACAATGGGCGAATCTATCTCGCGTGACGTCCACCCCATGGAGAACTCCGACCGGCGCTTGAGCGTAGCGGTCTCAGGGCCAACCAGCGCTGCAGAGCATGATAATAGCCTCAGCTGAGCCGCACACCCTCACCTGTTTTCTAAAAATATGCATGAATTATCGAATCTGACCTTTTCTTTTTCATTAGTCGGAGCCAATGAACACTTTCTTGGCAGTCTCTCCTCGCTGTGCCGCGCATAACTTGGTGCATTGCAGCGTGACTCTCGCGACAAGAGGCAGCGCAACAGAGCAAAGGATTGGATACCAGACGGTGATAACACCTGAACGGTGTTGGAGGAGTGTTTCCTCTGTGGACGATTCTTCCAGCGCTCTCTCTCCCCTCGCATTATTTTCCAAGCATAAATAGAGCCCGTTTGCCAGCCATGGGAGGGTCATATCTACATCTCTACTCACTTCGACAACCCACTTCTACGGCCCTATTCAACTGGTTATTCAATACCCCTCCACAAAAGCATTTCCCTTAAACCTTGTCTATAGCTATCCGCTTGAATCCCGAGCCAAAATGTTCCGAGCCTGCCAAGCCATCAAAAACATCACTACATCGAACGGAAAACAAGTCGCCGTCGCGTACGTCACCAAGACTGACGTTTGGGAACGCAAATTTCTTTCCCAGACCGTCCAAACCGAGTTCTCTAGGGTTGCTGAAAAGTACAAGGACACTTTAAAACCCGAGACTGTCACAGTGGCCATGAAGTAAGTCCTGTGTTGAATTCCGTTGAATTCTCTTCGCTTACACCTTTCCAGGGAGGCAGAGCATCCAAGCCAAAGTGACGCCGCAAGGCATTTCACTGTATTCGAGCTCGACAAGGATGAAAAAGTTGTTGCATCGAAACACTACTATAAGTGAAGGACGGCGTTAGTGTTGGGGAGAGGTTCGGTTATTTGTGGGGCGGAGGAAGCCACGGCGGCAAGAAAGTGACTGGGATTTGATTTTTTTGTGGAGGAAATAGCTAGAGAAAATGCAAAATACGATCCTCGTTTAATATGCATGATTATTGTAGACATAATACCTCGAGTTGAGATGGAAAATTCCAGTCAGAATGGAGAATTTGTTGAATCTCAATGTTCCCAAGTGAGGGCACGTGCCACTCAGGAGTCAACCTTGGAAAACATGTAAATATCACGTGATGTATATGATATGGATATATTTGGCCGACCTACAACATCAACTCGCGACCTGGGTCTAATTTATTTTTCGTTGAAATTTCACGCAAGCCTTGAGGTGGATATGGTGTCTCCACCCAGCGAATTGGTCGGTGCTGCCGGACGTCGTTATATCTTTAAGCAACTGATTCAGGAGAGACCACATATCGGTCGCGTTTGGATGGCAACGTGAGAGCATCTCCCCCCATCCCCAGCATGAAGCGCAGCTAGGTGGACTGACGGTGGTTCAGATCTGGGCAAGGCAAATTTATCTTGAAGGACATCCCCAAGGCTATTTTTTCAAGCTTCAATGAGGACATACTCCCACCGCTTCGCGCGAGCGAAAGTCGATTTTTACGGCTACCAGATGACACGATTCCAGACCAGCGGATTTTCGTATACAAGTACATGGACGATGACTTTCTGAACCTTGTTAGAAAGCCAATATCTATGCCAGCCAGGAAGCAGATTCTAAAAGCCACCTTACAAGGGATTGCCGACCTGCACAGTAACGACATTGTTCATTTAGGTGAAGTATACGCCTTTTGACTTTGGAGCCCAGGACTAATTGCCTCCAGACATCAAACCTGACAATATCATGGTCAACTACCGCGATGATTGTCCGGAGACGGTTGAGCAGGTTCAGATCATTGATCTCGAAAATGCGGCTTACCTGCCTAAAGGGAGATGCATTAAGGGGATGTTACCTGGCAATGATAGCTGGCGTAGTCCAGAGGGCCATTTCAAGGGGGAGATTAACAAGGCTACTGACATTTTCTCCTTCGCGACCGTGGTAGGCTACTACCGCCCCCTGGGAGAAGGTTCTGTCTAGCTAACCTGCCTTCCCAGTGCATCTATGCTATGCTTGGAAAAGTCATCTTCGGAGCCGACGATGATTTACAGAAATTTGAATCACAGGGCGCATTCCCTCATGTAATCCGTCTTCAACGTCAAGTTTCCTATTTCGGGGATAGAGAGGGGCTGAACGGGCTCATGACGCATGTTGGCGACGAGGAAGTCAACTGCCAGGTTCTGGGGTTTCTTTGGGATGATCGGGCGGCAGATTATCACACCTACAAACCATTTTCGGAGTGGCCAGATGTCACTGACAATGAGTTCAAGGACCTCATTGGGAGAATGACGATTTTGGATCCTCGAAAGCGGGTAACAGCGCGCGAAGCGTTAGAGCATCCCTGGTTTGCTGGTTGCGAGAGTTGATAAGCGTTTTGGAGGACAAGGTTCCTGGGTTATTGTAGGCCTCGCATTTCATGAAGAGAGACGGGCAGATTAGGCTTTTAGGCTCATTCTCCTCTACAATTCTTTCCCGTCGCCCTTGACAAATTGAGAAGATACATGTAAGATTTAGAGAAACTCAGATTGGGAAGCGTTTTTTCACATTATAAGACAGTCAACGATAATGATTAACAGAAGATAAATTTTTTCTCTCGCAGCACTATAATATTTCAAAATTGAATGAAACAACTTCTTTAGTGAACACCACTTAAAAGCATCATATTAAAACTCTGAGATGTGTACTTCGTTATGAAGTTCGATACTTCATCTATTCTGAGTCATGATACAGATAATGATTAACGAAAGATAGATTTCTTCTCTCGCAGCACTATAATATTCTAAAATTGAATGAAATAACTTCTCCAGTGGGAACTACTTGGAAGCATAACGTTGAAACTCTTGAGATGTGTACTTCGCTGCGAAGTCCGGTACTGCATCTATCCTGAGCCATGATACAAAAATCATTCCTAATAGTTATCTCAATTAATCCATCATTGACACCACTCTTTGGTGGCGATGAGCGCAAAATATCACTAAGAGCGGGTTGCTCTTGATCAGGTTCATAAATGACCCGCCCAGCCCATGTGAGGCGCAATGCAAGTGAAGACAAATGAAATAATTATCCATGGAGGATAGTACAGTAGCCCGATGGCAGAGAAGCATCTCCATCTCCATCGAGACAGAACGAAAAGAGAACGACGTCATTCCCGAATAGAATATCAATGGGATGGAGTATCCATCCATCTGACTCCTCCGGTCAAGGAAGAAGTCCTGTGGGTTCGGTTCACGCCATCTCCCTTGGCCGTGGGTGCACCTGACCTGACGATATGCGTTTGCAGGAGGAGAGGGTAGACGGGAAGATAAGATAAGAATGGGGAAGAAAGAAAGAGAGAGAGAGGCAGACATTCCCCGCAACACGGGAGGGAAATGGAGAAAGAGAAAGAAGGAGGAGAGCCCATTCCTCAGAGGTGGAAGAGCATGGAACATATCAATGATCTTCCGACCATTCCAAGGAAACTGATCGGTTTGTTCAGTTCGCGATCCGCGATTAGCATAGCATGGCGTGGTTGATCACTGATCACTGATCTGTCGAGATGCTGTATTATTTGGGGGGAAAGAAAGGGGATGGGGTATGCAGGTAAGCGATGGTTATTGGATTGAAGCGGGTGGGTTGGGGCATGATGTGTGCAGCCGGAGTGTGGAGGGAATTATGAGGACTGGAGAATAATAATAGCGGTAGCGAGAGGAGAAGCGGCTGGTCGAGTTGGATAGGAGCAAGAATATGGTGGATGATGCATTTTTGTTGGGTCGATATAGGATGGGTATGCGGGAATTATTAATATGGCTGATACTTCTGTCTGTCTGGAGTGGTGGTCGTGTTTTAACCTAGTCGATTATTCGTGTTCTATGCATCTTTCTTTCTCTGGCCGTTGACAAAAGGACAGGGAGTAGGATAAAGTGGTTTGTACAGAGAGGGCAGTGAGGTCATCGACCTTGGGTTCTTGCTTCAAAGTTGGTCAGGATAGCTGTGGGAGAAAGAGTTTCATGGTGTGTTCTGGCATCTGGGGAAGAAGAGGTATGTCTCCGGTTGGATGGTTGGGAGGGAAGCGACATGGCATGGTCGGGCCTTTTGGGTCGCATGATCAATGTTCGTTCTTGGGTTGATTGTTCTTCCATGGCAGAAGTCAGGGGAAGGGGAAGGGGAAGGGGGATACGAAGATCGCGAAAGTCCCTGTACGAGTACTTTGTTTGTATGTATATGTCTTCTTTGGGGTGAGTGACTTCTTTAGCAAGGAGAAAGAGAAGATTACACGGCTGATGTCTGTCGCCAACGTGCATCAAACGATGGGGGTACAGAAGAATGTAAAAAGATGGCACGCTGATGCGGGTGCCACGGAGGAATGAAGATCGAGTGTTCTCACGACGATTCTTCTCGTGCATACTCATCGAGTCTTTCTCATGCACCGTTCGTCGACTCGAGGCCAGACAGAGAGAATTTCACCCGCCACTTCCACCACTGTCGCTATCGCGAGGACAGTGCTTCCTTGGAAGACGATAATTATGCCGGCGAGGTCGGCCGACCGTACTCCAATTGCGAGACAGTTGGTGTGTGCGGCAGAAGGTACCCACCAGTTGTTTGAGCATGGTTGGGGAAGGACGTTCGTATTCCCCCGCATTAAAAGTAAAGTTATCTATCTATCACTTTTTATCGCGATAGTTCCTTGAACTGGTGGAAAGATAAGTCAGTTCAGAAGGGGTCACCTGGCACGAAAGAAGGGAGTTCCCCTTTTAGGCTTTTTATGGCGGGCTTGTGGTTCGTGGTTCACAGTTCACAGAGTGTGCACGATTCATGGTCGACGGAGGTTTAATTCTTGGTTTCTCGGTCTAGCCTGTGCTCAAACGGAAGTCTAATATCTCGGATTACGTGCTATGGTCCTTGAAGGGGAAAGGAAAGGATACTATCAAGTTTTGACGGTTTAATGCTGGTTGGAGGTCACGTCGTCGTCGTCGATGTACTGGTACCTTTGCGATTGAAGGAGAGTCCGTCCATCGGATCTACAGATAATCCTTTGCGCAAGAAAAACCCAGAAGCCAGAAGACGGTGAAGGGTATGCAGGTGAATAGGGGGGAGGGAGACAGAAAAGAGGAAAACAAAAACAAACACATATCCAAAAGCGGGGTTTGGCGATGGAGAGATAGTGGTTGGGGATCATCACCAGGGAAATGCACGGCAGTTGATACGGATAGAGATAGCGATAAGGGAATGAAGGGAGGGAGTGAGAGGGATGGTGAGGTGATTCCACGATGGTGTCCATCGTCCATCCATGGAACGGGAGAAAGTGAGAACGAGACATGGCGTGATGCCCAAGAATGGCGGCAACAGAAGTTGAACCACGTCTTGTTTCAGGAGAAGACGGTGAGGTGAGGACGATGTGAGGGTAGATGAGGGTAGAAGGGTCCAAAGGAAGGAAGCGACCGAAAAGGAAAGGCGGTCAGACCCAGCATACGACACCACTCTGTCTTCCTTGCATGTTTTTCCTAAAAAAGGATATACATGATCCGCCCGCAGAGTCCCCCGCCAGTTGTCAGGTACCGCCCACATCGGAGATGAAGAATGAACACGACAACCACGACACACCGCCTGCAGAGACTGGAGAAAGCTTTCGCAAGGGGACCCACACGGACCCACACGGACCCACCCTCCTGCACCCACCCTTGTCTGCTTCTGGTCTCAGGACTCGCCATGTTCTCCAATGATGATCGACTTACCCATGGAGCTGTCCTCGACAACTAATGAGTATCGTCCGTCTGTCCGGGGTCGAAAACGCTGATCTCTTGTGTCTTGTAAATGAAAGAAAACAGCGCTAGTACGAAAGAGAGTTATTCCCTCTGCATAACTCGAGGCATAAGCCAGAAGAATGCAAGTAGAGAAGGGTCTCATTCGCTGGTCTTCCCTCCTTTGGCTGGCCTGTGCTCCTTGTGTCGTGCCACTTGTCCTCTTGTTTCGGCCTGTGCATAAAACTTGTGCCACGCCTCTTGCTTCTCCCCAACCAGAGGAGTCGCTCTTTGCGCTGGTGCACAAGGAGAACAAGGAGAACGGGGGGGAAGATTCTCAACGGCAGGGGAATGTTTTATTCTTCTTACTTGCTTCTTACTATGCTCTCTTTCTGCGACGATGTAGTATGTATCTGTACATGTACCTGATGAGATGATGGGTTCGATTCGACGGTTAGAGATATGCAAGCACCCAAGCACCCAAGCACCCTTGCCGTCACTGCATGGTATTCGGTATCAACGGTATTTTAATCTGGCATGGGCCAGATGGCAGTAAAATGGCACAGCCCAGCGCTTCCTTCACTTGTTGCCATCACATTCTTCCGTTGCGGACACGACCACCCTGTCCGCCACCCATGTGGAAATGTACCGTAATCTGACCAGGCAGCAGAGATTCCATTGGCCCCCGTGGAAGGATCACTGGCCTTGGGTCGGGTGTGGGCCCCGTAACTTGGCTGTTTCCGTCATGAAGAGGGTTCGTGGCCAGAACGTTGAGGAGGTGATGACGAAGTTTAATTTCCACGTAGAAAGCGCTCGACACTTCTGGTTCTTTGTTCTTTCGCCTCTGCAGTGACTGGTGATGGCGAAAGAGCTTGGGCGTATCGTATTGTCATCATGTCTATCTTTCTCCCCTTCTGTCTACCTTGATGGACTGTATTGTACTGTACTCTATCCATTCTTTAGTCATCGACCATCACTGATCACCTCACCTTCCTCTTCTCTTTCCTTTCTTTTCCCTTTTCCCTGTCTGACTCTTTCCCTTCCCTTCCCTTCCTTCCTCTCTCTCTCTCCCCCAGAAACATCAACAAGATACAACCTCAACCTTTCTCAACCTTCATCTCTCTTCTTTCTTCCTCATCTTCCTCTTCCTCTTCTCTTCTTCCTCTTCCCATCCACAACTCTCTCACCAACGGGTTAGATAGTGCTCTACCATCAAGGACTGTGATCGATTACGCCTTCTTAAGACCCCATTAAGACTCATCCATCAATCCCTCAACAGTTCTTCTGGCTTCTGCACTGCCTTCCTCGACTTCGCTTCCCTCCTCTCATTTCTTCTCTTCCCGCTACAACCACCAACTCAACCATATACAAAGCCTTCGTTTCCCCTATCGGTCGAATCTCCGTCTCCAGTCAACTTGCTTGTATCTACCCGCTCGGAAGATTGCCAACTCTTCAATCGTTTCTCCGCTGCCACTGCCACCAATCTTCAACCCCCATCTCGGTGACCTACCAGCGTTATTCTTACAACCAAGGACTGGGAAGGAAGCCAGGACGCCAAGTTGCCCGGCTCTGCAATCGAATCTCCTTCGAACAACGCCAATTCCCCACCTCCAGCCAATGCTGGCACGACAACAGCCCGAACTACAATAACAACAACTACCGGTGATCTGCTCTCTTAGTTGGCCAACGTTCTGGGCGAAGCTTGTCTCCGTTCTCGGGGAGAAAGGATATATAACGATTTACTCCATCTGTTTCACCTTTTCTGCGAATCGATGACTCTGGGCTCTCCGTCGTGAACAACGTTCCGCTCCTCTGAGTCACTCGTCTTCGAGCTATATTTCCTTCCTCTCCGCCACTCCTTCTAGCCAGGTGTTCGAAGGTTCCGGTGAACAACGCTTATAATATAATCTCTCCCGGCCCCAAAGTCCAGCAACAACCTTCACGATCTTAACGCAGCGAAACGTCCATATCCATATCCCAATACTTCCGCCACCCGCATCTGATCAGCATCTCCGTTAGCCACCTCGCCAGGCTCCTCTGATCTACTTCCATTCCGCTCTTTCTTTACTTATTATTCTTCTTTCGTGTCGGCTGTCGCCCTCGTCCACTCGTGCAACTATACCAAATGCAATTATAACGATCTTTACCGGTTTCTTTTTCCACACCGATACCTCGACAGGTATCCGTCCACCGAACGGTTTCTCCTTTGTCCTCTCAACTTCTTCGCAAGCCTTCTTTTTTACATATTTTTTTAAAAACCCCACATCTATATGAGCCTCTGAAACCAACAATCCGGAGTTTTTGTTTCTTCTTTGCGTGATTCCCACCCGCATTTGTCTTTGATTCTTTCTTGGTGGCTGCCTACTCTGCCGGTTATTCGATTTCCCCAACGCCTCTTCAGCTTTATTTGACTTTCTCCGACACCTCGGACCGCGAACAGCCAGCATTCTTGACGATTTATTCTTGTTTATATTATACGCTTTGCTACGACCATCTCCCTCACACGACCGCCCTCCGCCAAACCGCTCACCTCCCAACGCCAAAGCTCGTCCCATTCCCAGCCACACCCCTTACTTTCTTGGTAAAGTTTGGGCAAGTCGCAGGTGACTCATATTAGGTTCCTATTTTACATACCTTCTACATCCAGATCAATGTCTGATATGGAGTGCCTACGAGATCGATTTGTGGAGGGACAGCTTCTGGATGGACGCTTCAAGACAGTTGCCCCATTGAACCATGGCTCTTTCGGCCTGGTATTCCTCGCGGAAGACACCAAAACTGGCGAGCAAGTTGCTATCAAATGCTTGACCAAGCCCGATTCCGCAAACCCGGATACCGCTTCATTAGCTCTATCTGAGGAGTTGGATTACCACACCCGCCTGGGTTACCACCCCAACATCGTCAACCTGGTCCATTCCTTTGAGACCGGGGCACACATCTTCCTCGTGTTGGAGTACTGCTCGATGGGTGATCTCTACGAAGCCATCAGACTGAACCGTGGCCCATTGGAAACGGAGCATGTCCGTGACTTCATGCTGCAACTTGTCAGTGCCGTTGAGTTTATGCACGCCAAGGGGTTGTATCATCGTGATATCAAGCCAGAGAACATTTTCCTCACCAGCGATGGTTCGATGAAGCTGGGTGACTTTGGTTTGGCAACCTTGAACTCATGGTCGCAAGAAGCCTGTGTTGGAAGTGATCGCTACATGGCGCCTGAGCAGTACGACCCACCGGCCAATGGCTATTCTCCCGCCCAGGCGGACATTTGGTCGATTGGTATCTGTCTGCTCAACATCCTCTTTTCCCGCAACCCCTTCGCGGTACCGGCGGGGTCTGATATCCTGTTCTCCGACTACACCCGGGACCGTCAGTCCCTCTTTGACGTGTTCCCCAACATGTCTCAGGATACCTTCGAAATTCTAGTCAATGCCATGACTATCGACCCAGAGAAGCGATCTCTTTCTGGTGTCCGTCATGCCATCCTACGAGCTGTCTGCTTCACCACGGACGATGAGACTCTTGACGAGTTCTGCACCGAAGATCGCGATGTTGTGCCTGCCAGCGCCAACCGCGAGCCCCTTCGAACGCCTTCCATCCAGAGCCCCCACATCAACCAGGGCGACTCATTCCCATGGGCCAAGGCGTTGCAATCAAGTCCCCAGCAGGCAGTCCGTCAGCTTTCGATTATCCCCGATACCGAGAGTTACACCGAAGACCTTTTCCCCCCGTCCGATATCGAGGCTACTTCCTGGTACTCTGTCCAGCCCGAGACTCCGTCCATGGCTTCCGTCTTGGACTCCGTTATGGGTTCATCCTTCAAGGACATGGCTATCCGTCGTCCTGCCAACAAGTACCCGCCACCTTCCGATCCGGTTCCGATCTCGGGGTCGTTGCCTAGCCACGTTGCTCGACCACCCCGCGCCATGTCAATGGTCTTCGGAACGAACAAGCGCGATCCTATCTCCAAGAGCTGGAGTGATCTGTGGGATGAGGAGGAGTCCGAGAATGAGGATCTCGCTCTTCAGCAACGACGTGAACAGAACGCTCGAAGCTGGAGTCAGGAAAGCAAGGAGGAGCAATCCCCTGTTCCTTCCCCGCTTTCGGAAATAAAGAGCCCTTCTGTCATCAACGCCCGCGCCCAGAGCCCGAAGCCTGCTGCTGCCGTTCCTACCGATATCCCCGCGCCATCCAAGCCACTCGGTGGATTAGGTGAGAATGCCACTCCTTTCGCCAACAACCAGGTCCATTCTGGTCGATACTCGCCTCCCAAGAAATCGTCCATGGACAAGTGGGCTGCTCTCGGGAACAAGAGACGGAACTTCCACCCTCAACGCAAAGCGGATGATTCGTCTCGGCCACGACTCAGGGAGTCTATTTCCATGAACTGGCGTCGTACACGCCACCCAAGCTCACCTGGACGCGAGAACAAGGATACTCTCTTCAACGATCGCCCCATCCACAATCCGTTCCTGGAGAAGGACTGGCGCCGCGAGCAGCCCCAGACCGTCCGATACAAGCCAAAGAAGTATCCCCTCGGTGGTGGCTACGATGGCATCGATGATGACATGGACTGGGTGGGTGGTTGGCATGACCTCCACCTATAGTTCCCCGTTATCACTCCCTTCATTCTTTCAATCCCCACTCTTTTTTTTTAACGACCTTTATCTGCCTTTCTCCCTTCGTATTATATGACCTGCTGCTGCCTCTGCTCACTTCATTGCCTCGGTTCATTGTGTGGAGTACTCATCCTCGGGCTAGCCGATTTGTTTTTTTATGTTTTGATGTTTTTTCTCTTGCTCGCCTACACTTACAATTAACCCGTGTTGCGCACTCACTCTGCTACGTCCTTTTTCCGTCCTCCGATACCATTACCATTACCTCTACGATATCCAAACCGACCGACACCAATTGTCGTCTTCGTCACGCCTACACCTACCTTTTTTCCACTATATACTTTATTATATTAGCCTTTTTTTGTGTGTGTTTTCTTACTACTACTCTTCTCTCGATTGGGTGTGTCCTTGATGACAATCGCTTGTACACTACAACTACCTCTGTTTCATCATCTGGCATGACATATTTTACTACAGCAAGGCGAAGTGAGGGCAGGGGTCGCAACCAGGGGCGACATGAGAACATATAAAATACCTTCCCTGACTGGCGTTCTTCTTCCTTTGCTTTTTTATCCCCATTTCCTTTTTGCTTTTTGACTCATCGTCTCATCATCATCATCACTCTTCCTGGGGGGCGTCATCTTTTTTATTCAACCAGGCTTTTTGAAACTCCGAGCACGCAGCAAGGTCATCGTTTTGCGAAGGGAAGAAATCAGCCGATTTGGGCTCTTCACCGTTGTTTTTTCTTCTTTCCTACAGTTTTCTCCTACTTCCGGAAAAGAAAAAGGGACAGACACATACCAAAAAAAAGGGGGTGATTTTTACTCTTACCACCACCAACCACTACTTTCGTTTCTTTCTTTTTAGATCTACTTGGGGGGGGGAATGGGGATGGGAGATTGAGGCTGGCTAGCCGAAAATACTTTCTCGTTTTGAACCACACTGGACTGGACTAGCTGGACGCATTTTGATGGGCCTGTACTGTAGCTAGCTTTGATAGGTAGATCTGGAAAATTGGAGGGAGAAGATTGAAGTTGACAAGGAAAGAAGGAAGGAAGGGAAGAAAGGGGGTAAGGAAAAAATATAAATAATAAAGATATTTTTTTTCTGATCTGGAATCAATTGTGCCTGTCTTGATTGTGCTGTGTAGTGATACATTCTCTTTTGTAGATCTGAAGGGATGGAGACGAGATGGTCCAACGCGCAGGTGACCTCAAACCTCCAACCATCGCTTTCATCTATCATGATCCCATACTATCTACGACCGCATCTAAAATGGACAACCTCCCATCACTAGACTAGTCCTACCCCAGCTTTGTGACCTGGTACGTTACACTGTATCCCAAGCCTATCAAGTTGAGCAAGTTGTATCGATAGCATGCAATAATATATAGATCTAGGAGACCTCCTCGCGAAGTCTCCACGCCCTATCTATCCCTAGTAAACAGCACATAACTAACTCCCATAGCACTATTCATTCTACTGTAAATCGACTCTACAAATCCTCACACCCCAGAAAAACCCCAACGGGATATTACAGAGCTACTTGAACATTTTTCTACGACGACAATGTCTCAATTTATACGCGGTATCTGCGTGGCAAGGGGAAGGATGTGCCGTCGGGTCTTACCGAGCGCGGACGATGGAAACGCTACGATTGCACCGTGTGATGGACGCGGCGTTGGTGCGGACGATTCTCAAGCGACATGAGCCCATCTTTACGAGGGCTTTCTGATACACCAGCATTCGAGACGGTCCGCACGGAGAGATCGAAGTTCATGGTTCTCGCTTCTGCGGATATCTCCGCTTGGGTCAAACCCTGCCCTCTCCTTCGAGGACTTCATCTCTTCATCAGGCGATGGAAGGGTGATCGTAAAGAGACGGCTTGCTATGAAGCTCTTGGCGCTTCTCTCGGGTCTCCCCAGCTTGGAAATGATGGATCAGTCGTCAGAGGATGAATGGGATAGAGAGGCACATCGATTTCATGATGCGGGGATTAGGATACCCCCCGTATTCATATTCGCGATGGGTTTATCAATGCTGCGGTGGATGAGAAGCTGGTGCGGTCGATTTGGGATAGCAGGTTCTTTCAGTTGGCGCGTGCCTTCAGTATTACGCGGGATGAGGGTAGTAGTGGGGACTCGATCGAGGTTGTCGAGATTGGGGGAGAGGGGAGAGAGGGAAGATGAGCGATGGAAGCGGGATGAAGATGAGAAGATTCGGAATTGTTGTGCGATGCCGGAAGAAGGCGTTTGCAATGGTAAAATTATGCGGAGGATATGGCCGCCATCTGGGGCTGACGGGAGTCCCGATTGGCGGCGTGATTGGAGCATTTTTCCCCTGACACGGGTACCTGAGATTTCGCTGGCCCCATTGCCCAATCTTCGAGAGAAAAAATGGGAATCACAACAGACGAAAAGACCTGATAACTAATGACAGCGGTCTGTCAAACTCGTGAAGATTCCTTGGTGCACAAACCACGAGGAAGCTCTGGTGGAGAAGCTAAGATAAGATAAGCTATTCCCAAAGAAGAATAGCGCGGAATCTTAATTCGACGAGATCGAACTCCTTGCTTGCCATGAATGCGATCGCTTCAAAGGTCCGTCCGCCAGAGAGATGGACGACAAGACCAGGAACAGGTGGCAAGTGGACTTGGCGATGGCTTCGCTTGCGGTGAGAGTCAATGGGGCTTGACCTTGATTTCCACTCTGCCAAGAGAGTGTTGTCCAATTTTGCGTCCGGCTGGCTGGTTTACAGCAGGCAACTTGTGGATGTTATCCTAAGGATTTCTTGTCGGCCAGGGACAGGATGCTTTCCTTTCGTTGATTCATCGCTTTGATGGAAAATATTCTATCAAATTCTACTCCAGAAAGATGACATGTCTTCATTTTCCAAGTCTCAAGCCAGCAGTGAAAAGAGCGGGAAACAGAAGGCTGAAGAGTCTGTTCCCGAGTTTTCAGGATCGGCAATCTCCAGACTCGGACCACTCACACTAGCTCTAGATTGGGTTTCGTGGCGGGCCAATCTGGGTACCTGTCAATGCTTTCGTTTGCTCCTGAGCTTTTGTTTGCTTCTTTTCTGTTCCTGCGCTCCTCTCGCTTCAGTCAGCCATCCAAGTTCCATGATCTATCTGGGTCCAATTCCGATGCTCTTGCAAATCACAGTTCTTGTCTCGATTTCTCCGGCTTGAGAATTCAATAGCTGTGCATGAGCGCCGCTGATCACGATGCCCAATTTTTGAGTCTTCTGCAGGACCATCGCAGGTTCTGAGGTTCATGTCTTTTTGCTGTTCTCCGGAGGGAGTCTCTGAAGTGCATAAATAGCCGGCCATGCGCCCTGGTTCATCGATAGGAAAAAACCTTTGATCACTCTCCAACATTCCATTCTTCTCGCCTTATCCTCTACTACAAATTTCCCCCACATACAAATCTTGTTACCCAAATCATTCATCATGGTCTCCCTCCGTCACGTCGTGCTTTCAGTTGCTGCCTTCATGGCTGCCCAGGCTGTCGCACAGCCTGAGGCATGCGTTCCCAACCAATGCTGTGCACGAGTCGCGGGTGTCCAAGATGACGGCGTTAAGACGTTGCTAGACTCCCTTAACATAGATATTGAGGGACAGCAATGGGGAGTTGGGATCCAATGTACGTTCTGATTCCCCATGGTGACCGCGGCTCGTATTATCTTGAAATACTTGAATCAGCGATAACGGCAACGGGAACTGTAACAGACGGAGGCTAATTTCTGAAAATCACAGGCTCTCCTAACTTGGACATCTGCGAGAGCGAGTACGCATGCTGTAATGGAGAGACTATTGCGGTACTGTTAACCCTCTGTTTAATTACCAAGCCCCCCCGAATTGGAAACTAATATAGAAATGTAATAATAGGAGCTCGTGACTCTCAACTGCAGACCAGCCATCCCGAGCAACTAAATACCCGAACGGCATTTTCGCTTCCCGACCGCCGAAATTCGACATGACCGTGGATCGATGACGAAGTGTCACGGTGTTCGGACATGGGGTTAGTTGAGGGTGGTAGTGGAAGAAGTCTAGGGAGGGGAATGTGTCAAATCCTGTTGGGGTGGCAGGGAGAAACTGTTAATTGTATTTTTTTGCGGTCGTACTTGTCACCTATAAGGCTCTGGACAAATGACCCCGTCTGGGCTTCTTGCGTTCCGCATGGCAGGAAGCAGAAGAGAGCCTATTCTGGATGTTTAGCTGTTATACATATTGGATGGCCTTTTTAAGATTCTAGATGCCTCGCATCTGGCTATGTTTTAGATAAACGAAAATGAAGATTATGTATTCACTGAGAATTTGTTGTCTGAATGAGAAATATCATCGGTGACACGTGAGTGATTATGATCTTGATACGGGCAGTCGATGACGCTTTGTGAAGAGATAAAAAGGAGGTGAAGAATTGATATGTTATCTATGATGCGGTGAAGTCATTGAGTTGGAGTGAGTGGGTCATCTGATCGGCAGAGGAAGCTGCAAAGGCGGTGAGAAGGAGCAGAAAAGATATCACAGCTAAGAAGAAAAGCCAAGTTGGAGCTTACTTCTTCTTTATGGATGGACTGATATACACCACCACTTCCTTACCGTTGAGTTTTTAATGACTTGGGGACGACAGTAACGATTACGAAAGGTATAATTATGATGATGAATCTGTGAGGAGGAAACCCTATTATTCCTGACCTGAAACGAACTTGGAACCTATAGTTTGGTCTTGGACCAGGAGAAAAGAAGTAGAAGATGACCGGCGTCTTCCTTCTTCGTCTTCCTATTCTGCGTTGAAATACGTTTAAACCCTTCCGGGGTATACTTTCGAGTTTATATCACGCCCTTTCCGACTTCTTCTACGATCTGGTCTGCTGAAGGGGGAAACGGAGGGATGCGATTACCGGTCGGAAGAGGTTGCGCCCTGGTGGCAGCAGCGTTGGCTCTAGGGGATGCGGTTGTTGCTGGGGCGGATAAGGACGGGGACACGCCTCTTCCTACGCCGACACAAGTGGAAGGAGATGCTGCTATAAATGCGATAGAACCGCAGCGTTGTTGGGTAGGCGGGTGGAAGGATGCTCAGGCGCAAGGGATGGAGTATCCTGTTTGCTGGGTTGGTGATGAGGACACTATTTCTACGACTACAACGGGTACGACTACACCTACGTCTACGAATCCCGCACCACCGGAATCATCCTCAATGTCGGCTTCCACAGAACCGGACGACGCGGACTCCGACTCCCCCCTCGACAACACCCGCTTCCTCTCCTTTGAAGAATGGAAAAAGCAAAACCTTGCAAAGGCAGGGCAATCTGCTGAGAATGTTGGTGGTGCGAAAGATAAAGATGGTGGGAAGAGGACGAGGCCAGGGGGTGTTAATAATGCGTTGGACTCGTTGGGTGATGATGCCGAGATTGAGTTGGAGTTTGGGGGGTTCGTGGCTGAGAGGCCTGGGGAGTGGGTTCGAGGGGAGGGGCTGGAGAATGCGGATAGGGAGGGGACAAGAGGAGGAGGTGGTGGCGGTGAGGGCAGTGGTGTTGTCGGGGATGGGGAAGAAGGCGTGGAGGGCGAAGTATCGCGGAGAGGCGTTGCGCGCAGGAAGGATGCTGGGACAACGTGCCCCGAAAGATTCAACTTCGCCTCGTTCGATTGCGCTGCGACGGTTTTGAAGACCAATCGGGAATGTACGGGCTCCTCGTCGGTCTTGATCGAGAACAAAGATAGCTATATGCTGAATGAGTGCGGGGCGAAGAACAAGTTTCTTATACTGGAACTCTGCGACGATATCCTTGTGGATACTGTCGTTCTTGCGAACTATGAGTTTTTCAGCTCGATATTCCGAAGCTTTAAAATTAGTGTTTCGGATCGGTATCCTGCGAAGCCTGATCAGTGGAAGGAGTTGGGGATGTACGAGGCTAGAAACTCAAGGGAGATTCAGGCGTTTGCAGTTGAGAATCCGTTGATCTGGGCGCGGTATTTGAGGATCGAATTTTTGACGCATTATGGGAACGAGTTTTATTGTCCGGTTAGTTTGATTAGGGTTCATGGGACGACCATGATGGAGGAGTATAAACATGATGGGGAGGAAGCGGAGGAAGTTGTGGAGGTGGAGGACACTGTGGTTGTTGTAAATGCGACTGTTGATGGGGATGAGGGTGAGGTTGCCAGTGTGGTGGATGACGAGGTCCCGAGTGAGGATGAGGTGGTTGCTATCCCTGAGAGCGATGTCTGCCCGGTGCAGACTACAAGGGACGAGATTGACCTCTTTGAGAAAGAGGACTTTACTTGTGCAGCCGCAGAAGAACCATCCCGCATCCAAGAAGACGCCCCAGCTCCTACGTATCAGAAACCGAGCCCTGTATCGCAGGCGGCATCTGAATCGCTAGGTTCCAAACCTACAGTCTCTGGAGGCGAGGATGCGTCTAACTCGACACATACTTTACACGGAAGAGCTGAGAAGTCGAGTTCCAATTCCACTTCTGCTTCGTCCAGCTCGGAGACTGCAAGCCAAAAGGCTCAAACCGAGCCCGTGGACGGATCATCATCTTCATCGACAACGACTTCATCAGCAAAGGATGATGATAGCACATCGTCTGAAGCATCCAAGGTGTCAACTACAACCACCCAACCACCCCCAGCTAACCCAACAACCCAAGAATCGTTCTTCAAATCCGTGAACAAACGCCTCCAAATGCTCGAATCAAACTCCTCCCTCTCCTTACTCTACATTGAAGAACAATCCCGAATCCTCCGCGACGCCTTCGACAAGATGGAAAAAAGGCAACTCGCCAAAACATCCACCTTCCTTGGAAACCTAAACGTCACTGTGCTCAACGAACTCCGCGAATTCAGACAGGAATACGACCACATCTGGCAATCCATGGTCATGGAATTCGAGTACCAACGCCAACAACACCATAGAGATATCTACGCTGTAACAACCCAGCTAGGGATCCTTGCCGACGAACTCGTCTTCCAGAAACGAATCTCTGTAATCCAGAGTGCCTTTGTCCTCGTCTGCTTCGTCCTCGTCCTCTTCTCCCGCGGCGCGGTAGGATCATACATTGACCTTCCCCGCGTACAAAGCATGGTGATGTCGAGGTCTCAGAGTTTTAGATCCTCTTCACCGCCATTCGATAGTCCTGTTTCTACGAGGCCGGCATCCTCGTATAGAGAGAATGGTGGACACACGAGAGATTCGTCGGAGGAATTAAAAGATATATCTGTGGGGCCGAGCATCGCGTACTTACCTCCGACACCTACTTCGGAGACTGCGTGCTCGTCGGAAGACGAATGCAGAGGGGAAGGAGAAGAAGAGGATGACGACGGAGAAGCCAAGAGCCAAACAGACCGCTCCGAAGCGTCGAGCGTGAGTTTCCAGAATCGCGATAGATCTCCTAGTATGAGGTCTTTGAGCGGGAGAGGAAGGGGTAGCAGCTTATCGATGACGAAACTTCATTCTCATGAGGATTTAACCGATGATATTGGTGGGAGTGATGAGATGATTAATCCGACATTGTTGAAGCCGAGCGATTTGCCGCAGGCTTCACCGCCTAGAAAGATTGGGGGGAGATTTAAGGGCGGGAAGAGAAGAGGGAGCTTAATGGGAGGTGGGAATGGATGAGCGGGATGGGTTTTATTCCTTGATGAGAGGGATGGGTTACTTTTTCATATTTTGGGGGATTAAAAGATTGCCTACGGCGGTGCCGAGTGTGCGCCTATGGAATTCTTAAGAGGACTGGCTACGATATTGAGGTTTGGAGCCCTCGACTACGCCCGACTCTATATGCCCCGAAGTCGGGATCTCATTGAAAGGGTTCTGACTACCCCTGGACTCTGGAGGATACCAGCCCATGAAGAGGGATTACACCATGTACGTTTTGGACTGACGGTTAGGAAGACATACGGCGGCCCAAACAACGTCATGATGCACGATACAATTGATGATAAATAATATAGATTGGAGATGGGATGGGCGGATAGGTCACGGTTTAGAGAGGCTAGGATAGGAAGTACATAGGGGGCTAGAGGATTCTTGTTGGGAGACATTCTGTATAGAAGGCTGTGTACATACGCCACCACTGTACTCATGGATAGTCAATTATTTATATTCATACAAGCTCGCCGTTTCCGCATTACTCCCTTCATCCTTGCTTCCTCGTTTCACATTGATCGCGGGTAATTTCAAGTTTAAGAGTCACATTTTCCGCCCTACCTGTCGTTGCCGGGGTAACTATCGCTCATTATTTGTCTGGGCGCTTTTTTCCCCTATCAGACAGAACGATCCATGCACAAAGGGCAAAAACAACTCTATCATTCTTGACTTTTTCTTATTTAATTGAAGACGTCTTCTTCTTTGTATTGGTCACTGTTTTGTTTGCTATCATCAGTTCCCCGTTTGCCTCTACTGCCAGTCCCAACTACGTCTTTATCTGCCCTACTGTGAACGTTTACCATCCGAACTCTAGAGTTCCTATCTAGTTCTACATAACCGTCCGCGCGCAAAGAATAAGCAAAGAAAGGAAGCGACAAGAACAGCTGTGCAACTCACTGCCTCAGTACGACAAATTCTCCAATCGATCGAAACTATCCTCAACAATGGATCGTGAAGAAGAGAAGCAGCAGCACCAACAGCCGCTCACCAGCCGGTCAACAAACACTCATCTAAGCACCACATCCACGTCTGGAGCTGCAGATGAGAAGGCAATGCCTCAGAAACAAAATGGGTTCTTGCGTCCCAGTGAGATTCAGCAGTATGTTTATCCAATTCGTACCATATCTTTCATGCCTAGAAGGGATAAATGAACATATCATAGTAGGGCTGTTGCTAATTGCTGTTGAATCGAAATATAGGAACCAGAGCCACTATGTCTCTCCCTCGGATGGGATCATGAGCCCATGCACGAAGAAGTTGAGTGATTTGAAGGGGAAGAGATTCAGGACGTGAGTTTGTGGATATATAACCTGGATTGCATTGTCTTGGATTGAATGCTAATCTTTGTTTTGCAGAGCCGGAAAGCCCCAGTCTTTGTTTGCCAAGACGATCCAGAAGAGGTCATTAGAGAATGGAATTGGTGCTGAGAAGGACTCCTCGCCTTCAGCGGAGAAAATAGAGGGGGAGAAATAAGGGCTGAAGCGGTGTTCACACATAATCGCATAGTACGCATTATGGAAGAGATCCCTTTATGGTACTCATTACATAGTGTGTGTTATGTTGAACAGCCTGCGTGTTACCCAAATGCTGCCTCGGGCTTCTTCTGTATACCCCATATCTCTCTTCTTCACTTTCACTTCTCTCTCTTCTTTTTTGTTATGACGGAACCTTTTCATGGTATGAGGCATGCTTTCTATCTTTCTTTCTCCCTCCCTGTTTTACTAAAATACTTTCCTTCTCTCCTTTTGTTTTCAATTTGCTTGTTATGCTGCGACGGCTAGGTGGGATAGGGCTATGGATACCTATGGAATGGGCAAGGAAGGATGGATATCCAGGATAGAAATCGGGTTTTATGAGCTTTTTCTTTTCTTTTATGTCCTTTTTTTCGGTTCACTGTATTCATCTGTTTCAAAGAAGGGCTGATAGTGGGCTTTCGTCTGAAATTTCAACCGTGCCTGTTTCACTCAGTGTCCTGTTATTTGGGTGACATCTTGATATCGGCCACTCCGTGATCTGCGGATGGTATTTCCGATGAAGGTTGCTGTGCTAATAAAAGTCCGGAGGGAAGTGTTCATGTCTTCAATAAAAAGGGTGATGATTCTTAGGCTGCCGAGAGACTTGTCGCTTGTAAGGCTGGGATCTCGGCCTCTCGGCGATGGGGTGCGCTCGGCATCTCGGGACAGCACTGTATCTGGAAATCACCAAGATGTCGTTTCGACAGCGCTTATGCAGTATCGTCTCGGGTATCCCAGAGAAGCGGAAATAGAGTATAGAGGCTGCCATTAAGCCCCTTTCGTTATTGTTAGAGACACAATATACACTCCTACCTACTGTCCCCGAGAATTATCATCTTCGGCAGACTGCCCAGGCACTAGGTACAGCGACATCAAACAAAACCAAAGGAAGGCACATAGTCAAGTTGTCTCGCGCAATATAGGTAATAACAGATAGCTTCAATCTCGTCAGTGTTCCTGCGTCCCGGCTATTCTTCACAGTCCCAAAAGTGAGTTGTCGTTGGTTGTCCCTAGGCTTGTGAGCTCAACCACAACCGATTCTCCACAGCCGAGGTTCGTCCAATGCAGAACCGACAAGAACGCTATCGCTCTCCTCAACGAAGTTCCAGAATATAACAAGCCGGGGTAATTCGCATTCCTCTCCACTGTTTTTAAAATATTAAATAAAAGGCCAGGGAGAGGATTGATAGTTGATTTATCTCTTGTCCATCTGTCGAGCCTTGCGACCTAGCTTTGCTGTTTCTCTTTTATCCCTCTACCCAAATTTAAGATCTTCAACCATGTCGGCCTCAACAAGAGTTCCCCCAATTGCTCTGCCCTTTCTGAGCGAGCGGGCAAAGAAGACTCTCGACCTGGTAAGGAATATATCTAGCTTTAGAACTGCCCTTTTCGTCCGAAAACATCGCTAACTAATGAACGTCAACTAGGTCGAAGAATTCGTCGAGAAAGAGTGTATCCCCGCAGACCCAGTCTACCAGGCACAGCTAGGGCAAGGAGAAAAGAGATGGAACACAACCCCCCGAGTACTTGAAGACCTCAAGGTTAGGGCCCGCGAATTGGGTCTCTGGAACATGTTCCTCCCCAAGGGCCATTTCACTCAGGGCGCTGGATTCACGAACCTTGAGTATGGGTTGATGGCAGAGTCGCTCGGCAAGAGTCACCTTGCTAGTGAGGTGTGTAATATATACCGTACCCTACGAGACGGTCATACGCATTGGAAGAATAGCGTTGACAGTTATGGATATGTTCATTGTATAGGCCACGAATAACTCTGCTCCGGATACTGGAAATATGGAGGTTTTCGCCAAATATGGAAACGACGCACAGAAGCGGGAATGGCTTGAGCCACTCCTCGATGGCAAGATCCGATCTGCTTTCCTAATGACGGAGCCGGATGTTGCGTCTAGCGACGCTACAAATATCGCGCTTGACATCCGTCGTGAGGGCAACGAATACGTTCTCAATGGCTCTGTAAGTTTAATTTCTTGAGCTCTGGCAAACTGATGGGCTAATATCTTGGTTAGAAATGGTGGTCTTCCGGTGCTGGAGACCCTCGCTGCGCTGTTTACCTTGTCATGGGCAAGACTGACCCTACGCACGTGAACCCATACCAGCAGCAATCTGTCGTGATAGTACCGGCCAAAACACCGGGCATTACTATTCACCGCATGCTGTCTGTCTACGGTTACGATGACGCTCCTCACGGACACGGCCATATCACCTTCGAGAACTGCCGTGTTCCAGTCTCCAACATGGTTTTGGGAGAGGGCCGTGGGTTCGAGATTATCCAGGGCCGTCTTGGTCCCGGGCGAATCCACCACACTATGCGTGCGATCGGTGCCGCGGAGCGAGCTCTCGAATGGCTCATTGCCCGCGTCAACGACGAGAAGAAGAAGCCCTTCGGAAAGACCCTAGCCAGCCACGGTGTTATTCTCGAGTGGATCTCGAAGTCTCGCATTGAGATTGATGCTGCCCGTCTCGTCGTTTTGAACGCTGCGATCAAGATGGATTTGTACGGCGCCAAGGCTGCTCTCAAGGAAATTGCGGAGGCCAAGGTTCTCGTTCCCCAGACTGTGCTTACCGTCATTGACCGTGCCGTTCAAGCCTATGGCGGTATGGGTGTCTGCCAGGATACTCCTCTTGCCAACATGTGGGCTCACATCCGGACCTTGAAGTTGGCTGATGGGCCGGATGAGGTCCACTTGCAGCAGATGGGTAAGAGGGAAAATAGGAAGAGGAGAGAAGGTGTGATTACCAAGTTGGAGTGGCAGAAGAATGAGACCGGGAGACTGATGGCTGCGAATGGACTTGGTGTTAAGAGCTCTCTTTAGAGGGAGTCACTATTTCTTGACATCTAACTGTATGTTAATAGAATATGAAATGATTTGACCGTTCTGGATTTGTCCAAATTGTCGTCTTGCAATGCCCTAATTATGGAATACACCAGTTTCAAGCCTGATTTGGTTCCTCGTCATTCAACTATATTTTAGATTTGTTTCTCGCCGCCTTATTCTCCCTGGCTCGTTCCGCCCGGAGAATTTACGACCGTCCTTCCTCTCCGCCGCCAAGATATGCAGTGACAAATATAGAACCCAACCTAACCGAATGGGGAAGATTCGTACCCGCCTCGGTCATCGGACTGCCGCGTCCGACGTTCTCTCCGGCGGCTAAGCTTCTTTTGTCAATATTTATGGCCAAGCCTTTTAAGGCTCGCAGGGCTGAATTTTTAGATCGTTCACAGCTCGTGTTCGGGTTCAAGACTGATTGGATGATGCTTTGACAACAATGGGAGAGAGTTGAGGAATTTCGATTCTCCAACAGCACGAGTGGTGAGAGATCCGGCGATGGGAGCAGCAAGGGCCAACATGGAAGCCTCCGTGGCATTGATCTGCGGAAGACGGGGCTGAATTCTAATCGTTGAAAGAGTTACCTTCCAATGAAGGTTCTAGCGACGGCTTCTACTTCAGGAGAACTTCGACTCTTTCACCCATTCTGCTGCCCTCATGGGCTGGCCTTCTCTCGATCTGGGGCTTCGCTCTTGGCGATTAGCGGGCCTGAACAGTTTTGCCCTAATCGGGGAATAAAGGTCTGACGATCAAGACTGAGGTGCATGGCATAGCAGCCAAAAAGACCGCCAGGAATCCGTCCCGATGGACGTTCCAGGAGGTCTATATATATTGATACCTTGCCCCAGGGAATGATGGTATTCTCAATTCGGATGATAGACTTTCCTATCTCATCTCTTTTCTCCATTTCTCCATTATTCCTTTCCTTTCATATCTTAAAATAAACCAGCATGTTTTCGTACTCTTTAACTGCCTCCGGGCTGCTGTCCTGTCTCTACTTCTCTACTCCCTCCTTCGCAGCATTTCAGGATGAGGGCCCTTTCCCTCCCGTGGACCTAGGATACGCTGTTCATGTCCCGACTATGGTCTCCAACCTTTCCTCCGGACTGCAATATGCGGATTACAACAACATCCGCTTCGCGCAACCTCCTCTTGGAGACCTACGATTCCGAAAGCCGGAAGTCCCTCCACCTACCCAGAGCGGAATCCAGAACGGTTCGGCAGAGTTCTGGGAGACCAGTTGTGTTAGCTCCATACCACCCCACCTCCCATTTCCCAATAATGGCACGGCGTGGGGACAAGAAGATTGTCTCTATCTCAACGTCAGAGTCCCAGAAGGTGTAAAGGAAGGGGACAACGTCCCCGTTCTGCATTGGCTTCACGGCAGCGCCTACTCTGTGGGGAGCAAGGAGAGCAGTGGAGATGCTCTGGGTGTGTATGAGGATATATATGGAGAAGATCAGAAGTTCATATATGTGGCTAGTAATTATCGGTGAGTTTTCTCACCCTCGTCTACCCTGCAGATACATCGTAGCTAACTTGATCAGTCTGGGCCTCTTTGGTTGGATAGTATCCCCCGACGAGGATATGGATGCCAATGTTGGGCTCCACGATGGGGTTGCGGCTCTGGAATGGACCAAGGAGCATATCTCCAAGTTTGGTGGAGACCCTGATAGAATCACTGCCATAGGGGAAAGTGCTGGTGCGACGTTGATCAATCTCATGCTTGTTAGCAATGGGGGAGAAGGAACTTTACCGTTCAATCAGGTCAGTCGCCGCATATTATTTGCTTAACATGAGGGACATCTTGGGGCGTAGGCGGACTAAGTACCGAGTTAATAGGCCTTCCTTTCTTCCGCTGGAATGACCCCGAACAAAAACCCTGCACGTGCAAGGGAGGTCTACGATGAAACTCTTAAAGCTACCGACTGCGACTCGATTGATTGCCTGAGAAACCTGCCCGAAAAAGATCTCTTCGAAGCCAACAAATACCTGATTAATGATCTCAGCCCGGCCGGAGTAGGTGGCGAGCAATTGGGACCCGGTGTTGGATTTTGCCCCGTTGTTGATGGCGAATATATTGAGGATCATCCCTACATTCTCTACAAAGAAGGACGCTTCCATAAAGAGATCGAGCAAGTTATCGTTGGGAACCTCGTTAACGAAGGGATGGGCGTCCCTGCTGGCGACGCAACGCCCGAAGAAATGCCCGAGAAATTCCCCGAGCTCGTTCGCAGCTTGGCTCCCAAGGCAGACGACGCCACGGTTGATCTGATCCGATCTCTCTACGACTACCCACCCGAGAATCCAGAGAAACTCAGGTGGGATTTCATTACCGACGGTATCTTTGCTTGTCATGCGTATAACGCTGCAAAGGCATATGAGAGTAGTGCTAAACGTTACTCCATGTCCATCCCTCCCGCCATCCACGGGCTGGATCTTAATTGTATGTTGTTCCATTCCAAAAGACAAGATGAGAACCTAAAATCAACTAACACCCTTCTTCACTAGATTATTTCTTCTACAACCAGGAGTTCACTCCAGTGGAGAGCATCCCCATTGCTAAGGAATTTCAAGAACGTCTCCGCCGTTATATCACTGGCGCCGAGAATCTCGAGAAGTTCCCCGACCTCGAAGACTGGCCTTCCTATGGGCTTGAGCAGACGACGTTCGACGTCACGTTGGACGGGTACGAGGTTATTAGGGACCCCTGGGAAGTTAATGGTCGTTGTGAGGTTTTGAATGAGATCTTTGCCGACCCGAAAAATGGTGCTTAGTTGTGTTCGGCCGTCATATATTTGACTCCTTTCACCTAGTTTGGATTTTTGTCTTCCACCCACGCCCCTTTTTCCCCTCCCCCCCCCTCTGATTCAAGATCCTATTTACCAATTCATAGTCCAGTCACAGCTTAGAGATTTGTGTTTAGAGGTAGTTCTTTGTGTTGTTCTTTAATCTATCATAATCATTGCTTTTATAGTACCTATTACGGCCACGGGGAATAAGACCGTACTGTTAATGGAAAGAGTTATATACCCAATATCAGAAATCAATGCACATTATCCCTCCGCCCATCATATCAATGTCAATATGCCATGAGTTGAAAGAAACAAAAGAAATAGTATAGGAAATCGTGAGACATGTTTATTCAACCGAACACAGCTGGACAGACAAGACGGAAGATCGTGAGGCAGAAATTGAAAACATGGCTCAATTAACATAAAACCACCCTATCATCCTTCTATGATTTAGAAATCATCGATATCCTTCGACTTGGCAGCCTCTGCCTTCGATCTCTGCTTTTCTCTCCGCTTCCCACCTTTAAAATGCTTCTTCCCGACACCACCCCTTACCTCCGAAATATCAATCCCTTTTTCTAAGGCGATCATCGCTCGTTGCTTTCTACCCGTCAATTCCTTATGCCTTTTGGCTCCTTGTTCCGTATACTGATCGTTAAATGGCATTTTGAGGTGACCCGCGTTACTCATTGCACCAGATTTGAAGAACCCTTGGTCGATGTTACGTGAGCGGGCTCCCTGGGGGTGAGGCGTGGAACCGGAAGCTTCGGAAAGGGAAATAGGGATGGAGTCATCATCGTTATCAATGGATTCCGAGGCCAGTGAAGGCGTCCCCATCGAGGGGTTATGGGAGAATAATGCTTGGCGTCTGGCTGGGAGGTGTGAGACGTCATACAGATCCTTGTTGAATTCTAACGGGTCAACCGCTTCAAGACGATCGCCTGTCTCAAGTACCGTATCTGAGACCGGAGGCGGATGGCAGAAAAGTAATTTTCCGCTCACGTAGTCCTTCAGTATGTATCGTGCTGCGCGTGACTCATCTGGTTGTCCCTGACCCGTTGTGGCAAAACCTCGAGCTCGAGCATAGGCTCGCAGGACCTCCTTTCCCGTTGGAACCCCAGTTCCGCCTTCTTCTAATGGTCGAGTGTGGATTTTGATTCCGTAGACAGCTTCGATGAAGTGCTTGGGGACCCGCTGGGCCACAAGACCAGCCGGGCCAGTGAATTCTCGCTGTTGATCGATTGGCAAAACGCCGTTGACGACGAGCTCCGCTTTTGTAGTGGCAAAGTTGGGGAAAACGAGACCAGGGCAATCACACAGTAGGAGTGTTGGTGTTAGATATAACGTCTGGAAATGCTTGGTTTTACCTGGCGTGGCTGAGACGGAGACCTTCTTGGCTCCTAGAAGGGCGTTGATGGTGCTCGATTTACCGACATTGGGATAGCCGACCAACCCAACAGTTGTGATATTCTTGGACGGATCATCGCCCTGGGAAGTCGGTTCAGGAGCATTTGACAAGAAAAGAGCCTCCAACTCATCAACTGTAAGGATATTCGTTCTTGAGGCGGCTGAATTATTCGAAATAGGGAGGCCGCCGTCGTTGTCATATTCTTCCTCACTTGACCATTCCTCATCCTCCTCTTTCTTGTCTTGTAGGCGGATTTTCTTCGCTTCCTTCGCTAACTTGTGAACTTCCTCGGGTTCTTCATCACTATCTTCCTCAGAATCTTCACTTTCGAGGTTGGCCTCGTTCCTTTCCTTCGCCAACGACGCCGAGAAAAAGCTGTAGTTTATGCCGTTCTCATCGAAGTAGTCTGCCCAAACTTCCCTCTGCTTTGGTGTCATCATATCTGCTTTGTTAACTAACAGCAGATTCCTCTTCTTTGGATCAATATCCTTGACGTATTTTTCCAAATCTGCGGATCGGAAGAGTAAGGGGTTTCGAGCGTCCACGATCTGTACAATCAAATCGGATCTCTCAATCACTCTCCATAACTGCCTCCAGACCTCCAAATTCCGCTCAAATGGTGTCATCAAGATATCTTGATTCTCTTGTAGCTCGGCCAACCCTCTTCTCCAGTCAAGCAGACTTTCCCTTTCCATAGTATCCAACTGTTGCGGGGTAGTTTTCGAATTCCATTTCGGTCGTCGCGGAACAGTCAACCGAGCCCTACTCTTCTGGTGCTTTTTCAAAGTCGATCTCTCTTCGTTGGAAGAAAGTAGATATGGGTTCTTCTGATCTGTATGAATAATTTTGACATTGTTCAACTTCTCCGCCGTGAAATCGGTCCCCGCTAGTTCAGCAGTGCTCAGGAATTCATCCAACGCTCCCTGCTCCGTGATACTGCGCATCTTGACCCACGCAGCCTCCTCAGAGGCGTTCGTGACATAGGTCTCTCCATTCTGGTCTTTTCGGCGAATCGACGTATTGTGCGATGTCTTCTTGCGATCCGACCCCTTTCCCTTGCCGAAGCGGTCGTTCATCAAACTGTTTCCCAGACCCACGGAGTTCTTGGACTTTGCGAGCACCATGATGGGCGAGCTTTTGCAGTCGTCCCTCTATATCGATATTAAAAAAGCAGAGGAGTAACAGTCTCTCTGCGTAAAATGTAAAATGACTCCGTATGTTTGAAAGTAGGAGGCAAAAGAAAACGGAAAGAGGGCATCCCTAATATACCGATAAGATAAGAATGCTTAGTCACGGGGCAAAAATTGAACATCCCACTTTCAATATTTTTTTTTCTTAGTCATGACGAGATATTGAAGTAGTTGAAGAAGTTTGGATGCGATAAACCGGACAGCACTCTGGTCCATATTATTTACAGGAATAAGAGTATACGCACAGTCAAAATGCCTCCTCGAAAGCAGTGGATGTGAGTCTATACCACCCTTGCCGATTTTTCGATATCTATACTAATCTATATCTCCCCACTAGCGATAAGAAATCCGCGACGACATTCCACCTCCTCCACAGATCCCAAAATGACCCGTTAATCCACGAAGATTCCGCAGAAGACAGGGTTCTTCATAAAGTTGCAGGGCCTCCGGTCTCCGATGCTCAGAGCACCGCGTCCTCGTCAAAGGCTACCAGGAAGCTTGCAGACCTCAACCAGGAATTCCAGTCGAAAGTTCGCCAAAATGAGGGAGAGGCTGCAAACTATGGCGTCTTCTACGATGATTCGAGCTATGATTATATGCAGCACTTGAAGGAGCTGGGCGGTGGAGGGGGTCAGGCCCAATTTATCGAGGCAGCAGCGAAAGGGAAAGGAAAGGGAAAGGCAGAGAAACTTGAGGATGCGCTCGGAAAGGTTAGCCTTGACGATGGAGCATCAAGCAAATCGCACGAAATTTCAGAGTTTGGCTCGGTTTATGGCGACGATTATTATTCGACAGCTTCATCATATTCCCGTCAACCCTCCTATCAAGATCAACAAAATATTCCAGATGCTATCGCAGGTTTCAAGCCAGATATGGATCCTCGTCTGAGGGAAGCGTTGGAGGCTCTGGAGGATGATGCGTTTGTCGGAGATGATGACGAAGAAGATCTCTTTGAATCTTTAGTCGAAGGTGGACGGGGTGGAGAAATGGATCCTGGAGAATGGGAAGATATGTATGAGGAAGATGATGGGTGGGAATCGGATGCCACTGAAAAGGCGCCGAACCAGAGCGATACCACTGCATTCAAATCTATAGATACGGATGGCGGTGTTTCACTCACAACAGCCGAATCGTCACAGCAAGATTCAGATATCCCCGACACGGCACCAGCTGACGGTGACTGGCTTCGTGAATTTGCTAAATATAAGAAGGACATGAAGAAACCAGCTGCTCCACCAACCCAATCTGGGAACATCTCTGAATTCCGCACCGCACCTTCTACCATGTTCACTGCTGGCGGAACACCGGTTCGGACGAAGAAACGGAAGGGCGCCAAAACCAACCCCTCAGCTTACTCAATGACCTCTTCTTCTCTCGCGCGAACGGATGGTCTCCGCCTCCTTGATGATAGATTCGAGAAGGTTGAGGCTCTATATTCACTCGACGAGGAAGTCGGGGACTTCGATGACGCTAGCGGGGTTGAAAGCATGTCTATGACCAGTGGAATGTCTGGTTTATCACAAGCTCCTAGTTTGGTCTCACGGGGAGAAGATCCTCCTCTGCGAAGTGATTTCGACCAAGTCATGGATGGGTTCTTAGAGGGTTGGACTGATCGTGGCGCAAATGCGAAGAGGAAGGGGGCGAAGGGAAAGAGGGGAAAGAACGGGAATGAAGTTGCTGGAATTAAAATGCTTGATGAGGTTAGGCAAGGGCTCGGTCCTGCGAGATTTACTGGGAAGGCATAGGTTTTTCGAGTACACCGGGACGGGACATGTGTAATGCAGCGTTTATTGAGTGGTTTGGTATATCCCTGTCCGGCGTCTAGTGACAATTAAAAGTGGGCTAAGGAGTATTATGAACAATGATAGGGATATAATTACATGAGATTCTAGATTATACAAAATATGGGGTAAAAATGACACAATGTAAGCATTGTTCATATATACCGAGCTTCCTGGCAGATTCAGAGCTTAGAATTGGGTTTCAACTCACCCTCGTAAAACTCAACTGGCACAGCCTTCTCCCCCCTTGAGCTGCACTGTTCGCATCGGCACATGCCGTGCCTTACAGTGCCCCTCCCAAAACTTTCACGAGCCACATAGCTAACCGAACATTCCACCCTACCCTCCTCTCAACCTTCCTCAAATCCTCCCTAGAGATAGGCTCGGCGTCCTTCTGGAGCCATGCCGTTTCCTCGCCTAGCCTCCGCTTCAGATCCTGATCAGCCGTCACAACCAACGCCCCCACTTCAAGATCAAGACCGTAACTCCTCTTCGTATAATTACTGCTTCCGACGAAAGTAAGCGTTGGGTTCGTCTCTCCAGGAAGGTTGACCCAGAGACCTTTAGCGTGGTAGGTCCAGCCATCCGGCTCGCCAACTGTTCCTCGTCGCCATTCTTTCAGTTCAATGTAATCGCTTTTCTTCATTTGAGCCACGCGGTCTAGAAAACGTGCAGAAAGATGTGTATAGGCTGCTGGGAGCATTCCGGATACTCCAGGTGAGCCGAAAAAGCCGTTGGCCCAGGGAGAGGCGGTAAGAACTGTTCCTTGCGGTTTGGTGGAGTTGGGATTCTTGGATGTACTGGATATAAGGAGTGAAGAGACTGTGGGGTGGATGTTGAAGTATCCAGCTGTAAAGAGCCAATTACAGTGAGCTAGCAAGGGTGAGGAGGAAAGGAGACGAAGAACGCTCGTTACGGCGTCGTATTCGGTGGATGTATCGGGTTTTAGAAGAGGCGTGAATTGTGCAACTGGGTAGACGAAAGTCGAGGTTGTCGACGTCGAAGGCATCGGGGCCTGAGATTTTGGTGGCTGGATTAGGGGAGTAAGTTGCTTGGAGGCGTGTGAAACAAAATCGTGTGGACTTTTCAATGGTGATGGCGCTCCGTTGGAAGTAGGCCAGTCCAGAAGATAACCAGCCGAATTGTCTGAATCGGGAAGCACTTGGAAACTCAACCGACATATTGAGTCGTGGATACGTGCGTAATAGTCTGTCAGCGGCTTCGAATCAAAGACGTGATATCTGTCTAATCGATTTGTGAAGTAGTCGCTTGAGAGATTGGCTCTGAGAGATCAAATTAGCGGTGGGTTATACATTAATCGCAGCTGGAGCTCACACCCAGAAAGTATAATTTCATCATCAACACCGTATAGTTTCATATGTTGCAACCCCCAGCCCTCGTTTATCCTCTTGGGAACAACTTTCTTGCGTAACCCGGTCAAATTAGGGGTATGGAACATCCATATTTGAACCCTATCTGGGCCATGCTCGGCAACAAGGGAAGCCAAAAGTGAAGCACACGAGGGGTCTGGCGTCTCTCGGGTTCCCCTGAGGGCATCTGTGAGGATAGACACCTTTAGATCAGGATTGTTTCGGAGAGCCTCATTCAAGGTAGAGATGAGTTCGAATTCCGTCTTTCCAATGTACAGAGTGGAAAGGTATATCCGCTTTTTTGCTTTCCGTATTTTATCCTGAGGTTCTATAAGCATTGGAAACCTCGTATGATGGTGCATGTTCACGTACCTTTAGGGTTTCGTAGAAGGCGCTGGGGGAGTCTAATATTTTGATTTGTGAGGCATCTACCTCGAATCGCGGCGTGACTCGATCAAGCTCGACTGTAAGGCCACCAAACGGGGCTGAAGGGGAAGGCGAAGTTGCTGCAGGACTCGGAGACGCGGAGAATTTCCTCCTGTACAATTGTCTGCTTCTGGATGGCGTCGTTCGAGAATAGCGCAGGGCATATCCTCCCACTCGTTTAAACATCCCGACCCAAGCCCTATCACTTACAGAACAGATCCCCTCGATGATATGATAGACGCAATTCAAGATATACAACTGATCACCTTTTAATCCAAAATCCAAACAATTGGCACTCGATACCTCCTCTATCTTTTTTTCATCATGAAATTCATGGCGTCGTAGCTTCAGCCAATGGGAGCATCGGAAATTATGTCTTTTCTCCGACTTCCACGCTAACCGTTTTCGGATCTCCCGTCCCGAACCTCAACTTCAACAATTGAAGGGAAAGGCGTGGAAGAGGAAGACGAAGTCTACACTCCAGTCAATCGCTGCCACCACAAAGATGTCGACAATCTCGAGGACGCTCCGCAACCTGCGGAAGGCAGGAATCAAAGTCAGTACCCAGCCAATTCCTCACAGGAATCAATTGAGCTAACAATTCACCCTCGTTATAGGCCTATGGACACAACTTGCATGTACGTTACTGACCATTCTCCGAACTGAAGAAAGGAGGAAGCTATTGGGATATCTTACTTACCTCTACATTTACGTTGGGTGACAGTACATTGGTAAGGCTTGGTTCGTCGACATTGCAAAGCGAAGCCAACACTGACACACCAAACCTTAGGCGACACCAAAGCCGGTACCCTTATAGCGACCGATCGATACGGGAACAAATACTACGAGAATAACGAGGAGTTGCCACGTAAGGCGAAACCTACGAATTGAGGGAGGGAGGTTTATACTGAAGCTGGTTTCTACTATAGTCCGAACACGATGGGTCGATTTTAAGCAAGACGAGTACGATCCGTCACAGATTGAGCCAGGATGGTAAGAAATACTCGATGCCTGGAACAACTTTGGTCATGGGCGTCGAATGCTTACATGGTAACCCTCAGGCACGCGTGGATTTCCTACATGGTCGACAAGCCCCCAACCGCGGATAAGATCATGCAGACTGGTATCCGGAAATGGGAGAATACCGAACACGTCCCCAATATGACCATGACGCGCGGGGCTTTTAAAACATATTCAACGTGAGTTCTTGAAAGCGCCAACCTCTCAAATGCAGTATGCTGATTCTTTCTGACCAGAACGGTCCCGAAAATCCATGCCTGGGAGCCAGTTGCAGCCCCCAAATAAGGTGGTGTGTCACCAAATAGATTGGTTACCGTTCAGATCAAACCTGAATATCTGATGGAATTTTTCCCCCATGCTGTATAGTTATCGCTACTAGATACTTGTTTCACCGAATGCTATCAGTCCCATTTGTACCCTGTCCTCCATTCTTCTACCTAAATACCATGACAAATAATTAAAAACAAGTATAATCTAAAGGGTATTCATGAGAAATAAAAGAATAGATGAGCGTACGCTACTGGTAGCATCCTCAAGAGAAGAAAATATGAAGGATAATGGTATATAAAGTATAATATCCGGAGACCTCGGATCATAGGACATAACCACCTGAGCCTAGATTCCGCCAATGCCTAATGGGCCGTCGGTCCTCAAGCTCGACGCACCACCAGAGCACTTCCTTCGTCTTCTCGATCTGCTCTCCTGCTTCGTAAGCCCGCGCCATCGCAAGCCAGGCCTCCGAATTATCCCACGCGTTGCCTAATTTCGTCAATGTGGACAGCAGGCCGTAAGCTCTGTCGCGCGCTGCAAGTCTATTGAGGTGCTCTGCTTCCCGCTTGTCGGAGGGGTTTTTATCACAGGCATCAGGTTTATTGGGGATAGTGTTGTGTAAGGGATCGGTGGAGCTTCTAGGCTTGGGAGGCGGGGTTAAGAGTGATAGGTTTGAAGTCTCGGGGTCTAGCTTCGGCGGAGGTGGCTCAGCGGGTAAGGTTTGCTCGTAGATATCCAAGAGAAGATTGGATAATTTAACAGTTGCCTTGGCATGATCCGGCCAATACATCACGGCCTGTTCGAAATGCTCCAAAGCTTCGAAGGGTAGGTCCTGGGCTAGAGCAATACACCCACGTTCGGAGCATATATCTGCCCGGAGCTCGTCAGCGCCTTTGGTGCCTCCAAACCCGGCTTCCGTGAATGCTCGAGCGGATGATTCGTGGGAAGCCGTCATTGTTTCGACGCGAGTTGCCTGTTTGGACGCCTCCTCACATGCCTCACGCGCATCCTCAAACAATGATGCTCGCTGATAAAGACCAGCAATGAGAAGCCATATCTTTACCAGCACAGTTAAAGCATGTTTCTGTGCTTCTTCTTTCGTGAACCTAGTGGATGCCCATGTGGGTGAATCGAATCGGTGGTTCGTGGGCAGTCGTAGCAGAACTTTGGCAACGTGTTTCAAATTATCTTGCGGTGATGGATGGTCATGATTCATCTTTTTTGCGACAATTGGGGAGGTAGGTAAGGACCCCATTCCGCTAGAGATAGCCATCCCGACGTCTGCAGTAGATGACATATCCTCGGCTCGCAACCTTTGATGTCCGTTGACGGGGCCTTTTTCATCGGATACGGGTTCGCTTGAATGGACACTACTACCGCCAGTTGTCTCTGTGTTCGGACGATGCTTGACACTTTCACGTTTCTGAAGCTTATGGCGGCCATCCTGGTGGCGAAGAGAATTAGTTCTTCCAGTGAGGGGCCTTTCCGCTGTACTCTGCTGATCCTCGTCTGTTACCTGGATAGCGGGGGCTTCACCGAGGTTTGATTCATCTTTTTCTGCCATAGATGGGAGATTAGCAACTGGCCTGACCTCCATAACAGCCTCGTTTCCATTGCCAGAAACTTTATTGCCTTTCCTCCACCCGAACATGCTACCGCGTGTGCTTTTAACCGTTCCAGCGGAGCTCTTAGGTGGAACAAGATTTTCTTTATTCGGCCTCTCGTCAGAGTTAATCCCAAGTTGGTTATACAATCGGGCGAAAAGGCTAAGCAATTCATCGCTATGGTTGAGAGCGGCCTCGGGGCCTTCGAGAGCCTCAGTAAGAGCGAGTTGAGTCATACGAATCTCAATAATACGCTCCTTTTCTCGCTCGCCCATCTTGTCAACAACGCCTTTGTGTTCGTCGCCATCCAGTCCCGGGGATTTTGAGTGTGCCTTCTCGACATGTTCTCGTGAAGAGTATGCAGATCGGCCAACATCGGAGCCGAAAAGAACAGTTGCACTCGGGAACTGTTCGAAAGCGGCTTCGCACGAACGTCCTGCGGTCTCAAACTCCTGTCTCGCGCTTAAGAGAAGAGCAAGTAAGTGCCATAGTGGGACACGATCCCTCTCGGCCAGATAAATCCCTTGTTCTTCTCCTAACCCCCGTTCCCCTTCATGTGGGTGCGAGGGATGGCTGCTTGAGCCTAATGCTGCTCTTATACGGTCGATAGCGGTATCTAGATCCCTAGTCTCTGCCAATAATAGACCCAGCGCAAAAGTAGCCGCGACATTTTGGTTCTGTAGTTCTGGGGCAAGAGATTTCTCTAGATTGTCTATCGCCTCGAGGTGGATGTCATCGCGACATTCGCTCTCTGGTGTCCACCGAGACCAGTTTGCAAGCCCGATGCCAATGGCCTGATAAGCCATAGCAAGGATTTTGGGGGAGATATGACCACCCGATGAGTTCGTCGAATCCGTTCCGTCCGCCGTAGAGCCATGGGGGCCGTCGATCGTATGGCTACTCACTATGCCTTTTAAAAATTCCGCTAGGCCTTCCGCTTTCTCAGCTTCCTTCCGAGAACCGAAACAGCATAAAATTAGTACGCCTTCCGATACAGTACGTAGGAGGGTCTGGTCATCCTCAAGTTCGCCACCAGCCTCAGCAGACTTTTCGGCTCGGTCCTTAGCGCTCGTAACAATTTCTATATACGAATCGAGCGCTTTCATTGCTAGATCGAACTCCGACATAGCTGCATGGACGTGAAACAAGCGACGTAGAATGAGTGTTGAGTGGAAAGTTTTAGAAGCAGCACGGTAAAGAATCTATAGGAGAAGGAGTTAGCAGCCGCAGCGAATGCCCCAAGTTGGGCTTGTCTGTTTCAGCGTTATCTTCAGTTAACACCTACATCGAGCACATTCCGAGCCACAGCATCCTGTCCACCTTCGCCGAAATCCTCATCGTTCCATTCCGGGCCATGGAGAACCTCCCAGTTCTGAACCACCTGTTCGACCCAGTCCTCAACGATCCTATTCGATGAATTGGCTTTGGGAAATTTGACATCCTTAAGTAAAACATTTTCACATATTGTCTGAACCCGTCTAAATTCGGTTGATAAGTGTACACGTTTCGGCCCTTCGGAAGGAGGAATATACGGTATTCCACTTTGTACAATTTCCGAGAGGAGCTCATAGTAACTCATCCATATTGAAGTGCGAACACTATGGTCGGCTGCGGCACCGGTTTGGGGAACAGGGGTCGAATGTCCGCGCTTCACCTCCGTGTGAGCGGCCCAAAGACGGAACGACTTTAGAGCAAATTCGACGACTTTCTCATTCGCCGATTGTCCCTGACCAGATACGTTTTGGCTTGCCATGAGAGCCCCCTTAGCTAGCAATTGTTCGGACCAGTATAAAAATTGTGGAGCCGAGCCAGAAGATGAGCCAGACAGCCATGGAAGAACCGAGTTGAAAGTTTGTATGGCCTCGTCAAAACCGGAAACCAGCGATTGGGCGGTCCCTATCTCATGTCAGTCCCACACAGCTTCAACTCCCAAAACGGTGGTGCCAAACCTTTCATAAAACCCGCCTTTATAACGCAAACCTCAGTCCAACTGGAAATACCTTGCCCATCACCCGATAGATCGTGCATTGTCACATCAAGATCCTTCGGGAGCCGCAATGCTGCTAATGCGGGCTCCGTTAATGTCCAGTGTACCCAGCCTAGGCATACTTGTGCTTGAAATATATCTTGTGGGAAGTCATTCTCCTCCTCAATGCTTGACAAGAGCGGGGGTATAAGTTCCGAGAGGCTCGACGGTTGGGGCCCAATGGAGGGCTTCCCAGCCGCTGGCGTTTTGTTTATATGGGAGGCGATGTGAAACTCGGCGGTTGCGGTTTGAATAAGGCCTATAAGTTGATACATAAGCTCAATGAAACCAAACCAAAGACCATGAGGCACACGATTAGACGGTAAGAAGGGCTGGTTCGACTCACATTTTCTCCAAGGTGTATGCTTGGTGATTTTCCGGACGAGTTCCGGAATTTCTTCCCAATTACCCTGACATCTCGCTGTGTCCAGAGCAGCAATATAACGGCGTCCTTTCTCAGGTTCACGGATCTAACGCCAAATCAGCACACCCGTAATCATAGCTTGACACCAGAGCTAGGGGCACATACGGCCATGATGTTTATCCCTCGTTCAAAGCGGAGGGGCGATATGCTGAGTATTAAAGCCCGCTAAGACCATAAACATTATTCCAAGACAGAGCGACGGTGAGATATCTCCTGATATCGTAAAATAGGGCAATTTGGCAAGCAATTCGCTTATCCAGAGGATTCGCGACGGTGACCTGCTTGTAAACAGAGTATGATGTGAGAGTTCCGAGAGAGTGAGCTGTATCCAAGTTCTATGGCTGTATTGCTGTGACAAGGCTCCGAGGTGTAATTTACAAATTTAGCTTGTGAATTTGTTTTTTTGCGTATCAAAAAAAAGTCGAAGATTATCAGCAAAAAAACTCCCCTCAGTGCGACAACCTCGATCAATGCCGCCGACGGACCATTGAGAGCATTTAAGACGTCCTAGAAGCTCTGGGAGTGGACGAGTGCCAAACCCACTTCGTTTACTGAGGATTGAATTGGATTCGAATCTCACCTTAACCTCCAGTGCAATGGCGACTCAAACTTCTCTCCGTGCGGTCACGCATCGCCTTACTACCACCCCAGTGAAGGAGCTTCCCCAGATAGCGCCGCACCTTGCGGCGTCACTTGGTGATTGCGGACAGATACTCTCGGCTCCCCAAAACCAGAAAGGCGCAAAAGGCAACCCCGAAAGCGCATTGCTTGTGCATAAGCTGAAGGCGAGGGTTTCGAGCCTCCTCCAAGATCATACGGTTGAGGGACGATGGACAGGAGTTATTCTTGTCAAAGCAGCGGTGGAAGTCGGGCAATGGGAACTACTACGTGGTTGTGAACCCTGGATCCGCGGTCTGATGGCTATCCTGAATGTTAGTCGAGTGTTGTGATACTATTCTCTTTGTGGAGTCAATTTCTAACATAAGTATTCGCGAACAGAAACCAGACCCAACATCGACCAAAAGGCTTTGCATCATTACTCTAACTCGGATATTCCATCTCACCCATGATTACCAAACCCTAGTGCGAGAAATAACCACTCCGACCTTACCGTCATTTATAACCGCTTGTATGAACGCAGTGTCTATAAAATCTCCTTCAGAGCCGACCAGGAAACTCAGACAGAAGACGCCGTTACTTCGGACGGTTTTACATGCGCTTCTTGAGTTAATACCTCGACACCCTACTATATTCCGTCCATTTTCCTCTCAGATTCACAGCTTAATCTTACCATTTGTTGTCTCAACCCTGAGCACAACCCACCCAGATGCGGAATCAGTTGTCATTCTATCACAGCAACTGTTCATATCTCTCCATCACTGCGCTCCAAAGAATACAGCTTCAGATGAATGGGCTGCGGCTTGTAAATCTACAGTACATTCTATTCACCAAACCGCAGATCATCTTTTTAGAGCCATTGTAGAACAATGGGAATCAACGGATGCTACGCGAAACCAAACGCCAAAACCAAAAAGCCGAACCGAGGTCGTTGGAGATGACGGCCCTGATCCCCTTGGGATGCCGGGCTGGCGAGGTCTACGGGACGGTGCGGAAAGACTACGGTCTCTCCTCAAACTCCTCGCCCACTTTGTCTCTATAAGGACTAATTCCGCGGTATTTGTCCCCCTTGGTCTCATACTTGATCTAACCTCTCGGCTTAATTCGATTACTGTACCCTTTGAAGACGCCGATGGATTGCAGAATGCCGCCCAGTACAATCCAGAGATCTCCAAGGAAGAACGCGAGGATCTTCTAACCGAACTGCCCTCTATTCACGTCGAAACCCTAAATCTGCTCTCACGCTTAGCGGGAACGTTTGGGGGCGGGATCGCGTCTATCTCCCAGGATATAGTAGAACAGACACTCTGGGTTTTCGAGGCGGAGAGGTTCAGCAAAGACGTACGAGCTTCAACTTATCAAATACTTAATAGCTTGCTACCGATATTCGGGCCATCGATATCTAAATCCACAATGTCATCGCTGAGCCTAGCTATGCGGTCTTGCTGCTATGATCTCTCTCTAACTTCGATGGCGGGGAACCCTGAGGAACACCATAACCCCGAGTCCAGAGCAAAGCCTAACGGCCGTGGCGCTACTGGTAACGCCGACTCGTTTCTGGCTCCTAAATCGGCAGATCTTACAGCCAAAGTTGTGGACCCATGTCCAGGCCTCACAACCGCAGCATCGAGGCTCTTACCATCTGTACTTCACTACTTGCCCATCGAACATATATCCAGTCATCTACGAACGGAGATTGACCGCACCGCTATCCTTACCAATAATCGAAACGTCATGCTGGCAAGTGTCGTCAACCCCGGACCCGCTGTCAAAGGCAAGCGCGAGAACCCCAGCATTGCGCCCTTCCTAGCGAGGAGCCACCCTGGGGAACTGGAAGTGGAAAGTTTTTTGCGACCAAGAATGCCTATACTGTTACGCGGGCATCAATTAGGTGGTAAATTGTTCGATGCCGAAAAAAGTGATGTGGGCGATGCCGAAAATGCAGTTCCCAGCCGTATTACAGCCAGCGGAAATATGTTCATGGATAATTCTGGCGTGTCGTCAACGACAACAGTACCTCAGGAACCCGAACCAGTATCAACCAACCGAAATAAACGAAGCTATCCGATAGATTCACAACCCTCAGCTGTACAAATCCCGCCTTTGTCAGCTGTAGAAGACCAAGAACTTGGGGCTCCTAAACCCAAAAATCCACGGCTGGAAAACGGAGGCTCTCATCACGTTGGTAAACAAAATGAAGTGGAACCAGTGATTCCTGCGAACCCTACCGCTAGTGCAACCTGGAATGGGATACAGCCAGCTCCTACCTCTAGTATTACCCATACTTCACGTTCCGTTGCATCGCCAGATGCTACAGTGTCTTCTATCAAGGTAACTCAGGTGGAACCATCCGCCCAAGATTCGAGCAGCAACCGGCGATCAGGCGTTATAACCAGTACTATCACAAGTACTAGTTTTAGTGTCAGTGGCAGCAGTGCTGCCCCAGCTACCCACAGCCCTATGGACGACTCGAGTGGAGACGAGATTCCGACCCTGGATATTGAGCCAGATACCGATGAGGACGAAGAGGATACGGAAATGGTGGGGTAGATCAGAACCATAGACGAGGGCCGGATTATGCAATCATAAAGGGCCCTCCATGTGAAAGCAGTAATGATCAAACGGATTCAGAAGGTTTTCTACTTGGGGCTCGGAGGCTACGCGTTGGACATATTGAACTGAACCCCGGCTGGACTGCCAACAGCGGATGATCCATGTGCATAAAATATATACCCGAACTTTGCGAGTGTCCGAGTCAAACGATCATGGAAGTTAAAGATCTAGAGCTAGTAAATATTTCTATCCTGCCTCTAGTAATCCCCAGTGCGCCATAAATCTATGCTACAAGAACATGAATGCGTGGCATGTGGTCTATAAAATCTGTATACCACTATCCCACCACCGTTCTCCAGACGACCACCTAAACCATTTCGCACCCCAACACCACCACCTCTCACCTGGCCCAACAAACCCGAAAGCTCGAACCAAACTAACTGGAACGGGCTCTAGCAGCCAGATCCCACCCCTCGAAAGGTCATCCACAAACAATCCACTGACCAAGAGAAACCAGAAAAACAGGAAGAAAAAATTCCCCGTCCTTCGGAGCCAGATGGGAACCTTGAATGGGAGCCTTGAGTGTATTACCCGAACCAATGCCTTTTGTAATAAAATCCCTGCTGCCTGGCTCAGGAAAAACGTGAACTGAGCTAGCGGTTTCGTATCCCCGATCGTAGTGTAACTCCCACAGGCGTGAAGGGTGCCGCTGATACCAAACGCGATAAATAGCTGGATTGCTCGTCTGGTTCTCTTACCCTGAAACCTGGTCGGAAGGTGGGCGATAACAAAGTTGCACCATTCACTGAACCCGAATCGGAAAAATTGGTGCCACCCACGGACCCAGAATCCTGTTAGGCCGTGATAGATATAGTCCTGGGGGAAATTGCCAAACCATTGGGGATACATCCATGCAGCGTCTAGGGGTACTGAGATCCAAGTCTTTATTTGTGGGACGAGGGTGGAGATCCCCAGGAATAATAAGAACATTAAAGAGGGGGCGAAGAAGAGTGCCGAGAGCATCCCGAGGCCAGACAATGAAATGCGGTACGCCCGAATAAGTAGGGGTGAAGCAGCGAGAATTGGGCCGGATGGAGACGAAATCTCTCCCCGAAAGTACGGATCCAGCATCATTGTGACCTTGAGGATATCGAGGGCGAGGTAGCTCATAATAAATTGAATCGAAATAGACCGAAGATGAGAGATGGTCTCATTGTTTCTTGCTTTATTATCCCCGATTGGCTCCGTGCAGATGTCACCCGTTTGTTCGGGGATGAAGTCCGGGAGAGCAGGAAGGCCCCGGATCCTCCAACTCCATCCTGAGCCTCGAAAATTGGATGTTAGATCTAGCACCCATCCAATGCGGTGGCCAATCGACTCGGGATATGCTTGCCACCGAAATATCCTCATCTTTCCGGATCTTGTAGATGTCTGGCTGTCGTTCCTGCTCGAATCGAGGGGTGAGCAATTTGAGTTATCGGGCAAAGTCCTGAATCTTAGGTTGGACGACATTCCCTTGAAACTGCCACTTGTGGTCGCGGAGCCATTTTGGATGGAATCAATGCCTTTAGATTCGTGGCTCGGGCACGGCACCACATAACTTTCAATCCTTCTGAAATCTCTTTCGGGATCATTAAAGACCAAGAGAACCGCCGCCCAGATAATTAGCCACGCAGTATAGAGACCCACCGCGTAGCCATTCCCCAAACCAAGCATTCGACACTTCTTCATCCTTTCGATCGAGAGCCAAGATAGCCCGAAAAAGACCAAATATCTCGCATATCTGAAGACTCCCCGTTTAGGCCTTTTGATCAACAAGGTGATGAGAAGGGCAAAGAGAGGGATGAAGTCGCGGGGGAATATAAAAGGTGAAATTTCGCCATTCTCGACGCCGGCCCGGAAAAGAGCCTCGTTCTGTTTCACTATGTCG
Organism: Arachnomyces sp. PD_36; assembly: GCA_032988195.1. Lineage (NCBI taxonomy): Eukaryota > Fungi > Ascomycota > Eurotiomycetes > Onygenales > Arachnomycetaceae > Arachnomyces > Arachnomyces sp. PD_36. The sequence goes on along the minus strand of JANTQE010000004.1, from coordinate 315,755 downwards.
TGGTATCGACTAAGGGCTGAAGTCACCATAACTAGTAAGTCTCAAAGCTCAAGAACAAAGCTCTGGGGGTTCATTGAAGGGAGAAGAAGGAGATGTCCTGAGAATAACAAATGAAATAAATATATAAAGAGAGAGGCGATATCCTTTCGTGGAGCCGTGGTTCGTTGAGGGACGCAAGGGGTGGGCGTGCTCTCGACGTCTCGCAAGGCCCAAAATTGGGGATTTTTGAACAACCCGAAGCGCTTTGCGGCAAATCCTTCCACAAAACGACCGTACAGACGTGTACTATTTTTCGCCTCCCCCAATCTGAGCTCATGATAATACACTCTCCATTCTTGCTCTCTCCAGGCGATATTTGTCAGAGAGGGCTCCCCCAATAACCCCAGTCTCTAAAGTCAAATACAAATACCTTCTCGTCGCCACATTCCCGGGAGAAGAGGGTGATGAATGTCCGGACATCAAACTTCCACCCATATAAAATCACGTTTTCGCCATTTCGTCGTTCGAATTTTTAGTTTTTTAAGGTTTTTGTACGATCTCTTGGCGTAAAATAAACTCTGGTCCGAGCGTTTCCCTGAAAGTTTGACAAAAGAGGTTAGATCATAACATCTCGTGACTTTTTGTCACGTGGACTCGCGTTTCGCGGTTGCAGATCTTCCGAATCGGGTAATCCACGTCAACGTGCGTATTTTTTCTTTGTTCCCCACGACTGAAATCTCCATTGAAAATTGTGGAGGTTGGTAAAGGACTGGATTCCGGAAAGCTTGGAGCGCATTCTCATCCGAACGCAGAAGATTACAGTTCGATAAAGGGAGTCTTCCGCTATCTCGAGTTCACTACGCATTTTCGCAAGCCCAAGCCGACGTCAAGTTCTTGCAGAACCCTTCATTCCTGGTTTATCCTGGTCTCGACGCGCATGCGCCGGGGTCAGATATGGCTTTCAACGGCAAACGGACCATTGAAACCCTGGACCTCACTGGGGACGATGATGATTATTACGATTTTGGCCACCTTTCCCAGAAGTCTACCAAAGTGAACCGATCGGATTTCCCCCGTGGACAGCGATGGGGCCAGAATAGCAGCCCCCTGTCCTCAAGTCAGGCTTCTCGAAACAGTCGACAGGCAGGGAGATATGCAGATTCCTTTGGTTCTCAACCCCAGAGTTCTGCTACATCCATGTCATCGCAACCGGTTCCTAGTTCTAGCCAGCCCCCAAGTACGCAAGTCATCATTGAAGAGGAGAACCATGCCACAGATTTAGTGCTGGGCTCCCAAGATTTCGATGATGGCGACTACGACGATTATGAATTATACGGTACTACCTCCTCCCGCGAAAATTCAATTTCGAATTAGTTTTCTACCTCCATACTAACGCGCCCTCAGATACTCTCCAGGCGAAAATAGTCGGCGTGAGGTTTTATGCCGGGCAGGCGACCACCGGAGAGTATGTGAGAATTAAAAGGGAACCCGCGAATCGCTATGACCCTAACGCAATCCGCGTTGACAATGTCATGGGCGCTCAAATCGGTCATATCCCACGGAATCTCGCTTCTAAATTGGCAAGCTACATGGTAAGCTTCCAATTTTTGCGATTGTATTTGAAGGAAACTAAATCGCTCTACAAGGATTCATATTCATTGCTCATAGAAGGGATCCTTACCGGTCCAAAAGGAGCCTATGAATGCCCTGTCGACCTGAGATTGTTTGGAACAAATGACCCAACGAAGCAAGCCGATCTGAAACAAAGGATGGCCAATGATAGGCTTCCTTACAAAGAACTGACCAAGCGACGGATAGAGAAGAATAGGCAGGAAGCGATCCGGCGTCGAGACGCAAAGCTCAATGCGCGAAGCATGGGGAACGGCAACGGTCAACAATGGGAGAAAGGGGACAGTAAATACGGGTTTGCCAACCTGTCTACACCGCATGGAACGGGGGTCCAAGAAGATTTGCAGGATATCATAAGTAAATCCGTTGCTTTTAATCCAAGCGAAATGACACAAGTTGTCGAGAAGTTCGGGGCAAGCGAAGACGATATGGCAAAGATGTCTATGGCAGAGAACCCTAGCGGTCTCGCCACCAAGCTTCTCCCTTATCAGAGACAGGGACTTGCTTGGATGTTGGAAAGGGAATCCCCCAAACCTCCCTCGGTGGGTTCGCAAGACGTGGTGCAGTTGTGGAAACGCTCAGTGAACGGGTTCAGAAATATTGCGACCAACTATATAACCCGAGAGGCCCCACCGCTTGCGAGTGGTGGAATTCTTGCAGACGACATGGGACTTGGAAAAACTATCCAGGTCATATCGCTCATTCTAGCAAATTCCCAGCCGAAGACAGAGTCGTCCTCGCGCTCAACCCTGATTATATCCCCTGTGGGTGTGATGAGTAACTGGAGAGACCAGATTGCTCAACATGTCAAAAAGGATAAGCCCCTTAGTGTCCTTATATTCCATGGGGCGGGGAAGAAGGAAATAAAAAATCTTGACAAGTACGACGTCGTTGTCACGTCTTATGGTGCTCTTGCCATGGAATACGACCCCTATGACAAACGACAAGCTCGTCCAAAGAAGGGCCTCATGTCTGTGCATTGGCGTCGCATTGTTCTTGATGAAGGCCACACTATTCGGAACGCGAAGACTAAAGCGGCATTAGCAGCTTGCAAACTCCTAGCAGATTCTCGATGGACTTTGACTGGTACACCTATTATCAATACTCTCAAAGACCTGTACTCTCAGGTGAAGTTCCTGAAGCTATCTGGGGGGCTCGACGATTCAGGCGTTTTCCACAGTGTTCTAACCCGGCCACTCTCAAACGGCGACCCAAATGCCAACCTTCTGCTTCAAGCTCTTATGGGTACAATTTGTCTCCGAAGAAGGAAAGATATGAACTTTATCGATCTTAGTCTTCCACCGATGTCATCCCACGTTTTGCGAGTCAAGTTCTTAAAACACGAACGGGAAAAATACGATGCATTCCTGTAAGTTGAGCTGTGCCCCTAATCTACCCGTGACTATTGCTGACAGTTACTCAGATCCGAAGCAAAGGGCGTCCTACTGGATTACAAAACCAGTGATAAGAAGGGTTCTGCCACATACTCGCATGTGTTGGAGGTTCTTCTACGTCTTCGCCAGGTCTGCAACCACTGGAAACTCTGCAAGGAACGGATCCAAGGGCTTATGGAGCTTCTCGATCAACATAAAGTTGTGGATCTAACTCCACAAAACATCAAGGCTCTTCAGGATGTCCTCCAACTGAACATTGAAAATCAAGAAGAATGTTCGATTTGCCTTGATCAGATGCGCGATCCTATTATCACAGCTTGCGGCCACTCATTCGATCTCGGATGTATCCAGCCAGTCATTAACGGCCAGCACAAATGCCCACTTTGCCGTGCAGAGTTAAAAGACGATTCCAAACTGGTCAGGCCCGCTGTTAAGCTCGGTGAGGACAGTGGCGAAAGCGATATCGATCCAGAATCAACGAGCAGCAAGATCCAAGCTCTCGTCAAGATTCTTACCGCATCGGGGCAAGCGGAAGGAACCAAGACCGTGGTCTTCAGTCAATGGACTTCCTTCCTCGACGTCATAGAACCTCAACTCGAACTTCACGGTATCGAATTCACCCGAATTGACGGCAAAATGTCTTCTATCCAGCGTGACGCCGCTCTCAACAAACTAATCCATGAACCCTCATGCACCGTTATGCTCGCCAGTCTCAACGTCTGCAGCGTGGGTCTCAATCTCGTTGCAGCCAACCAAGTTATTCTCGCGGACAGCTGGTGGGCACCCGCCATTGAGGATCAAGCTGTTGACCGCGTCTACCGACTTGGTCAGAAACGACCCACAACGGTCTGGCGGCTTGTCATGGAGGATAGTGTTGAAGAAAATGTGTTGGAGATCCAGAAGACGAAGCGTGAGCTTATGATGGCGGCGTTCCGGGAGACGGATAAGGGGAAGAGTAAACAGGGAGAGAAGAACGCAAGGATCACGGACTTGGAGAGGTTGATTCGGTAGATGGCCGACGATTGGCAGGTGTTTCAGCTTTCGGGGATTTTACGAGGGGGACTTACTTGGACGGCGGGTATTTGCGATAATCCATTTTCACGGATTTACTTCATTGCACTCTCGGTCATATAGAAGCGAAACACGGGATACACTATACGGAGGTTAGAGTTGAGGCGGATTTTTGCTATCTCACTTCTGCTATTATTTGAGTTATTTTTCACCTTGTCTGACTATAATTAGATTGTTGCTTTCGGTTTGGATTCTTTTTTCTAGATTTGTCTAACTAATAGAGTATTTTATCGAAGGTTAAGTTTCCTCTCCAATAGTCATTTAGTCTTTACTACGTCCCACTGGTTGCCAGTACACATCTTTGCTATGTGCTGTGACCAAGTTCCTAAAACTCTTCATTCGGCAAAATATATTTTCCCTTCTAGTACTGCGAATCAAACTCAGCACTCGAATTCGACAGGAGAGGGGCGGTAATCTACTATAGAGAAACTACCATGGCACGGCTTATAACCGGAGGCTAAGTTTATATTTTAAAAAGCAATGAAAAGGTTACCTGGCTCCGGAGTCAAGTCAGGGGCAAGCAAGCCTTGACTTTCTGTACTATCCTACACCGGCTATGTAGGGAGCAAATGAAAGTATAAGGAATAAGCTTTTGAACGCAGAGTAGTTTTATGTTATACACTTAATAGAAGATGCTGGTAGTTCTAACTCTAACATACAAACAGGTAAAAGAAAGCAAAACCGTCATCAATAAGGAGAAATGTATCCGCACCTAATCACCCCCCGATGCATTGCTCATGTAAAAACCCATCTGCAAATATTCCGCCATCCATCCCATTCTTCGCATCATACACTGTAAACTTCTCCGTAATGATGCCAAACTCCCCCATCGTCCAGTCCAATACACCTCATTCAGCAATCTGCACCAGTTCCGTCCATTCAGCCCAATCTTCACCAGGCACTGCAATTTCTATCCTCGAATATCTCCCCGCCATCTCATCACAAACTGCACACCATTGCTCTGCCGCATAACAACCCTCCAACCACACTTCCACTTCCATGCAAATGACAAAGTCTTGAAAGTGACTGGAAACTAGAATCTGAGAACCTCCATAAAAACATAAACTGTTGCAAAGAGCCGACCGGGTATCAATAATTGGTTTTGATAAAGGAAAAGGGAGAAGGAGAAAGAGAAAGGAAGAAGTTGAAAGCCCACGCTATGCTGTAAAAGGGAAATAGTGAAAAGTGGTGTAAGAAAATAGGAAAAGTCTGAAGTAGGAAAGAAATTGTGAGGTCATAGGAGTGCTGAGAAAACCACCATGTGTTCAAAGTCATTGTGAAAGAGACAGGGTATCACAATGCTTGTTGCCTCAAGCTTCCTTACTCATGGGGTTGTGAGGTATTTGTCCAGAATGGTAGAGACTGAGAAAGGCGATTGGTCAGACCAAGTCAAGAAAGCGTTCCGACGAAAAGAAAGGTGAATTCGCAGATAGAGGAAAGAAAAGATTCATTCACTGGGTAGTGCAATGAGACTTGCCCTTGGATTCCCCATTCTGTGGTTTCGATTCTTGGTTTGAACTGTCGTTTGGATTGCTCTCAGTTGTGCCATCTGTTTGCTTCCCATGGTTTGACTGAATGCCCAGCCCCTTAGAAGCGGGGGTCAGTGTTGTGGTGGTGTTTTCTTGAGGACTATCCCTAATTGGCAAACTGTGAAACATGCTAGTGTCTGGTGGTAGAGGTGGTGGTCCGCCATTCCCTTGGGGGGTGACCGTGTGGGGAGGAATAGGGTGGCCAATAAGCGGGGCCATGGGCGTGTTGTTGAATGGACGTTGGACTGATGGCCCACCCATTACGTGACCGGGGGGTGGTGGCTGAGGTATGAAAGAGCTTGAGTGGTTATTGTTAACCTTATGATACCCTTGATAGGGACCCATCGGCATCTGGGCAGCAACCTGGCTCGGAATTTGATACAGTTGTTGATGCTCCCATGCCTTTTTCCTCTCCCACGCTTGTGGGTCACTCCTTCTTAACCGTTCATCAGCCAGCTCCGCCTCGGCTTCCTTTTTCTCTTCTTCAGTCAGCCTGTCATTGCTTTCCCGATGGAATGTTTCCGTAAGCCCAATAACCTTGATAGGATTCTCCTGAGCGAGGATCTTGTCGAGAACGAGCACATCCTTCCCCTTGAACTCGGAGAGATCGGTTTGCTCTGTCTTTTTGACATGGAAAAGGTAATCTTTTGGCGATTTGTACGCGCACCTAATTGGGTTTTTCTTATCAACAACACGACTTGAAAGCTGGGTCTTGAAAACTGCCTTGTTGTAGATGATCTCTTCGAACGTCCCTCCAGACATGAATCGGTAAATAAAGACAGGCTTCTTTTGCCCAAGGCGGTAAGCTCTCCCTACTGCCTGCTCCTCGTTGCTAGGGTTGAAGCTGAAATCGAGGATGATAACTCGGTTGGCACCGGGGATATTAAGCCCCAGCCCCCCAGCTCTGGTCGAGATTAGGTAGACGTAAAAGTTTGAATCTGCTTTATTGAATTCTTTTGTCGAAGCTTGCCGGGTCGCAACTGGGGTCTTACCATCTAGGCGTTTATAGGCGACCGCAATTTGTTGGAGAGCCCTTTCCATGAAGTCAAGAGTCACGAGGTTATGAGAGAATATCAACACCTTATCGCCGACTTTGATAGACTCGTCGATGATCTGAGTAACGATCGTTGTGCGGTACGAGTGTTTGTCGGATTCCGTCATTCCTTGCAGCATTCGTAGCTGTTCTTTGACAACCGTTTCAGGAATATTATCCCGAGCGCCCTCAAGTTCCGTGTCCTCAGGTGAAGAAGGCCCTTGTCTTCCTTTCTGTTCGTTGTTGGGGATTTCTCGCCCTCGAAGCTTGTATTGGAAGCACCATGGATGGGTACAACAGAGGGATAAAATCGACAGCCAATCCCATAGTCTCGCGTTGCCAATCGGTGCATCCGAATGCCCAAATAACGAATCAACGTAGAGGTTGTAGCATTTCTCCTGAATATCGGTGAGAGGAACAGTGATCACAAACTCAACTTTCGGTGGAAGATCACTTTGAATGGCGGATATGTCGGCACGGTTGACTTTCGGGTTGAGGTCCTCGGTGAGAACCTGCAGCTTCTTAAGAGAACGACGCCGTTCCGCGGGTGTGCTGTCCAAGTACAAGCCTAGCTCAATCGGTTCAATATAGTTTGCCTTGAATTCAACAAACTTCCCTAGATAACCAGGAGAAATCCAGTTAATCATGGCATAATATTCCGTCAGGTTGTTCGCCAGCGGTGATCCAGTGAGTGCGATTCTGCTCTTAGATTTAAAACGGGCTGTGGCCGCCGCGATTTTACTTTTCTCATTCTTCATCTTATGAGCTTCGTCGGCAACAATCAACGATGGTCCTTCGAGGAGCTGCTTTTGGACTCGCTCATGGTCAGCAATCAGCTGGGTTGGAGTGTTGAATATGAGGTTTCTGAACATCTCATAGCTGATGATAAGAACGCCTCCATTATGGTGCCAGGCCGATATTTCAGAGAGACGTTGTGGAGCACTCATCCCTTGAGACACGACCTTCCGAACTTCCCCGATATTCTCCCGGGTTGACGAGCTAGGTGGGGTCCACATAACAAATTCCTCAACCCAGTTATCAATAAGACTAGAGGGGCAGAGTATTAACGCTCGGGTCTCGCGTAAGCGCTTCGGCACTTGGTTTCTAATCTCGGGATCCATAGAAGCACCAGCATTGGCCATAGTAACTAGTAGGGATATACTTCTGAACGTTAGCAAATGTATCCGAATACGCACATGCTTCCATACTTACACCTGCATTGTCTTTCCCAAGCCCATTGTATGGGCCAATAAACAACCCGTTCCCTTGTCATCAGTCATGATTTCTCGCCACATGAACTGTATCCCGTTAAGCTGGTGGGGCTTAACCCGACGTCCAATATGAGCATTGAGATATATGGTGTGGTTCTCAAAGCTCACTGCCTGTCGCTCCGGGTCATCGTTACTAACTCCCATGCTTTCCATCGTTTTTGCAAGCCGAGACTGCTGTTGCTTTTGGACTTCGACACGATGCTGAGCACTCTTCTGAGTGTTGATAGATTCTCGGCTTTGCTTAACTGCTTTCTTGCGCCTTTTGCGAGGTGTGGAAGAGGTAGAAGTTTTTGAGCCAGTAACAATCACGTCAGACCCGGGGTCGTCATCAACTTCTTGATCGTTTGATGTATCAAAGGAAGTAAAGTATTCAACTAAAACCTCCGATAGAGACTGGTGGAAACTATCAAACTCTTTGATCTGGGCTTTAGCTTCCGAAATGTATGCTTTAGGAATACCTGTTTTACCAAGGTGTTTGCATTTGATCCAGGAGATATAAAGTGCAGACATCCTCATAACCACCGCGTTGCGATCGTCTGGTAGGTCTTTTAGTGCTTGTTTGTGCTGAAGCAAGCTGTCCAGGGCTAATATAACGTGTTTCCTAAGCCGCTCCACAGGTGTCTTCTTTAAGGCCAAATGCAGCTCTTTTCGGTCTTTGTCAGGAATACCCACAATTGCCTTGCTCAGAAGTCTTTGCCTATCTTGCCGTTCCTCAAGAAAACTGTAGGATAATTGGTTGATTGCTTGAAAATCCCCAACATCTGGAAGTTCTGGAGGTTGGGCGGCTTGGTTTTCGGGCTTGGAGGATTCTTGTTTCGCGTTTTCCCCATTTATCGAGATCGGGGATTGAGATAATTGCTGCGATTCACCGGGGTGGGGAGTAGAGCCATACTCTGGAGGCCCTGTGGGGTTGAGGGGAGGGGTGACAATGTCTCCGCTCTCTTCCATTCGGTCGTCAGTTTTACCTTTCACAGGAGAGTCTTCGATCTGGGTCAAGTCAACTACATCAACGTCCTCCTGAAGAAGCCGTACATGAACGGGGGTCCTCATTGGTCCCTTCGCTCGCGGTTTCTGGGGCGTTTTCGGCGTCTGAGAGGGTTCAGCAGCACTGTCGCCACGGGTCGTAACTGATCTGGACCTAATGGGACCACGTCGTCGTCTCCTAGGAGGAACTGGGCCGACAATATCTTCCTCACTCTCAGAAGAGGAAGGGGATGTTTTCAGAACGGCTTGTTTATCCTCGACGTCCCCATCTGGTAGAGTTGTATCCATCTCGTCTACCGCCCCAGCTGCAGTTCCCTCATCTGGGTGGATGAAATCTTCCATATCATCGTCCGATCCACTATCTATATCTGAATCAAGAGACTCTTCGTCCTTCTGGTACAATTCAGCTGGCTTCTTGACCCGCTTGGGCAGAGATTTGTCTCTCGGGGGCTTCTGAGGGCAACTGCTGAGTTCCAAGACAGAGATCTTCCATTTTGCCTTCTTGATGTCTGACATTGATGGTTCCATGCATTGGCATTGGGCTTGCAATTCTGAGACCTTGGTCCATTTTTCGTCAAGTATTCTTCCCCGAATTCTCTCTAGCCGCCCTTGCAACCGCTCAACAAGTATCTGAGCATCCGATATCTGGCGCTTTCTATTTTTCTGCTCTCCTGAAAGTTTCCACAGACGCCAGGCTTTGCGATCCTCCACTGGAAATTTCTTGGAATCCCAATCCTTAGAAAACGTGTCGAGGCAGGCATCAATAGTGGTGTTTATCTCAGATACTGAAAGATACTTGGGCTCTCCGCCAGACTGGTTCTGGTTCTCCGCCGCCCTGTTTTTCATTTCCTTCTCTGCTTCCATTTCGTTCCATGTATCGGAGTCGTATTCTCCTTCCGACCCAGAGTCTCCCAATGGTGGCAAAGATACGTCCCGATCGTTCGAATTGTTGGATTGTTCACCTCGAAGCTCCGGCCACTGGTCTACCCTCTCCTGGGTAACATCAACTATCCTATCTCGAGGCGTGAAGAGCGTAAAATAATGGGGATCACCTGGCTGTACGAATTCTTCAGGATACGGTGCGACACCGAGAATCTGCTTCCTACCCTTCATACCAAGATAGAATGGTTGCTGTTTGAAATAGTGTCTCATACGTTTGTTTACATAAAGACGTTCACCGGTTGGGATATCTGACTTGGTAATTAAGAAATTATCCTCGTCATTGTCCTGGGGGTGTGGTTTGTAGAATATATCAATGGTAGGCACTTTGGCTCTCCCCATGTATGGCCTTTGGATCGCCTTGATCGGCACTGGAGTCCCCAAATTGAGTCTGCGGCGCTTTCTCCCGCGCTCATCTATGATGTGGTGTTCATGCTGGGTAGGATGAGACTGTTCTCCGGAATCTGTCGGCAAGTCTAGGGCTTGCGTGGTATCAGCTGGCACCCTCCGCATGGGTCCGGCATCGTTCGGTTCAGTATGCTGGTGTCCCGAATCGGGGGTGGGGGCAGCATTATTTGTACGTGAAAGCTCCGAAGGTGAGTAGAGCTGAATAGGCTGATCGGTGGGCCGAAATGGGGACGTGGCGATGGTAGAACTTGATAAAATGGGACCGTGCACGTAGGATGGATTCTGTACCTGGGGTGAAGAGCACGAGCTTTGGCCATAGTAACCAGTATGAGATACCACAGGTGAGTTACTGCCTTGGGGCAGATGGAGCGGCCAGGGACTTTGGGTAGGGGCTGGAGGCTGAGAGGTAGCAAGATGCTGTTGATACTTGATAGACTGCTGACGAAGTTGTACGACGGCATTGAAAATGTTGCTTCTTTGGCCTAGAGATTTCACACCGAGTTCCTGCTGCAGGGTGTTTTTGGTGATCTCAGTGAGAAGGATCTCCCCGTTCACATCATTTTCCTGCAAGGCCTTTCCAAAGGCAACAGGGTCTGGGCGGGCAGTTGGGGCTGATGACTTGGACCAAGCATCAGGAGAGCCGTGGCAAATGTAGGAAACAACTTGATTTACCGTCCAGTCGAAAGGATCGCCCTGAACGGGAGTTCCCATCGCAACGAAGCTGTTTGATGTGTCAGCAGATATCGATAAGAGCGCGTACAGCTGTCCGAGGCTAGGAAGAGTAATCAATATACCATAAAGTTGAGCGTCTCGATTGATTCACGTTCTGAGCAGGCACGTGTTCAGACGAGTGCAAAGAGGTTCGCCAAGCAACTACTCCTAGGACGCGTATGAGGGTTGAGCCACATACACGTTTCTCCAGGTAAGAGATTGCTGACGTTGAATACACGTCACCGGGAGAATAAGAAGTAGAGATGTTTCGACACGTCAAAACATCAAGTGCCCCCCCCGTTTGCAGGCAAGCGAAAATAGAAGAAACGGTAGGCAAAGGTTCTCGGGGTTCCAAGTCAGAAGATGCCTAAATGATCTCCAAGGAGAGAATCCGACTGTAGAAACAAGTAGACCTTTCCAGACAGTGAAAGAGCCCTACAAGGCGCACGCGTGGTCTTTCTCTCTTTCTTCAAGTTATTGTTGATGTTGATAATGTTGGTTGATTCTGACGAAAGGAAGTTTAGAAAGAGTTTCAAAAAGATCGATCAATTTAATGTTAGACGCGATCCGAACCGCGAATTTTCTCCGCTGCAAACGCAGAAACTTTAAAATTTCCACGCGATTTCTTGGTGGGGCAAAAGGGTCCAGGAGTGCGATGAAGTGATGTGTCAGCACAGGACCCGCGAGTCAGTTCACGGATTTGAAATACAACAAAAGATAATGCAACTGAAATATGTAGAGATAGAGCAATTGTAGAAGAGAGAGAATTAGAAGAAATAATATATCTACTGGAATAGATACAAGTATATCGATCGAGAAGTTTGAGGAAAGAATGTGGTGAAGGAAAGAAAGAAAAGAAGAAGAAGAGAAAGAACTACGAAGAAAGCGACATCGAGGGAACTGACACGGATAAACATTTGACCGGTCACGGGGATTCACGTGAGTGGGATTGCTGATTAATTCGTGAAGTTGACCCTCATTACTAAAAGGACGAAAGACATAAAACAACCCCCCTCCCCCTTTTTCTCACTTGACTTCACTAACTCCCTCTTTCCTATTCTCACTTTCACGTCCTTTTTCTCTCACCTTGTCGCTCTGTTGAAGCTCTGATAATTTCAGTTTTAGTCTAGGAATATCCAATGAGTGACTCGATCTATTCCGGCTATCCGCCGGAACTCTCTCCTATCCAACAGGAATGTATAGTATCAACTGTCAAGGAGTGGGCTATCAACAATGGTCTTACTGTCAGACCATCAGCAGCATATCTCCCTGATGAGGTCAACTCTAAGGGAGTGTTTGCAACAAATGCACCTGTTACACTCTTTCCTAGCCCTTTTCCAAAGAACTGCTTCGAGGATGCCAAGGCGGTTCAAACAGCATACAATGAACTCTACGCAGCAATTAGTAGAAATGAGACATGGCTGGGGAAGATTATGGAAGAGTGAGACTACTCCATTGTACTCCATGCGTCCACCCCCTTTTTTTGGCGTACTCCACTCTATCCATTTCGCATACCCAACAGTATCCGGGTTGTCCCATTACTAAGTGTCACTCAATAGTCTCATCGACGTCGACGATTTTGTTTCCAATTTATGGAAGGTCCATCTTGCGGTAAAGAAGGAAGGATATGTTCAACCACTTTCTCTCGGGCTTTTCCGATCCGACTATATGGTTCATACTCCTGAGACTGCACCGCCTTCCCTAAAGCAGGTGGAATTCAACACGATTGCTTCCTCATTCGGGGGGCTTTCTTCCCTCGTAGCTCAGTTACACACCAATTTACTATCATTCCCGCCTGGGAACCCGGTCATGTACCCTCCGCATCCAATCCTGAAGGATAACCTTCCTCCTCAGAACACCGCGGTTTCTTCTTTAGCTTCAGGTCTCGCAGCTTCTCATGAGGCATACGGGGCCCCTAAATCCAGCCCTGCACTGCCCCTCTGTATCATATTCCTGGTACAAGAAGGGGAGCGTAACATTTTCGACCAAACCAAGCTTTCAAGCTATCTCACCGAGGAGCGAGGGATCCCCGTTTTCCGGCTCATCTCATCAGAGGTTATGAAGGCCACCTCGATACCGTCTTCCAACCCCGCCCGCCCCCTAATCTACACCCCGCCACAAGCTCCATCAACCCAGTTTGAAGTAACGACAGTCTATCTACGAAGTTTATACACCCCTAACGATTACCAAGACAGCAACGCCTGGGAAGCACGTACCCACCTCGAACGCTCCGCAGCCATTAAATGCCCCACAGTCCTCACCCAACTTGCAGGCTGCAAGAAGATCCAACAAGTTCTCGCCGAACCATCAGGTCCAGACCACCTATCCCAATTCCTCCCAAATACAAACCCAGCGGTCATCGAAAAAGTTCGCCAAACCTTTGCACCTCAGTACGACTTATCCCCTGATGGACCCGGAATAAAACTCGCTCTGGACCCTTCCACGGCTGAGAACCACGTACTTAAGCCCCAGCGCGAAGGAGGCGGTAATAACATGTACAAATCTGCTATCCCTGGATTTCTACGGTCGATACCCGAAACGGAATGGAAACGCTGGGTTCTCATGGAACTTATCCGGCCACCTAATGCGGCTAAGAACACTGCTCTCCGCAGCGATGGAGCTGTTATGAGTGGAAACGTGGTGGGTGAACTGGGTATCTTCGGCACGGTGCTCTGGAATGATGATGGGAAGATCTTACAGAACGAACAGGGGGGTTGGCTGATGCGGACAAAGGCGAAGGAGAGTGATGAGGGTGGTGTTGCGGCTGGGTTCTCGTCTTTGGATAGTATATTACTTGTGTAATTGATTCTATGCGTATAGATGCCGACAAGAACAGACTCATTGATTTATAGAAATGTAGATAAACACGATATAGGCCGAATGTGGAATGTATTTGATAAAACTTCTTACATATATTTTTTGAGTGTTTTCGGTTTTTCCGCTAACTAGACATTGTGGAACAAGGCCGCTCAAGTTGGCCGAACAGGTGTCGATATTGAGAGGTGACCCGAATCTGAAGACGGTAAGAAATAAAGAAAAAGAAAAATCTTCTTCGTACAGGATACAGGATAGTTGGGTGGTTGGATCCAGTAAATCATGGCAATTTGACAGAAAAGAAGGGAATTGGTTCAAATAAGGCTGCAGTGCCAGCTTATCCGTAATGAAGGTATCGTGAAAAGTAGAAGATACCGGACAGGAACCGAGAGGAGACTGAATCAAAGAAACGAGTCAAGTGACAGTGGGGCCAGAAAGAAGTGAGAGAAGCCGAGATCGCCTTCACTTTCGCTTCTCCCAACGAGTAGATAATATAGAAACGGAGGAATTTAGAGACATCTTGTCAAAAAGAGCCAGGATATGTTTGTAGCCCAAATCATGAGCCAAAGTGCTGATCCGACTAGAACTCGGATCCCGGGGGGGGCAGTAAAGAGCACGTGAGACGGGCGAAAAGATTTTGGTCTATAACCGTGCCTATTTATCCATCGGTGGGTATGGAGAAACGTAGGTATCCCTGGGAGGCAGCATGAAGGCAAGATCAGGGTACTTGGACGGCAGTGTATGGGCCAGACCTAGTTGCTCCACGGATTTCAGGGGTTCGCAAGGGTTTTCACCATTTGCTCCCCGGAGAGGGGGCAGTACAACTTTTTCCTGGATTCCTCGAGTGAATGTGCCTTCGGATGATCGTTTCCTTTTGTTTCCGGTGTCTGTCCAATTATCCCCACTGGGTCCGATGGGAAGGGTTTTATATCCTAGACGGTTATTTCCGGTCTCTCCGGTCGAATAATGGTATTTGGGAATAGCATCTTGAGCGGATAGTATTCCATCATAGCGCGGGGCAATGAATGGGTTCGGGAGCGAACGGCGTTGTCCCTGATTTCGTCGGTATTCCGGAGTTGCATTCTATCATTCCGATTAGATCAACGACTAACTGCCCATTGTCCGCGAATTTATGATTTTTATACATACCATCTCATTTCCAAGCTTAGCATCGCTCATGCTACGAAAAGTGGCACCACGAGTGGATGAGGTTTTCCATTGACCTAAGCCAGGGAAGCTGAGGGCCGAGCTCTCCCTTTGCTTCCTTCGGTAGGATTCTGGTTGGTGTTCGCTCTATTGTTCCGATCATATCAGAAACCAATTTCCCGTTGTTACGGGATTTGTGTGCGAGACCTACCGTGCCACTCTTTATAAGCTCGGAACCGGGCTCGTCGTTGACCAACGTGTTATCACCAGAGGGTACGAACTCCTCGTCATCGTGATGGACTGGTAGATCCGGTAGATCAGAGATTGTAACCTCATTTTCCTCAAATGTTTGAGCTTCCAGTGCTCCAACCTATGATTCGTATCATATTAGCTACTGGTTACCACTTCCAGGGAATTCGTTCCTAAGAAAACTTACCACGACACTTTCCATAGGCTCGCCCACGTACTCGTCCATTTTATCGGAGTATAGAAGTTTCATGCACCTCTTGGTCCGATCCTTGGGTATCTGCAGCTGTTTAGCACTGAGAAACGTATTGATATCATACTGTTTGCCTGTAGACAGATTGTAACTTCGATCCACAAGGTGTATCGGATGAGCCCTCGTAGACCTCGCATATTCGACGCGCATGGTGGTGTTCAAAGTTATCTGGTCATGAGTCAAGCGCATGTTTCGCTCTAGTTCAGCTTTGCTGATTGGACTCCTCTCGCTCCAACAAGAAAGTCCAAGCGGACGGCGCGCGCCAGTTTCTCGGAGATTTGTCAGGAATGCGCCGCTGGGTAGTTGATTCTCTGGAACAGTCATCCTTGCTTTGATATCATGGTTGTTTACGCGATGATCCGTCCTCATCCAGAATTCTAGCAGCCAGGCTGCGGGTTTCCTGGCAATATAACGCGGCAAAAAGGGGAAGTCTCGGATGGGCTCTCCTCGATAATCTTTCACAATATTCCCGTTTTGGGTCAACTGTGGAACCTCGGATAGGTCTCTCGACCCGAAAGGGGTCGGTTCCAGCTGGAATAGCAACGGGGGAAGATTATCGGCGGAGTATTCCGCATGATACGGATGAGTGCAAGTATGATTGCCATCTGGCGGGGTTTCATCTAGAGGAAAATTGTTAGCCAAATCCGTATCGAGGGGGGGTTACCTAGTAGGAGGACTAACGGGGACAGGGGTCCGCTGGGGTTTCCGTGCCTAGGTAAGATTAGTAGGGAACACCAATACAAGTGGGAAGCAACCATAGTAGCGTCTCTTGAAAATGCCAAAGGTGCTTCTGCGGGCGTATGCTTGCTTACCTCGTCGTGCTTTCGAAGGCTTCTGCTTCTTGGCCCTGATGGGCAAAGTCGTCTTCCCCATGTTTTGAGACACTGGATAGGGCAACTTCGAAGCACGTGTTTTGGTTGTCTTGTCACGTGAAGTTGAAAGAAGACAAAAAGATCCGACGAAAGAAGTTGTGCTTAAGTCCCCAAAAGTGTTACTCAGGTGATCATCTGATCGGCTGGGAATGGTGACTTTCCAGGAGGTAAATAAACGAAGGCAGGGCCTGCTTTAGGCAACTCTCACGTGATGGAAACAGTGTTGATGGCATACAGAAACATAGTTACGTAGACTCAAGAGCTGTCTTGTGCCATTACTTAGGCCTGGGCATACCTATGGGGGGATACGGGATAGGTATGGATAGATCTTAAGACACAGGGCTTATATAGTTCCCTGCCCTCGGCATAATATAGCCTTTATTGCAGACTGTTCTACTATCACCTACACCCCAAAGGGAAGTAGGAGGAAGCCCTTGAACCGGTCCAGCCGGTTGGATGGTATCATTATGGGTGCACCAACTTTAGGATACCATGGCACACCCGGGTGCCAACCGCCCGCTATCAAATAAAGTGGTAGCCAGGGGTTTCTCTTGACAGAATCGAGGAGAGTATGGGCCGAAAACTTCAAAGCAGATTTAGATACCAGTTTGGAGTGTAATGTCACAACCAAACTCTTAGCGATATTGACTCCCTCCAGTACTACCAAGGAAAATAGTACGACACGGGGTTAAAGAATAATCCATCAGGACATGACAGATACGTAGACTATGAGTGAGAGCTTTTTCAAAATAAAACATGCTATTGATTAATACCTATTGCTTGCTTGCTAAAATACAAATCATTTTTTTTGGTGTTTTCGAGTTTTCTGATGATGTTGAACAAAAGACAAAACAACCTAAACTCCAAATGGAAATGTGGGCCGCATGATGCATCCCCAATGCTGACCAATCATGCGTCGAAATCTTACCGCCAACAACCCTATCCTGACGACATGCCTTTTTTTCATGTGTTTTTGATAGGAAAAGAAAGAGGAAATCTGTTAATGATGCACTGAAGAGAAAAACAACCAAGGGGAAGCATAAAAAATGGGAAAGGAAAATCGGGAAAGATGCTTTTGATGGGGAAAATACATGATAGAATATAAAGGAAGAAAGGAAATCATGAAAGAAAATGCGGGAGATGGGACACTCAAGAGGAAACCGGATGGAACAAGATCGGTAAGAATGCATGGAAGAGAGGAACAACTGGGGAATGGGATAAAAAAATAGGGGAAGGAAAAAAACCGACAGTGTGCAAACATGGAATGGGAATGTGAGCGGAAATATGGAGGACGGAAACACTCGAAGGGAGACCGGGTCGACAATGAACACCACGGAAAACGGATAACGAAACGAGAAATACACCGAAAGGGGAAACGGATGGAGAGAAGACATGAACGAAGGAGATAAGGGGAAATGCGAGAGAAAACATGGGAGCTGGAAACACTAGAAAGGAAACGGGAACGCCATGGAAAAGGAACAGGAAATACCAACTTTCCCCGGCACACCAATCTGACAACGACGTATGAACAAGGTCCAGGACAAAACTGGAAGATGCGACTCCAGGGACTTGACGGTCAATGTTCGTGCCCTTGGACTTCTTCTCGCCTCGTTCCTATCACCATATGCCGGTGAGCTGTTTAACAAACCCATCACTCAAGAAAGAACAACATGGATCGGAGATACGGCAACTGATTCATGTTCCTGAGGGGGGCACCTCGCTCTCGTTGCTTTTTAACGAAATCTTCGAGGAGGCGCTCGAGGTTCTCCGCTTCTTGCTCGGCTTCTGCGTCCTCAATACTGGGACCATCTGCTGCGTCAAGATCGATACCGAACTGAGCCGCGAATTCACGCGCATGCTGATCCTGGGTGTTATCGGGTGCGAACAAAGTATCGATCTCTTCTTGGGTCATATTCGCCTGTCTGGAACGGTTGTCCTCGGTGTCAGTGTCTTCATCATCGGTATCACACTCCAGACCAAGGCCCAACCAATCGTCGCCGTTGTTGATTGGAGTGTCTAGGTCATCCGTGTCTGTCGAGAGTTGGTCATCGTCGTTGTTGCTCTGTACGTTATAGGGAGCTACGGTCCCGGGCGTTGCGTTACCATGCTGAACATGGGGTTGCGCGGAGCCACCAAACCATCCTCCGTTGTTGCTCTGTGAAGCCGGCACGTTGTTCTGTGGAGGAAACGCAGGCTGCGGAGGGAATGCAGGCTGTGGAGGGAACGCAGGTGGTATCGCATTTAAGCCGTTTCCATTCTGTATCAATGGGACTGGGCGACGCGGAAGAATCCAAGGCCTGGACCAACTTTTGGCGTATTTTGTAGGGAGACCTATTCTTCCCCCCTCCTCCCCTAATTCTGGCCTGAGAAGTCCAACTGTGATACCGCGGGTGTTGTTCAATCGTAGGTCAATATTGTTAAGCTCCAGAGTTTTCTTCATCTTGTTCCTGAATGTATCGGTCTTGGTATTCCCGGAATTCCATGCCACCATGCCGCAGTCTTTCCGAAACCTCAGTCCCCTCATCTGCAAAGTATTCGTTCCGATGCGGAACCATTTGTGCATTCTGAGTGTGATGTCCTTGAGCGTTATCCTGTTATCCGATCGCAGCCAGGCTTCGACTCGAAACTCTTCGACCTTAGATGAGATGTTGTCCGGCAGATTAGGGAATACCCTCAGGTTTCGCCCATGGATCCTTTTTCGCTGTGTCGGCCGCGGGTTCCTGTTTATGTGATGATCCTGTTGCTCAAAGGCATACAAAATCTCGGGGAAGTTGTCCATAGTCCAATGACTCTGATCCGCTCTCCATGAGGTGCGATCGTTGAACCCGTCGCTATCTTCATCCCACCTTGCGATTTTGTCCGCTTCCTTTTGTTCCGGAGTGGGTTCTCCTTCATCATCAGAATCGACATCGGCATCATCAACACGGTTAGGGTTTTTTCGTTTTCTTTCTTTTCTTTTCTTTCTGGCCTCCTCCGCTCTTTTCCAGGCTTCGTCCCTTTCCACCGGGGTCATGGGAGGCGGGCCATGGAAAACTGGCCCCTGGGGAGCTGGCGCGGCTACCGCATTTGACGCTGAGGATATAGGGGCTGGGGCTGTGTGGACTGCTGGAGCAGCCGCAACCGGAGCCGCAGACACTGGCATCATAAAAGCCGGAGCCATGGGGCCGGGGGGAGCCATCATTGGCACAGCCATCATCGGTGCAGCCATCATGGCGGGACCCGGAGCTGTTGCGGGGGCTCCGACTCCTAGGCTTGGGCCTGCTGGGTGGGACGTTTTCGCTGTTGCGCAGATCAGTATAAGTATCACATATGGAGCATCTGACTGGCTTACCTTTCTTATTCTGTCTCTTTTTGGGACCGTCATTGCTTTTCTGCGCCCTGCGCTTTTTGGCACTACCGCCGGTGAAATCATTCTGGTCGTTGTCTTGGTAATCCCCGTCGGGGTTTTGCAAAAGTGAGTCTGGACGCACATTAGCTCGGGTCCCTCCCTCAAAGTGCGCTTCGGAGGACTTACTTCCGCTGGCCATTTTTGAAAAGGGTAACGGTGGAAATTGTCTAGTATATTGGATACTGTCTGTTGCTAACTAGCATATGTGCTTCAATCTAGCACCAAAGTAGAAACCGGCTACTTGATCGGATCGAAGCTCTCAAAAAGATGCTTATTGCCCTTGGAGACTGCTCTGCAGTCGCTTTCGGGATGGGAGTGTAACGAAATTGGGAGGGTTCTCTCGACCCTTGTCAAAAGGGAGGGAGAATGAGGGTTGTCGGGAGAAGGGATATACTCCGGCTGATGCCGAAGTCGGGAGCAAGACGAAGGGCTAAAAGCTTCGAGATTAAGGGGTTTTTTGGGCTTTTTTGGGTTTTGGATAGGAAAGAATTGGAAGAAGATTGGAACGAATCGAACAGACTGTAAGTCAATCACAGTGCCGTCGACTAAGATATGAAGGAACTGAACAAGGAAAGAAACTGTGTGAGAGATAGAAGGTGGAAGGTGGATGGTAAAAGGGAAAAGAGAAGAGGTGTATGAAGGAGGAAGAAAAGAAAAGGAAATGGGATGAGAAGGAACTTGGTCATATTGCAAAGCGAGGCCAGAGGGCGACGGCGAGGGGAACGCGGGGTCTGCTGGCGGTGGAAGCATTGAGAAAGGGAGGGCGACGACATTGTCGCTGGATTGAACACCGCTCAATGCCTCGACAATAGCTACAACAATAGGCGAAAATATCGAGGGGTTGGGACTAAAAAGGAGTGGGGCCCAAAAAGGAAATTTTGAAGCTCAATAGCTCTCCTATATTGACACAGAGCTGTCACATGCGCCTAGGCCACTGATGGGCCCACTATTGACAATTAAGCGCGTTATTCATAGAAGACGCTAGAAAGAGGGGTTGGGAGGGAAAAGAGGGGTAAGAGAACCCAATGGAACCCCGCAGTGGCAAAAACCGCACAGTGGAAGTTTTTTTTTCAAAATTATCTTCTAGTAAGTTGTTGTGGGCTTTCCCCCATTCCAGTACGTGCCCTCCTATCAACGAATAATTCGAGAAAGATAACGGGACAAGGGAAGCAACAAAGTCCACTGAGACGCCAGAACCTGTCTAAAAACAGCAAGCGATACAACGTGGTGCAGTTGCAGTAACATTGGCTATCTAGTTCTCTTGATGGTCTCTGTGCCTTTTCCCCTGATGCGCTTCGGGCCGAACGACCCACAGATCCAGAACTTCGGGTCAACCGCGTTTAGGAAGCCCAGGATCTGCATGCTAAAAATAAGAAAAACTTGGGATTGGATTCTTTTATTTTCACACGTCTTCCCCTAAACTATGCCTTATATTTGTTACCTAAACTCCCTATCTCTGCTAGTTGCTGCACTTTGGTTCATTCGTTCGCCCCGTTTACTCATGATCCTTGGAATTCGCTCAGCAGCTGGTTTACGGCTGAGGGTTTCTTCACTGCAAGCGATGGCCCAGAATCTTCCATCAGGGCAGGGTCATACACAGGTCCATTCCCACCCGCTTTATTTGTTGCTGAAGAATCTGACTGACTAGATTCATTACCCTCAGAAGATGTTTCCCGATTATTATCCCCGCTTGTCTCTTCTCCAGGTACCGGTGGATATGGTGGATAATGTGGGACTAACTGTCTCATACCGCGGATAGGCGGGGGCCGCTCCATAGTCTCATATGGTCTCATGTTACTGGGCATAGGGATACGGCCCGCCGCTTCGCCACGTTTTAGGTCGATAAGCCCTGGGGTAACCCCACGAGTGGAGTTTCGCTCAATGGGTATACCTGCGGTTCTCATAAGGCCTTCGACCTGTTCCAAATGCGTAGTGTCTTGATCCCACCAGCGCACTATATTAAGACCTTTGTAAGTTTGTTTGCAACGCAAGGCGACCCTGGCGTGGACCTTTCTGTACCATGCCTCAGGTGAATATCCCGGCAGCCCAACAAAAGTACGCGGGTGCATCCTGTCCACTATGTCTCTCAACTTGATACGTGCGTCTAGACGGAGCCAGGCTATCACCCTCCATCCTTCTACCTTCGACGAGATCTGGGCTGGCAAAACATCGAATTTTCGGATATTGATATGGGTATAGATTGGATGGCTGGTTACATTCGGTTTCTCTTGCGACTTAGCATCTCTGTCCCGGGGTTGGAGCACGTAGAGGATATCGGGGAGGTCGTGAAAGCACCAATAAGACTGGGTGGAAAGATAACTTGTCAGATCATTGTCTTCAGGAGGGATTTCCTCGTTGTCGCAGATTCTAGTGCCGTAATCTTCAAAGATGCTATCGTTTTCATCTACCTCATAGTCCGTTTCGTATCCGGAGTCGAATGCTGGTCCTAGATTTCCTTTTCCTAGCCTCCGGTCCACCGCAGGGTCCGACGCCGTTATATTTACAACCGTTCTTTTGAGGAGAGGTGGGCTAACTTTCCACACTGGCTGCATCCTGATTTTGTTCACGAATATGGTTTTCGACGATTTCTGATGAGATCTGGATGACTTAGATCCTTTGGGGGAAAGTATACACCTGACAGCAATATCGCAAGCTTTTATACAATCGGGATTGAATCTTTAAGGGGTACTGCCTCGAGAGAATCGACACGATAACTGGGATTTACCCATGATGTGATGAATTCAGAGCTACATTAGAAGGCCTTTATCGCCATGAACGTGAATAAAGAAGGAAAATCAGATAAAGAAAGCTGTACGCTGATACAAGCCTGGGCGGCTGTAAATATCTATTCCCCAAATAAGTTAGGGAACCATATACAAAGAAAGTCGGGTTCAAAAGATTTATCCATGCTGTGCGAGACTGCGAGTTCGATGACATCTAATGCGAATAAAGGTTTCTTACACCCTTTGACAATAACCAAAGACTGGTGTGTGGAGAATGCCCGTGTCTATTTCGAGTCGTTACGGCTTTGAGAAACTCCATTCAAGACCAACGTCTTTATATGAATAGCCCGATCTCATGATGTACCACCACACCTTATCTGCGTTTGAAGGGCAGCTAAAGGACTAGACAACAAAGCGCTGGAGCAATGGTCTACCCGGACTCGGGAAATATGCAGCTCCTACTAGGAGAAATTTGCCTTCTGGAAATCAGCCGAGAAACAAAAAACTCTCATCACACTGGATGTGGAAATAGAACAAACGAGTAACAGGTATCTTTATCTAGAGTTAGATAAACGTACGAGCGCAAGATCGCTCTCCGTAGCCTCTGGGTCTTGTTTAAACTTTTCGATCAGCCCTCTGAAAGCGAAGGATCTCGACAAGGGCGGATACCTCGAGGAAAAGGGGGGGTGTTAATCACACACCGTAAACGAAGATTCAGTTGGCACTTGCCCTTCCCATAATGCCGAAGAAGTGGCTCTCGGGGCAATTAGGCTTTTGACCACGGCTTGATCTAACAAAATAGCGCCCCTATTGTTCGAGGTGAGTGGGAGTAAAGGGTACATGTCTGTAGGCTGACGGAAAAGCCCTGTATAAGATGAGTGTGAGACTGTTAATCATGTAAATAAATCCTAACCGAGGGTTTACACGCTTGATAAAACTAAATCTAGGTAAATAAAAATTCTAGAAATCCCTATCAAGAAGAGGGGAGGAAAGCAAGTTTCAGGGGTCCCGGATAAAGGGAACAAGCAATGAACATACAAGGGTCGAGGTAAAGTTACAATTGGGGAAATGAGGCCCTTACAACAATTTGTAACACGCAGATAAACTTATCCCACGATAAGACAAGAACAAAAGGGGTTTGATGGTTTGTCTGACCAGTTAGGAGCCGGCATGATTCTTCTATATTGCGTTCTTACATCGGAAATAACTGCGCCTTCTGACGCCTCTCAAGCTTTATCGACAGAGTTGATAGCCTGAGGATTCATGAAGACCTGATCAGGGTCATATTTATCCTTCAGCTCGCTGAGCCGGGCGTAGTTACCCAGCCAGTATTTCTCGTGCGCCTCGTCAGCCGTAAGTGTTGGATCGGCGTAGTTGATATACATCCCGAGAGTCTCCTCGCCCTGCGCTTTCTGGATCGCGTCAACCCAGCCGTTCAGGAAGTCAAATCCGTCTTCTGGGTAATCGCCGAAAAATTGGCTGTCGTAGAACTCCATCTTAAATATCGTCTCACGGTGGGCGTATGAAGTGTCGTCAGCTGGCACATTGGTGACTGCTGAACTTTTACCTCCGTAGAGATCAATCAGCAAGTAATAACTCTGCCATATACAAGATGATGGAGTTAGCAATGAACTTCAATCAAGAGCCATAAGATTATAATTACCCGGCGAAAGTCCTCTGTCTCATCGAACCAATAATCCACAAGCGCTGTGAGGGCCTCGGGGGATAGCTTTGGCGGCATCAAACTCTTTGAGAACTGCAAGTTAAAGAAATGTTAGTCGCTCTCCACTAATTTGCAGCGAACAGGTCAGCTTACGAATGTTTCTTGCCATGGCTCCCCATCCAGTGGCCCATTCGCATAAGATTCAAGAGCTTCTATCCACCCGACGACCTCTCTATGATCATCCCCGTCTTCCACTATGGTCTCGTTGGCGGAAAGAAGACCGAGTTTCTTCAACAAGGGCTCCATTACGACGTCGAAATCTTTCTGAGTTCCGTGATAGACCCCTTCCACGGACATGCCTTGGCCCCTGAGGAATGATCTCAAGTTCATCTCTTTGGGCTGGTCTTCGATAGCAAAATCTTGCAACACAGTCAACACCTTCACGGCATCCTTCTTCTTCTCGGGCTCAATGTTCCAGTTGAAAACGACATTCTTCTTAGGAGCCTCAAAAGTCTGGAACTTGAAATGTGTAACGATTCCAAACGACGATCCAGCTCCGCGCATAGCCCAGAATAAGTCTTCGTTTTCAGTTTTAGACGCGGTAACGACGGTGCTGTCTGCGAGGACCACTTCCAGCTCGACCACATTATCCAGAGTGACACCGTGAGCGCGAGAAATCAGGCCGTAACCTCCATGGAGCGTCAAACCAGAGATACCAACACTAGTTATTGATTAAGATCTGATCAGAAATTTAGCGAGTCTGGGTTGTATCA
Organism: Arachnomyces sp. PD_36; assembly: GCA_032988195.1. Classification (NCBI taxonomy): domain Eukaryota; kingdom Fungi; phylum Ascomycota; class Eurotiomycetes; order Onygenales; family Arachnomycetaceae; genus Arachnomyces; species Arachnomyces sp. PD_36. The sequence continues at coordinate 290,929 of JANTQE010000004.1, read as the reverse complement.
TACCTTGGGCACGTCCCGTGTGAGATCGCGCGCTCGCTGTCATCGAATATAGCCTGTGCCACGACTCCAGTACGAAGCCCACTACCAACAGTCGCAATTCCAGTGTCGGGATCCACCGATGTGGTATTGAATTTCTTCATATCTATCACGAGATGGCCGTCTTCGCCTCCTAGGCCATGTGAAGCATAGCTATGCCCTCCGCATCTCGCTGAGACAGTCACTTCATTCTTCACTCCGCAGGCGACCGCGGCTTGCACTTGCTTGACAGTCTCGGGCAATGCAAGAGCGGCAGGGACAAAATCCAGACGGGCATTGAACGGTTCGATCGCATCCTCGAACTTTTCCGAACCGGGCTTAAGCCATGGTACATCCGTACTATTTAAGCAAGCATTTACCGCTGAGAGCTTCGCTGTCGGGATTGCAAGAGCCAAATTGGCGAGGGGAGCCAGCCAGAGAAAGCCTCGAGTCCGCATGTTGAAGGCCGCAAATGTGTGATCGTCTAATTCTTTCGAAAAATAATATTCGAGGCAGACGCAACCCCCAGGCTGGTCTTATGAGCGACCATCCTGAAGAATCGCAAAGGAAGATAGCATGCAGGGTAAAATCGAAGGCTATTATTACCCGAGTTTGCAGCCGTCTAAGGGGGTATTTGGAGAGGAAGCATGTTCTCCTCGGCGCCGAAGCATTTTATCAATAAATCGCAATCTATACAAGACTGAAGAAACGTTGAGAAGGGGACACGATTGGCCAAAGAGGTCATGTGTTTGATCATTTTGAGAAAGCAATATTCTGTTCTATGTCTCGAGAAGGAAATTCTCAGGTGGGGGAAGGGAACAGGTGCTTGGGAAGCAAAATGTCAAATATGTTCGATTTTACCCGAGACCATGTTACATATAAATTATATATCGCTGAAGAAGGAATGGGAGCGACGTTCCTGATCTTCTTTTAGATTGATCTGAGATTTGCACATCGTGTTTATATTGAGCTCTTCGGTTTTCAGGCACCTTCTCGGCCATTCAGCCTGAACGTGGAGACTCACGTGATACTCCAATAATCTGGGGAAGGGCGAGACCAACATTCGCTGGTGCCTTATGAAACGAGATAGATTCGTATCCGTTTCTCCATCCGGATAGATGGAACCTTGGTCTCCGAGCCTGCCCTAACAAGATGCCTAAAAGGATACACAATCCTTTCCCGGCCTCCCTGAACAGTGCGTGGACACCTTTCGGTTCAAAATCCTCGATGGAATCCACATCAAATATGACTCTAACCAATTGTCTTGACAGGTGAATGCAAAAAGGCAGGCGAGATATTGGAGCGTTTCGTCAACCCGGAATCATTCAGTACTCCTGGAAGAGAAATTTCTGCCAAAGTTCTAACTGGGGCGAAGGTGAGAGAGAAAGAAGCTGAACTATCGGCTAAAAAATGCCGATTCTCGTGCCGACGTGGAATCTCCAATTCGCTGACCCTTCTCTATCCTCAGGGCCTAGCAATCCTCACTGTTTCTAAAGCCGGGTTTATGGGAGCGGCGCGAATCGGCTCTGGTATCGTAGTTGCTCGACTTGACGATGGCACCTGGTCAGCTCCGTCGGCCTTGATGCTTACAGGCGCCAGCTTTGGAGGTCAGATCGGGTCCGAGTTGGCTGATTTCGTATTTATCCTCAATACTGAGTCTGCTGTTCGCGCGTTCTCACAGTCTGGGGCATTGACCCTTGGTGGGAACATTTCGCTTGCATTTGGACCGTTTGGCAGAAATGCAGAGGGAGCTGGTATTGCCGGTACAAAAGGCGTAGCTAGTGTCTTCGCGTATTCCACAACCAGGGGACTTTTCGGTGGTGTTAGTGTGGAAGGGAGTGTTCTAGTAGGACGCAGCAGAGCCAACAGGAAGATATACGGGGACGACGTGACCGCGCAAAAAATTCTCAGTGGAGGGGTACAACCGCCTCCAGCAGCAGAACTGCTGATGCAGATTCTAAACTCGCATTCGTTCTCGCCCGAGGCTGCTCGGGAAACTCCTGCTGAGCCAGACACAGCACAACCTGAGCATCCCGCTGAACCACCTCCGGCAATGCCTTCCGAAGCCCCCACAATACCGCCTTTGGACTTTTCTCATGATACAAATCATGAGCCTGGTTCCGAAATACCTTGCCAGGGACCCTCTGAAGAACCTCCAAAACCTATTCCTGAACACCCAGTGGCTCCACCTCCCGAGCCTCCAACGGCGCCTGCGGTTTCGCAAAACACGCCTGCAGGTGCTTGAAGGTTTCTAAAGCGATCCCGCCTCCATAAATGGAGATATAACAGTAGGTAGTACTTGCATATAGGCGGGGTACCGCGAAGCATGTAGAAATGTATAAATGCATCATCGTACTCCAAGGATGGCCCAAACTAGAAATCCTCCCATGATACTTTGACCCGAAATCGTTTGAGCTTCAATTATAAGGTTCTTCTCTCGTTGTAATGATTTGGTCGAGTGTTGCAGCAACTTGATGACCCACCTGAGAGTATTATGCGTGGAAACTATGGGCGTCCCAGTAAACACACCCCCAGGCTATATACTCTAATGGCCTGATCTGGGAAAGGATGGGCAGATGTTGTATCTCCTCCGAGTTAGATCTAATATGAAGTCCAAACGATCCATGGATGGGACAAGATCTGGTCACGTGTACATATCTTGAACCCAGCAAGAATGCGCCAAGAAATGTTTCTCCGACGCCAAAATTGGAGCAAAACTTTATGAAAGCTTCAACTTTGCTGTCGCGACTCCAGAGTTGGAAAGGGAAAAGGGGAACAGCAGAAAAGGATGTCAGAGGACAGCTGAGAGTAATATGAAAGCCATGGCAGTGGCTACAGCTAACCCGACTGCCGCACCTACTGATCGCACAGTTCCAGTCCTTTCTGCTTCCCAGAACACAATAGATGCGACGATGACGGGAACAACGGAAGCAGGAGAGAACCAAACTCCGTCCTCAATTCCATCAAAGAGAAAATCAACTGCTTCAGGACCAGCGGAGAAGAAAGGGCAAACTCATGCCTCCTCAAAACCTAAGGGGGCTAGATTTACAGTCCGGAATCCACCATGGGCATATCTCCATCTTGAATTGTATGGCACTCCTCCCCGTACACAACACATATTACTTTGCTTTGCTAGCATACATCTAACTCTTCCTCCCTCGAACTACAGAGTCACACAGCCAACTCCTTCCTCTTCCGCTGCCACGCCCTCCCAAACCCCTCTAGACCACCTCACCGCCCGCAGCTACCTAACCTCCGCTCTCTCCCAATTCCTCGGACTTACTGGCACCTCCACCCCAGTCGACATACTTAAACTAGACACCGAAAGCAAGAACTCGAGCACAGGCTCTCTCTGGATCCGAGTGCCTAACGATGACTTGGCAGCTGTTACCGCGGCTCTAAGCTCGTGGATTGGAGGGGGAAGCGGTTCCGGGGCTGCAAGTATCAGTGTTGCATTCAGGATCCGAGATAGAGGAAGCTGGCTGGGCGCTTTGGTTGGTGGGAGGGGGGAGGACTTGTTCTCGTGACAGGCAGCTTTCACGAAATTGGATATGTCTTATGAACTATTCTGGGGAACTGAACTTATTCTTCAGGTAAATGGAATCGATATGGAGGTTCGAACGACGAAAGCAACGACTTTTATTTTTGAATTTTATACAATCTGAGGCCGTGAAATTATGCTGTCGTTAGGAGGACTCTTAGAATGAGGGCACATTCAAGATTCCTGGTAGGGAAGAGGTAGAAAAGGTCCACGCGACTATGCAAGCAGAAACAAAGACGAGATCGAAAAAAACTCAAATCTCCGTCGCAGAACAAGACTGAAAACTAGTGTCAATAGACAAAAAAGAGCAATCAAGAATACTAGAACGCCACGGCCACTAATTCGCTAGAGCTGACTCCGTTCCAAATGAAATATGTATCAAACAAAGGAAAGAAATCAGGGTGACTTTTCCTCCTTCAACCTGGCTACCTCGCTTTTTCTCCGACATAGCCCTTTCACCCCCTATCTTCAAACAGGCCGCAACTACACCCCGGAGCTTTCCTTCTCCTGTTTCAAAGGACCGGCGGATACCGACTCCACACGAACAGCAGGGTTACCTCCTCGGCCAATAGTTGCCTTAGCCTTCAGAGCAGCGCGGATATCCTCCACACTACGGTCCCTCCAAGTTGAGTAGCCGCTCATGCTAAGAGGGAATAGGACTTGGTTTTCTGGGTGGGAGATGAAGTCTGTAGACTTGGGCATTGGTGCGGAGGTAATAATGTCAAGCTCAGAGGCAATCTGTTGGCAGTAGCTTTCGAGTGGGAGATCGTTAACGTCCTGACCAAAGGGGTTTTCGATTTCCTTGCCGATAAGAGCGATTCCGAGGATGATGTATGCGGCAACTTTTGGTTGGTTAGCGATCTATATCTAGAGATGCTTGAGGGGGTTACTTACTGATGCTTCCTGGGATGGTGATCCATCCTAGCTCATCGTAGAGTTGGAACGGAAGGACAAGGACATAGACCCAGGTGATTTGTGAGATGGCAATTCGGTAAGCCAATGGAAGAGGAGTGTTCAGAACCCGCTCGGTGCCTGACAAGGCATCATTCATCATATTGATCGCGGCGACTTTCAGGGGGAGACGAGTCAGCATGGAACTTATACGCAAGGGGAACACGGAGTTTATAATGTTAATACGTACTGACATCGCTCTGGTGAGCGGGGATGGGCATCATTTCGTTGTTGATAAGGGAATCCATATAAGAAGCGAGATAAGTGATGATTTCCAGGGGCAAATTTCCGAGAGGCCTCTTCGAGCGCTTGATCACTTTCCTCGGGTTCGACTCTGCGAATGTCACACCGAGGTACTCGCCAACAGATTTCACGGCAGATTTCTTGCTAGTCTTGATTGCATCTCCATCGTGGGCTGCTTTAGCGTAGGTATCAAGGTGCGAAACAAGACCCTTTAGGTCGTCGTAGGCCATGTCGGGCTCGAATCTCAACTTATGCATGAGGGCAAATGAGAAAGCACTGATAAGATTGATCCCGCTCCTGTGGAATGCACGTCAGCAAAAGCAAGATAATCGTTTCCAGGGGTCATCGTAGATCGTACAGTTTCGCCAACAAATCTTCCTTTCCCTCTTCCCCTTCGCGTTCTGCAGCATGTATCCAGATGGTACGAGCAAGATTGCGGGAAGCTAGAATCAAGTTTGACCAGTATTTTCGACCTTCGGCATACCTCTCGTATGCCGTCGAACTTCGAAATGAGAGTGAAAGACCAACGACGAAACCCAGAACCGTCAAAAGGAGGGAGGAGATTCCAACTATAAAGGTGAAAGATGCCCTCAGTTAGAATGTTCGGATTCCAAAGTCGGGAAACAGTAGATGGTTGCACTCACGATTATGTACCCATTTCGATAAACACGTTATCAGAGTCGACCACGCACTCATAAATAACAAAGGGAGAATCATCTTAGGCAAGATGCCTCCATGAAGTCTCAGGAAATACGGGAGTTTTGAATGCCTATCTGGATCGCGAGGCCCAACCTGTATTGCAAAAGGTTTTCATTAGCAGCATAACCAGCAGCCGGTTAATCCAGGAAATACATACAAAGTAATTATCCAGGTCGATGACATCTTTAGTGGCAGCCATGGATTGGAGGAGGAAACTTTCATGAGAGTGGGACCCATGGGATTGAGCTGTTGTTCCCGTCATATAAGTTGGGCGCGGAGTGATTCTCGGGGTCGTTGTCCCTGAAGTTGTCGGCGGTGCGCTTTCCTCTTGTGATCGGGTTTGGGTAATGCCACCATTGACACGTCTCGTAGTGTCGGTATGACCCGAGTGGCCAGCAACTGCGTCCGCCATCGAGACCAAAATCGACGGTGAAATGCTCGGTACTGATGCTTTTCCTCGGATTCAGTGAAGTAGCCGGCAACAGGCCGTCGGAGTGTGTTTTAGTAGAGAAGGAAAAATTAGAAAATATGGAATAAATCTGGTAATTCAATTCCTGTTACCGCCAGGTTGCTCAAGGTATGTGAAAAGAATGCACGGCACCAAAGGTGTTCAACACTACTTGAAAACGAAAAAGAAAGACAGAAGAAGATTTGTCGCAGCTTGGACAAAACGAAAGGGAAGAAAGAAAGGGAAAAGAATGAAGAAGGAAAGGATTAAATCCTAGAAAAAAAAAGTGAAGACGAAGGTCAAGGGCCGACCTGGTTCCAGATCACAAGTTGGACAGGAAAAGAAAGCGAAACTATTCCTGGCGCAGAGATCCCTGGGGATCGCCCCAATCGACGTTGACAAAGACAGCTGCATGGCTGCTCCCCCTTTCTCCTGCCCAGTGTCCACTGTGTTTCAGAGCAATGGACAAGCCTGGCAAGTGTAACGACAAGAAGACGTTGTTAGTGGGGATGTAGCGAGGTACAGTACCAATGAAGATCAAGAGGGCCAGACTAGATCTGACAGTTCTGACAGTTCAAACTTCTGACCACCAAGTTCGGGTCAGTTGAAGCGATGAGGCTCTGGAGTTTGTCGCTTAGAGTCAGCCCCTTCCTATCATCCTGCATGTCAGATTTTCCGCAGAAGCACGTCAATTTCCGATGTCAGTAAGAGGTGAGGACCGGATTGGCAGGTAAATACGGGGTCCAGTTATGTTGATGGGACCGTGATTAAAAATATCGCCGAACAACAAGCAAATGGAAGGCTTTTCTTTGTCACCAATGTGAAGAAATGTCACTCTTCCTCGTCGTCGTCCTCCCAAAAAATTTGTCTCATAAGATTTCGGGACAGAACCCGGTTCCAGCAACGGCGACTAAACTCCGTCAGGCATGGCGTCCGACAACAGGATGAGCCACCGTTGCAAAAAGGACAGGGATCTCTTCACCCGAAAAAGGGACGCAAAGTCAAAAACGGTCTCTTTCGAGCTTCTGGACTTTCGCGATGGAGTCTGTTTTCGAAAAAAAGTGGCCTTGACTCTTGAGGGAAAACGATGAAACCCAATGAAGCACCAGTTCCTGGACGCCATGGGTTTGGCAGGGCCAATTTGCGATGTCAATTGGTTTACGCTGCCATGAGCTCTCTCATCGCCACCATGCAGGAACAAGGTCTTTTCTCCTTAATTTAACTCACCGTCAGCCACCACCAACAACAGACCAAAATATCTTTCCCTCCCATTTGTATAAGAAGTTGTCCGTTTTCCCAGCCGCAAATGGGTCTGCCTCTTCGATCGCTTCCTCTCCTCCCCTCCCTTTCTTTCTCTTTGCTGCATGCCTTGTGCCGCGAGGACTCCTAACTCCGACACCGATGCCCAACTTCTTCACGCGGATACATCAAAGGATGATACCCCTGCTATTGCCTGATTGGTCTTGTTCCAAACCTTCGGACACTCCAAGGGCGAGTTCCGTATCGATTATTAATCCACTCCGTGATAAAAAAAATCTCCTGAAGCCAGCTATCCGGAAAAAAAACCTCCAAACTACATAATCGTGGGAAGGAAGTCCTTCATAAGCCCGTAGATTTGAAATCAAAATACAGAAATAGATGTAGAGAGAGATCCCAAAGCCGAATGCGTCACTCTTAAAGTGCAGCTCGGTCCTTCTTCACCAAAACCCCAGTTGATGCGCATCGATCGTAAGACCTGGCCCCCAAGGGGCCAGGTTATGAGTTGGAAGTCCGTGACACGTAGGGCTGCACAGAGTTCTGAGCACAGAGCCTCTTGTCGTCCCTACAAACAAGATTTCAGCAGACTGCATCGGCAACGTCGGCATCTTGAACTGTCTGTCCTCTTCCCTTTCTAGGGTCTGCCCACCCCAAGGTTGATCTGTGTTCACAAATTGCAGTTTGAAACGCAGAGTAACAGTAGTCAACGAAGAATAAACGGCGAGCGATAATTCGAAAGATACATCATAACCCGAACTTCATCACAGGCTCTGTCCTCTCTCTAAAAACTTCGCTGTGTGCTGCATGAATGTCAGAGGTAGGTTGAGCCAGGCCATCATTCATAGCAGAAGACATCGACAAAAGCGAACCTCAACGCTGGCGGAATGTTAGGGAAACACTTTCCCTCCCCTTCATTGAGCCCTCTCCCAGGCCTTGGTACTTATGGCTCCGTAAGCCAGAAGCTTGTCGGCGGAGAATTGGGGTTGTCTTCAGAAGTCTGGTGTTACTCTTCACCCTTTCCAACATCAACTCGCTTCAAAGTGTGTAGCCGATGCATAGTCTCGAATCGTTTGCCCGGACAATATGGGGTAGAAATATATATCTCCGCTAAAACCTCCAGGAACATATCTCCAACATCTTGTATTTGCGGGGGAGCAGGATTTCTTATCCCCACACCCTCCATTAATGAATTCCACAGCGAGAAACCGTTTCGAGGACCCAGTTCCCAACGTGGAGGGAAATATTTAAGTTGTATCTAGCGCACGAAACTTCATACCCGCACTGCGGCCCGTCTTTAGCAGTGAGTGACAGCTTCGGCAGAATAACTTGAGAGTAGCGCGAAGGCCGCCGTGGGTCCAACGACATTCGAGATGAGTCTGCCCATCACTTCAACGTTTTGATTTGCAAAAACCGTGGCTGTAATCGCCACCGAGGCCGCCGTCGATCAACCTTCCGGACCCAAGGTCGGTTTTTGATATTCGCGACATCCTTGCGCCAACAACTCACCGGATAAATTCAAAGACCCGCTAAAAAGAATCACATCAACCTCGCCGTCCGCGAGAGGAGCCATCTGCTCGTCTGGAAGAATAGCTTTAGTGCGGTTATTGAAGCTGCTCGAGACGAAGTCGCCGTTAGTTCTTGGGAGTGCTGCGATCTCTGACTCCGCAGGCCTCAGCTCTCTGCCCCTATGATCGTCTCTAATCTCTTCCCTCTGGGAGAAGACAAAATATTAGCCGGGAGCAATAGCCATAGCACCCAAAGTGAAGCCCAACAATAATTAGCGAAAGAATAGCGAGCCCCGTTGGTCGAAAAACCTCTGGCGTCAGCCAGGAAGGAAGAATCCTGATATCCCCTCCTTTCACGTGATTATTCTTCCCGTCGAATTAAGCTCCGGAAATAGTAAGGTTCCGCTCCCCACGAGTTTTTTTAAGCTTGAATTTATCCCCAGACTCTATCCATATCCATATCTTCTTGGCACGTCAATCTACGGGGTGGAGCAGCTGGATATGCCGCAATTGTCCACGAACCCAGGATATCCAGAGATAAGAAGATGCGATATGATGCCATAATGTTCCGCCCTTGGGAGGATGTTCTACCAGGTCCCAAGTTGGGAGGTTGTTAATAATAGGCGGGACTCGACAACCTTGATTGACGGCGGGATAATTCTCCACGAGCGAAAGCGGCCTGTCTGTCTTTCTTCAGACCCGTACCCTCCAGGCTTTTATTTCTCCGGGGTGGGAAATAAACCGTCAATCGGTGGAACGTGGGTAGGGCTGAATTGATATTCACCATGATGTCAAAGTCAATCAAGACTAATCAACCGAACCCAAACTTCTCTCAGGATACTCACGGAAATCAGATCTCATCCGGAACCGGAGTTTCAACTCTGCAAATGGCGATATTTCACCCGCCTTTTAGACTCGGAATCAGCAGACATCATCTCGCAGCAAATTCATCTATTCCTCAAAATTTTCTTCACACCCTCCTTCAGTCACTCTTGCAGACGAGAGACCACCTATTAATATGTCATTAATATACAATTCTGCACCTCTCTCTCCCTTCTTCGTCAATTAAATTAAGCATTTCTATCTGCTCCCAACCCGGAGCCCTACCCCGCATTTCCCACGAGTCACCGCACGGCACTCATCCGATATATCCCTAAGACAGAAAGGAAAGAATGACGCTCCTTCTGGATTGTTCTTTTGTGGAGCCTCACCGTTTCCGACGAGGAGCATCCGATCGACAACGCCTTTCATATATGGTTTTCTTGCAAAGTAACAAGAAGCGAGACTACTAGAGTCTGGAATGCCCCGAGTCTCGCCGCAAATATATAAAAAATCATGAATCAATGCGCGGGCGACGGCCCGGGTTTCATAGACACTTATTCGGCTTCCTCTCATTCCAGCTCCTTCCGTTAAGGTTTTCCCTCTTATATACGGCCTTTTTGTCTTTCGCGAGTAAGGAGCCAAGAGAGCAAGAATGTTCCATACGCTTATTGAGAAGTTTTTTAAAGTTCAGCTGCGGTTAATATCGAGATCAGTGCTCACATATATAGCCGGGTTGGTGTCTCCCCGAACGCGTATTTTCAGGGAAATATTGATATGGCTACAAGATTCTTGCCCAATAAACGTATGTTTCTCGTACCCTCAACCCTGCATCAATGACTCGCATGATTTTTTCTCGTCCCCAGCTTCCAAGATATCTCTCTATCTCGAACTTCTTAAAGCATTGACTTGACTCTGAACACACAGTCCCTCTTCATCATGGGATCTCTGTTTCATTTATGAGCATTCTTCAGACATCTCCGTGTAGAATATAGAGTTGTAGGCACCGTATTGACCCTATATGAGTCTCACTTGAATTGAATCTATGCAACCACACCTCCAGACATACACGAAGCCTTCATTCTTTCCCAAACAACCAATCCAACTGCGCCCCTTTCCACCACCAAACACCCACACCCCTGGCCCGTGGATAATATCAGCCAAAAAGTATACCTTTTTTCTCCCTCTCAATCAAATATCACTCGCATAGATCGACCCGACAACTAGCTCGCTCTCATAGAAATTCCTGGGGTAAACGAGAACAAAGCGACCCAAATCAGGGCCATTCTCGAAGTCTGAGAGCAAGCCACCAACTTCCCCCCCCGCCCTTCCTCCCCTGCTTGACACCTCGTGTTCATCTCTTGACCATCCGAATCTGGCTTGTTCTCACGGGATCCCTCCCTCCCCTCCTCTCTCCTCCCTTTGTAATATCCCTTGTCAATATAGGTCATAATAAGCTAATTGCCCTCCCAACATTTACATTTCCTTGGCCACCCACCCATCCCTCCTCCCTCCTCCGTCCTCCGTCCCAGATCCGTGGCTTTCCATCTCCCCAGTCAGTTCAGTCCCGGTCCCCTGATTACAACCCTACTCCTGGTAGAGGCGCCGTGCCCTCTGAGTGGCACAGGTACCTGCCTTATTATTGCTGACTGGTGGTGGTGGTGGCTGCGGCGGAGGCGTCAGTGACAGCGGGGAAGGATATGAGATAGGAAGCAGAAGCGAGATTTAATTCATGCAGTCAGAGAGCGAGGTGAGATGAGATGAGGCCAAGAGAGCGGTTGTTTTCCAAGCCGTGCCCTCTCGGTCAGAAATCACCACACACGACACACACAGCAAAAACCACTTCTTTCTCACCACTGAACCGGTGGGGGGTTGTGGAGAAATACCGAGAAGAATTAGGCTAAGAGAAAGAAAAAAGATCATAAAATCTTTAATTTTATATGAACATTTGGAACTAACGAACCAATCAATTAAGCGAAGACGAACCCTTTCCGAACATCTGGGGGGCGCGGGGAAGGGAAGGAAAAGAAAAAAAGAAAGAATATATCAGACCCTTCTTAGGGCTCTTCGTGCTTCGCTTCCCCTTTTCGCCTCCCCAAGTTCCGAAGTTCCAACCAACCCCCCATCTCTCTATACACACAAACCCCTCTCTACCTTGTCAATTTTCTTCCCTGACAGCTTAGATCTAGCCTGTCTCATGGTAGCCCCAGGTTAAATTGTCCGAACCGAAGAGAAAAGCAAAGAAAAACAAAGGGAAATGGGAAAAAAGAAAAGAAAGAAACAGCTGATGATGGAGAGTTTGGTTGGCCGGACCGTGATTCCCAGGCATGTTTCTCTCTGTCGCTTACCCGTTTCCACCTATTGCTTATAACTCGAGGTGGATATATACGTAGACATACATGTACTTCCCTCCATCTGATCTAATAATAATAATTGGAAAAAAGAGAGAGATTCGAGTGCTTGATATATGCGTCCATATGTATATCGGTTTGAAGTGAAGAATATACATACTTACCTTTATATACTCCCCTCCCTCATCCTCCCACCAGCCACAATTCCCTCCCCACTATCGATTGTGCGATATATCGGTCGGTCTATCGTCGTCGGCCATTCGATGGTAGATAGACATGAGGACACCCCCTCCCGATGTCCTCGCAAGTTGGCCTGAGCCGAATTATACAAATCCTGCAACTCGAGGCGATGGATTGGTTATAGTCAATGTGATCACTATGGTCCTGGCGGTCATAGTGGTTGTGCTGAGGCTGTACACACGAATAAGGATTACCGGGAGCTTTGGGTTCGATGATCTATTAATCCTTTTCGCGCTGGTGAGGATTTCCTCTGAATATTCCCCGTTTAAAGGGCTGAATGGTGGATATCGTGGAAGCCGAAGGGACCGATTTACTAAATATGAACCCGCTATAGGTCTTCGCGACTGTTATGATCGTAGCGACGTCGGTATGGTCGGAATTGTACGGTCTCAAGCACCATCTGTGGGACATAGAGCCGGACAGGGTGACGACGGGGAACAAATTGAACCTCGTGTTCCAGATCTCGTTCTGCTTTGCGTCAACGGCGACTAAGATCTCCCTCCTGTGGTTCTGCAAACGGCTGCTAGGCTCGAGAAAGGAGGGCTTTTATCAGAAATATAGCCAGGTTATCATTGGATCGATGGTCACAGTGTTGTTCTTATGCCTGATCTTTTTGTCCATGACGATATTTCAATGCAGGTGAGTGCCCACTGTGCCTCTTTCCCCCTAAAGTAGAAAAGGTGGTAGATAAGGAACCAATGCTTATCTCCGATGACCGGGTACAGGCCAATGAAAGCATACTGGGATTACAGACCCAAGTATGAGCATAAATGCCTGAACGAAGGGAAGAACATGTTTGCGGCAAGCATCGTCAACATCTTCACCGACCTTCTCGTAACCGTGGTTCCGATGCCCCTTATTTGGAGTCTGAAGCTACCGAGGCGACAGCGGATTGCGGTTATTTCGGTATTTGGACTGGGTATGATGGTTAATGTCGCGGGCACCATCCGCACATATCTTGTCTATAGGAGTTCGATCGAATCCTATGATGAGACGTGGATGAATTGGCCGATGGTACTCACATCAACACTCGAGATAAATCTGGGTTTGGTACGTGCTCCTCCATTGGTCCATAGATTGGCGAAACGGCAAATGAAAGGAAAATGAAAGTGGTGAACTCTTACTTACCTTTATCCTCTTGTATTAGATATGTGCATCCGTCCCAGCTCTCCGCCCCTTGATAGCCTATTACGCACCCCAACTCTTCCAGCTCAGTTTCAGCAACGGCCGATCGGGCTCCCCGTCCACAACGAACAACCGCGTGCGCAAACTCCGAAAATCAACATCCGCCAAGGACTCGGGCAATGTTCTATCCTCGGTTTCCCAAGAACCGGTGGTGCAACACCAAAGCGGGGGAGATTTCAGCGATTTCCGTGACCTCCACGAATCACACCACTCCAGCCACGTCCGGGATTTGCACATCCTCGATGAGGATTCCAGTGAAAACAACAGCCACCCGCTTCACGACCTCCAAGGAGTCCATACACTGCAAGCCTTCGAGGACTCTCCAATGCCGGCTCATATGAGGGAGAGCGTCGGTGAGTACCGCGATGCGGGTTCCCCGTATTCCCCGACAGACAGTATTGGAATCTTCCGACCAACAGAAATCGAATGTTGGTACGAAGAGCGAAGTAGTGAGAGCGGGAAGTCGACACCCCCCAGATCCGCATGGAGACGAGACGGGCCTGGACATGAGCGGTCACGAGGGTTTGATGACAATTTCGCTGTATAAGAAAGCAATTAATAAGTTAAAGGGAATGTTTGCTATTTTCCAGGAGTTTCAAAAAGCGGGTTCTTGAGTTCTTGGGTTCCTGGGTTTCTTTTTTTACATCGTGAGGCATGTTGCGAAGTGGCACAACCCTTGCAACTTGGTCCTCTGACCAGGCGAAATGTTCTGGATGGCTGGTGAACTCTTGGGGGAAACGGTTTCCATTTCTCGGGGTTCAGGAGCGGGTGATTTTCTTTTTCACACTGACTTTCCTTTCTTTTTCTCTATATTGATACACTCCTTTGCTTGTCTGGCCAGTTCTTCCTTTCCCTTGTACATACCATCATCAAACGGCGTTTTTCTTTTCTGGTTGAGCCAATGGGAATTGTGTTAATATAAGCGGGAGGACGGTGATATCTCGGCAAACATCTCGCTCTTCTTTCTATCGTCCAGACTTCCACATCTTTTCCAGTGCGGTGTAAGCGGTAAGGTTGATGGATGGGTGCTTCAAAAAGCAACTTCCCTTGCATTCGTGCCACGATAGTCCAGTAGTGTTGGGAATATTGGAATTTTTTAATCCGGGTTGAATACCGGGAGGGAAGAGAGAAAGTGAGCCGGGCAGTGGCTATCCGTACCCGATCAGTTTATCTTTCTATCGTCCCGTCCGTGTCCGTAGATCGGAGATAATAGATAGGGAAAGGAGAGAAGTCTCCTATCTGATGAGATCTCTCTCTGTCTTTCTTTTCTGAAGGAAGAAGGAATGGAAGCTCGACCCTGTCCATCACGTGGATATCACGTGGTGCATCATGCCCAGAATAGCAACACCTTCCCTTCCCTGCTTACCTCATCCACGCCAAAGAAATCTCGACTGGGCGAAAGCTGCGAAAAAAAGCAAATACCAACACTGACGTAGTGGAATTCAACTATTTTTCTTTTTTTTACTTTTCTCGTTCGCGAGGATCTTACGTATCGTCAACAAAGAAAAATCCTTGGTGGTTGAAGGGATAAGGATGGGGATGCTCAGTCTGGTTTCCAATGGCTAATTAATTAAAATCTAGTTGAACGGACGGTTCCGAATCCCTCTGGGTTGTATGTGTGTGTGTTTGTGTACCTTTGAGGTGAAGTGGGAATGACGATGTAATGGGATCATGGTTTGTAGAAGGTTTTGCCTCCCCTCTCTCGTGGACAGGACAGAAAAGAGCTTATTTCTTCCCCGGATGACGAGCAACAGATCTGAGAACCACCTCGTGGGTGATGGGAAACAGGAGAAAAAAGCAAGAGATTCCAGATCTCTCTCTTGTTCTCTCCTCTCCTTGTCCTTGACTCCTTGGGAGGCCAAACATCTCCTCCGATGATCGTCATAAGAACGGTGTGATACCAGCGGACGGGTAGGCGTGGACTTGCCTCTCTCGGGATAGGCGATGCCACTTTTTTCTGGGTCATAACATAATGTGAATCCGCGGAAGGCCAGAGCGAAGAGCTTTCTTCCATGTACAAGTTGCAACTTGGGAGAGGAGAAACGCAGAAGTCTGAGGTGTAAAAAGGTAGAAGGGTGGAGAATAGTAGTGACTCCTCCCATACTTCCCCTACCCGAGAGGCGGTAGTCGGCAAATACTTTCAGCTCCGTCCTCCACAGATAAGCTTAAATATTTTTATGGTTGTTTGCCAGTACCTATATATAAGGGGAGAGATCAATCCGGGGGAGACCTTGTTCAATCATAAATTTGATAACCTGATTAAGCTTAATCAAACACTGTATCAGCTTATCGGTCACGTATTCATTACTTACTTCCCGACCTTGCCCCAACCCCAAGCTTATCGGGGAACGAGAAAAAAGATATCACCAGGTCAGGAGGACAAGATACGGTAACCGGCGGGGATTTGGTAAGCTCACTGGGAAAAAATGATGGTGGGAAATCTTGACTATATCTAGCTACGTCCAGGCTTCAATAGTCCCGGGGGAAAAGGAAGAAAAGGAAGCTCTGACTGTTTTTTTGAAGCTATCGTGAGAAATTTCGGCCGATTCGACTCATTCCGCCACTTGAGAAATTCCGCTTTCTCTTTATTTTGTTTTGTTTTCAGTGAATTCGTTGTCGTTTGTGGCTTCCGCCTACAAAACGACTTAAGAATCGTGAGTCTTCCTCACTTTCTATTTCAATCATCACTTCTATCTCTCTCATCTTTTCACTTCTTTAGAGAGACTGACATTATATTCCGCGCTCAGATATTACAATGGCCTCCGCCCTTCGCTCCAGCCTTCGACGGCATGCCCTAACCCCCCCCTCCATTCCTGCCACCACAGTCACAGCCCGCTCCATCACCACCTCCCCTCACGCTCGCGCAGCTACCGCAGCAGCAGCCGCGGCAGGCAGTGACAGCTCTTACGACCACCCATACTTCCCCAATGAACCTTCGGGGCCTCATGTGCAGACCGCTATCCCTGGCCCGAAGAGCCAGAAGGCGATCAAGGAATTGGATCGCGTCTGGGATACCAGGAGCTTGAACATGTTGGCGAATTACGAGAAGAGCATGGGGAACTAGTAAGTTCTGCCCTCGCATTTGCCAATTGAGATATATCTGAGCTGACGGAACTTTTTAGCATCGCCGACCCGGATGGGAACGTCTTGCTCGATGTGTGAGTTCCTCAATCGAAGCAAATGGAATAGAGGGGGTCAAATTCACTGACATTGTGTCTCCAGATACGCACAGATCGCCTCCATCCCCGTCGGATATAACAACACCGCGCTTCTCCATGCCGCCACCTCACCAGATATGATCAACTACATGATCAACAGGCCAGCACTAGGGAACTTCCCGCCAGAAGGCTGGGCATCGACCCTGGAATCCAGCCTTCTCAAGGTTGCCCCGAAGGGCATGGACCAGGTATTCACTGCCATGGCCGGTTCCGATGCCAACGAGACGGCGTACAAGGCTGCGTTCATGTACTATCGCCAGCTCCAGCGCGGAGGCCCCGATGTGGAGTTCTCCCCAGAGGATCTCTCTTCCACCATGATCAACGAGACCCCAGGCTCTCCCCACCTCTCGATCATGTCCTTCAAGGCGGGTTTCCACGGGCGCCTGTTCGGCAGTCTTTCGACCACTCGTAGCAAGCCCATCCACAAGATGGATATCCCTGCCTTCGATTGGCCACAGGCACCCTTCCCAGCACTCAAGTATCCGCTTGAAGAGCATGCCGCAGAGAACGCCCAGGAGGAACAGCGTTGCCTCGAGGAAGCCGAGAGAGTCATCAAGGAATTCCACAACCCCGTCGCCGCCATTGTCGTCGAGCCTATCCAGTCCGAGGGTGGTGATAACCACGCCTCCCCAAGCTTCTTCCGTGGTCTCCGTGAGATCACCCAGCGCAACAACGTCCTCTTCATCGTCGACGAAGTCCAAACCGGTATCGGTGCCACAGGCAAATTCTGGGCGCACGAGCACTGGAACTTGCCCACCCCACCGGATATGGTCACCTTCTCCAAGAAGGCCCAGACTGCAGGGTACTACTTCGGCAAGCCGGAACTCCGTCCAAACAAGCCATACCGCCAATTCAACACCTGGATGGGTGATCCAGCTCGCGTCGTCCTCTTCCGAGGCATCATCGAGGAGATCGAGAGGTTGAACCTTGTTCAGAATGTTGCCGAGACGGGATCGTACCTGTTTGCTGGACTCGAGAGGCTGCAGCAGCAATTCCCAGGAGAGATCCTGAATCTGAGAGGCAAGGGTCAGGGCACCTTCATCGCGTGGGATAGTCCTCGCCGTGATGCGTTCCTAAAGGCAGCCAAGACTGTTGGTGTTAATGTTGGTGGAAGTGGAGAGAGAGCAGTCAGGTTGCGACCAATGCTGGTTTTCCAGAAACACCATGGTAAGTGTTCATCCCCTAATGCCTGTCCGCAGCGAGTCACAATAACTGACTGGATTCCTTTTTCTTCGTATAGCCGATATTTTGCTCGAATCCATCGAGAAGGTCCTGAAATCATAATCATAATTACCCTTTTTCAAAACTTCAAGCCCCCATTTTCTTCTTTCTTCCAAAAACGTTTCAACTTTCCAGACTTCACTTCCCAATTCCCCCTTTTATTTCTTTTCTTCCACAAACCCCATAGGGATCTTTTAATGTCACGAGTCGAGTCCGCGACGGACACGAATTTATGTTCACACACAATCTGCGATGCAATGCAAAAAACGCTGGGTGGAAATGATCAGTTGTCGACATTTTTGCTGCTCTTCCGAGCTTTCCAAATCCAAACTTCCTCAAGCTCGAATTAAGCCCAAGTAGTATTTTTCCATCTACCTACCAAAGGAAATGAACACGTTGGTATTTCTGAAAAATATCACAACGCCACGAAAGAACCCCGAGAATAGTATATTTATCCTGAACACCTTCGCCATGCAATATCTTAGCCCCTCCCCAAAAGGTGAAATCTCCCCAAGTAAAATCATCTCTCTTCGTTCGCAGTTTGGTACGGGCGTATCGTATCAGCTCTCCTCATCGATCGCGCTTCCATCTCTCCTGTAGCGGGATTGATATCAGTAACCCCATCTTTTCATAAAGTAAACCCGATATTTGCACTTACGGTATATATCTAACCCCCGCATCCTCCAAACTAGCCAAAACTTCCGGAGGTAACTATCGCACCCACCCGTCAGCCCTTGCCCTCCTTCACATCCCAGCATCCCTTTTCGCGTGTGAAGGTATATAACTCACCGACCCCGTAACCTTAACCGCATACGTCCCATCCACATACCCGTCCAGCCTCTGCCAGCGCGCAACCCACGACGACCGCCCATCCGCAAGACTGATTAGTCCCTCGAAGACTTGGGATGTGCATTCTTGGACGGAGTCGGAGGAGCCACGGAGGGAGAGGATGTGTTCGCAGTTGGGGCAGCCTTCGCGCATGAATTTCTAGAAGAGGGAGGGAGGGGTTAGTTATGGCGGGTAAGAGGAAGGGAGGGAGAGGAGGGTGGCTTACGCTGTGGAGTTGGACGATGGAGCAGA
This sequence comes from Arachnomyces sp. PD_36, assembly GCA_032988195.1. NCBI lineage: Eukaryota > Fungi > Ascomycota > Eurotiomycetes > Onygenales > Arachnomycetaceae > Arachnomyces > Arachnomyces sp. PD_36. The sequence goes on along the minus strand of JANTQE010000004.1, from coordinate 272,156 downwards.
CCATGCAGGCTCGGAGGGAGCGTTGTTGGCCTGGGGGGACGTAGAAGGACATCGTTGTGGTTGTTCTCCGGTTTTGTAGAGAGAGAGATTTGCTGAGGTTAAGGACGGTACTGAGGAAAGAGGAGTGAATGGAAGAGTTGAGTTGGAGTTTTAACTGAAGCTCTATTCTATTACTGCTTGTCGCAGAGGAAAAGGAAAAGTGAAGAAGAGGAAGCCGGGGAGCTTCTCATTCCACGGCCGAATGCCAAGACATTCTTTTCTCTTCTCTCTCTTCTTTTTCCCCTCGGCGATTTTTCATTCTTCTAGAAAGAAAGAAAGAAAGAAAACGATCTGAAGAAAAAGGCACACCTTGAACCCTCCCCTCACAGCAGGATCTCTTCTTCTCCCCTCGAAGGTGCATAAATCATACATGCCCCTTTGAAATTTAGAATAATTATTTCATTCCACTATCCGAGTAGCACATCACACGATATCAGAGATCTTATCTCCTTTCTTCCCCGCAAAAAAAATTACCTCTCCTCTCTCTCTCCCGCTTCACTCCCTTCCTCCCGTTCCCCTCGTCCCACACTCACCATGGCTTCTCCCGAAATCGAAGAAGCTATCGCGCTGAAGCAGCGCGGTAACACTGCATTCGCGAAGCATGACTGGCCCACTGCTGTGGATCTGTATACCCAGGCCATAGAAAAGAATGCGAGGGATCCATCGTTCTTTTGTAATCGCGCTCTGGTGAGTTGGAGTATCCTCTTTTGCCTTTTCGGTTGCTTTCTATTTGAGAGTTATTATATATTTCTTTTGGAGTTCGCCTGGCTAACTGAGTGGCGGTTACGCAGACTCATATCAAGCTTGAATCATATGGATATGCGATCGCAGATGCCTCCAAGGCGATTGAGCTCGATGCTTCATACGTCAAGGTGTGTACTGCCCATTTATTCGCCTCCCTAGTAGAAGGGATATTTTCTAATCGTACTGGATTGATTAGGCGTACTGGAGGCGAGCAATCGCCAACACCGCAATCCTTAATTCCCGCGCTGCCCTAAAGGATTTCAAGACCGTAGTGCGAAAAATGCCCAATGACCGAGAGGCCAAGCTACGACTTGCAGAATGCGAGAAGCTTGTTCGAAGGATCGAGTTCGAGAAAGCTATCGAGGTTAGCGACCCGCCGTCCGCATTTGAAGGGTTAGACCTTGAGTCGATGGTTGTGGACGATAGCTATGATGGTGTTCGGTTGGATAAGGAGATGACGCAGGAGTTTATCGATGATATGATCCACCGGTTTAAGAATGGGAAGACGCTGCATAAGAGATATGTTTTCCAGATTATCCGGGAGGTGCGGAATGTGGTGTATGAGGAGCCTACGATGGTTGAGGTTCAGGTGGAGAAAGGGAAGAAGTTGACCGTTTGTGGTGATACGCATGGTACGTTTGGTTTCCACTTCCTTTCAGAGTGCATTGCCCTGATTTTTTGCGTGTGTAGGCCAATTCTTCGATCTCCTGGAAATCTTCAGATTAAACGGCTACCCCTCGGACACACACGCATATCTTTTCAACGGTGACTTTGTTGATCGTGGCTCGTGGTCCACTGAGGTGGCCCTCCTCCTTTATGCCTACAAATGGCTACGACCGAACCTCTTCTTCCTCAACCGTGGAAACCACGAAGCCGATGACATGAACAAGGCTTACGGCTTCGAAGGTGAATGTAAAGCCAAGTACAACGAACGCACCTTCAAGCTCTTCTCCGAATCATTCTCCGCTCTCCCTCTCGCCACTTTGATCGGTGATAAATTCTTCACTCTCCACGGAGGTCTCTTCTCAGACGATAAGATTACCCTCGATGATATCCGGAAATACAACCGTCATGGCCAGCGGCAACCGGGACAACAAGGGTTGATGATGGAAATGCTCTGGACCGATCCCCAGGTCCAACCTGGTCGCGGACCGAGCAAGAGAGGTGTCGGGCTTCAATTCGGACCCGATATCACGAAGCGATTCTGTGAGGCCAATAACCTCAGTGCTATTATTCGGAGTCACGAAGTTAGGATGGAGGGTTATGAGGTGGAGCATGATGGCAGGTGTATCACTGGTTCGTGGCCCTTCCCCTTGCGATACGCATGATCGAGAGCTAAACATTTAACAACAGTCTTCTCGGCCCCCAAATACTGCGACACAACGGAGAATAAGGGTGCCTACATTAATATCGGACCTGAACTTGAGCTCCAGTACCACAAATTCACCGCTGTTCCCCATCCCGATATTAAGCCCATGGTGAGTTACCCCCTTTTTCGCCCCTCAAAACGTAAAACTAACGTGGAAATAGGCATACGCTCAAAACTCTCTCATGTCCCTGATGTAAGGCGTTAAACCAAGAGAATAGAACCATATTCTATGAGTTCCTACCTTTCATTGGCTACGCTCCACTGGAATACTAAACGAATGAAAATGGATAATGATAAAGGGGCTACGGAGTCGACGGGACGAAAGCTACACGCACAAAAACAGCATAAAAGAACAGAATAAACCATAAGAACAGTGAAGGAGGAGTTATATCAACATTCTTCTCATGGCATATAATCTCAGACTATCATCTCTTTTCCCTCCCGCTATCATCTCCTCTCTTTTTTCCTTCCCCGTTGAAAGAATGTCTTGATTCCGGATATATCCAACACATCTATCTTCCCAGCGTTCATGGTTTTTTTGTTCTTTGGCACATTTCACTTTTCCGATTCGATTCTTTCTCGATACTATTCGGTGTTTTATTTTTTGCATAGCGAGAGAGTCAAGAAGAAGAGTATACAGGAATGAAGAACTCTGTTTCGACGCTACTTCGTGTCCTGAGGCCTCTGTAAAAGTAACTCCGGGTTAAGAAGGGCCTTCTATCCCCCACAGTCAATATGGACATTGAGTGAGCCATCTTAGTAGAAAATATTGATAAAGCAATGTATAACTTGAGTGGTGGTCATGCCAGCACACTTTGCTTCGCCCCTGAGGGGAAGAATCCGTACTTTTTTCCAAGGCCAAGCATCAAAAATCCATTGAAAGCTTCGAAACATTTATATTCATTCCACCATTTCCAATCACCCAATTGGTATACCTAAAGGATAGAACTCATATCTCCCCATAGAGACTATACCGAGAAAACTAATAATAACCATAAAACGATGGAGTTCGACTCAAAAACCCGTCAGTCCCTCTCCCCTCTTGCTTATCAGTTTATCGTTTTTGCGATGGCGGGGCAGACGAAGAGCTTCAAAGCTGACCCTCACCAAAAATATAACAGCTGCATATCTCACGTCCGAGAAAGACACCTTTGCATATGTCTCTGCTGTGGAGAGATGGCCGGTTATTCTAGTGAGGATGATTTGTTTTCCTATAATCCCCCTTCTTGTCCAAGGACTCAATTGGTAGAGGAAACGGCGATGCTAACGAGCTATGTACTTAACAGACCGGCGCAATCGACGACCTCCACCGTTCCGTCGGAGAAGCTACCGATAAGGAGAAGGTAGCGGAGGGGAAGACTATTCTTGAGGGATTGGCGAAGCTCAAGTATGAGTTGCAGCATGATAGGCAGTTGACGTGAGTTTACGGAGGTACTCCATAGTAGCGGGGACCATGCTTATATTCCGCATAGACCATTGCCGGAGGATGGAGAGTCTGATATCGAGGCATATAACAAGGAGCTTGAGGCAAGGGGGAACCCGACTTGGCTTAATGTTAACTGGCTATATGCAGAGTGCTATCTTTGTAGGTTTTTTGATATTTCTGGCCCGGACAGGAATAGAGGCATGCTGGCTGACTTCTCGGAACAGACAGGCGGATAAACGTTCTCTTTACTAGGTCCAAGCTCTGGAAGAACTACGATGTCTTCTCCCGCCAGAAGATGTCTACATTCAAGTCCTCTCGTCCCGCGGTGCTTGAATTAGCGGCTAAATATAAGGAGCTGTCTGAGGAATTGGCGACTGGAAAGACCGCTGCGGGCAAGTCTCCCGAGGAACTTGAAGAAGCGGAGAAGTTAATCTTCATGGAGATGTGTGAGATCTGTCTCTGGGGAAACGCTACAGATCTCTCCCTCTTGACTTCCCTTTCGTATGAGGATATCCAGAAGCTACAGGGTGCGGAAGCTAGGAAGGCGTCAGAGAAGAACATCATTGTCAACGAACTCCCCGCCGCATTCGCCATACTAAACGATGCTCGGAAGAATAAAAGGAACGAGGAACGTAGAGTCGATATCGTCCTAGATAACGCTGGTTTCGAGCTCTTCGTCGATCTCATCCTTGCAGGCTACCTCCTCGCCGCTGGCCTCGCTACACAAGTCATCCTCCACCCGAAATGTATCCCCTGGTTCGTATCGGACGTTGTCCCAATGGACTTTGCGAACCTCCTGAACGCCCTCGCCGACCCACAAGCTCTCTATACCTCTACGGACGACTCGTCAAACAGCACCCCACCCAAACCCCTATCAGACAAGGAAGTCAGTGAACTTAAATTCCTCTTCGAGCAATGGAGCCAGTTCCACGAGGACGGGAAACTTATCATGCGCCCGCACCGCTTCTGGACAACGGGAGGAAGCTACTGGCGTCTTCCGGGCTTGGAGCCTGAACTCTTCAATGATCTGAAAGAGAGTGAACTCGTTTTGTTCAAGGGGGATTTGAATTATAGGAAATTAACCATGGATGTAAGTTCCATCATTACCCTCTTCCTATCAAATCTGAGAATCTTGGGGGCAGAAGAGAAGACAACATCTTACTAACGAAACCCCAACCAGGCCCACTGGGACCCAACAACCCCGTTCACAACCGCCATCGGACCCTTAGGCTCTAACTCCGGTATGCGGACACTCGCCTTCCGAACTTGCAAGGCAGATGTCGTGGTGGGTATCCCGGAAGGCGAAGACGAACGTCTCCGCCAAACACCTGGTGGGGGAGGTGATTCCGGGATGAGGAAGTGGACGTGGACTGGGAAATGGGCTGTTGTTTCGTTTTGGGATGGGAAGGCTTCTTGAACGTGTTGTGTATGAGGTGGATAGGGCGAGGGGAACTGTTTTCCATGACGAATTATATAGAGATATTGGGGTCCATAGAAATATAGAGGTTGCACATAGCAGGGTCTTTGTATCCTCTCCTCTTTACTTTGAATGATACCCTGCCTGCTAACCCCCCGAACGGGGCGGATGGGGCACGGATATGGGGACGCATCATAGACATTGTGATGAGAAGATGGAAGTTATTATTTATACACTCGATGTTCAAGTAAAAGTAAACCTGAACGCTCATAGAAGGCTAGAACATGCGCCAAACAGGAACCCGAAAACAATAGGTAGATACACTGACAATGTGTGAGGAATACTGTGAGGGATATGTGAATCCCAAAAGCCACTTTTAAACAAAACATTTGGCATTCCCAGTTCCACGGTCCGCGTTAACGATACGCAGGATGGGTATTCTCTTTCCCTCCAGAGATAACCATGCTCCTAGAAGCTGCTCCACCCGAACTCTTTTTGCTCTGCAATCGGCTGCTGGCAGCCGCAAGCCGCTCAGCTGAGATGCCATTCTTCCGTGCAGCGGCAGTGCCCTTGCCAGTGCTTGAGAGGAGTAGTGAGCGGTCAGGTACCGACATGCTCGGAACGTGGTGGGCGTCACGGTCGAGTGCAACAGCGGAGGGCCGTTTGGAGACCTTGGTCGCAGGGTTCTGCTGAGTATGCAGGTTTTCTGATTGGTAGTCATTTTCTTCATCGAGGTTGGTTGGAGCGGGCTGGAATGGGACGATGGATGGGCGGGGAGATTGGAATGCGTGGATTTTCGGTTGATGGTATTGGCGAGGCGGCTGCGCTTCTGCCTTGGCGGGAGGAGTAAATTCGATAAGAGAGGCTTCTGGGGATGGGAGCTGTGGCGGAGAGGAGGGTGGAATTCCGGTTTGGTCATGATCGGACGTATGGTGTTTGTATAACTCTCCGTAGGTGTTGTCATCAGCCAGCACTTCCTGCTTGCCTTCTTCAGTGGTAGGTTGTTCGAGTTTTGCCACGTCATGATTTTTGGATGTGCTGTCTCCTTGGGTGGCCCAGATACCAATATCCTTGGAGCCGCTGTGAGATCTTCTCGACTTTAAACGGGACCCGGATTGTTGATGGGACTCTCTTCTGTGACGGTGGGACTGAGTGTTCTTCTCCAAACCACCAGGTATTTCTGGCTCGATCAAAGCCTTGTTGCTCACTCTACGTCCATCCATAGCAAGACGTTCATCTCGATCTGGTTTGGCAAGTCGGTCTCTCGAGGGCTTCTCCGAACGTCCCTTTTCAAGCTTGGAGGTAGAAGAGACCTTCTCTGCTGTTGCCAGCTGGCTGCGTAACGACTCTATCTGAGCCGTCATCTCCTTCCTTTCATCATTGAAGCTGCTCTTCAGAGCATCCTCAGCATCGCGACGCTCCTTGGAAGCTACACTGAGACGCTCCCTATACTCCTGATTTCGAGTCTCCAGTTTTTGCTCTCTTTGCTTGAGCCTGGCCTCCTTAGCTTTCCTTCGTTCTTCGTATTTACCCATTTCTTCCTTTACTCTGAGCATATTCTTCTTCAGAGCAAGGTTCTCCTTCTCTAGTTCAGCAGCTTTCTTTTCAGAGCTGCTTGCTAGATGCCTGAGTTCCTCCATATCCTTGTCCTGGCTAGCCGTTGCGCCAGTCTTTGGATGAGCTGAGCGGTGAACTTCCCCGGAAGGGTTGTCGCCATCTTTGTCGGCCTCATCATCGCTAACAACAACACCGTGTCGTTCAAGGGTCTTCCGCAACGCGCTAACTTTCTGCTTGTATTGCAGGGCTAGCGCCGTTTGGTTGACGAGATCTTTGACAACCTCCTCCCGATCGATATCTCCACCTTCGGCTCCTCCGACCATTCCTGAAGCCAGTTCCGAGACCTTACGTTCTACTTCTGCAACCTTGGCCTCCTCTGCTTTCAGTTTTTCAGATAAGCGAAGAGCCTCGAGGTCCTTCTTCCGTGCGTATGATTTCGCAACAGACCGATATTGGATGAGTTTCCTAATCTCTCGATCCGTCCTAGCTCTGTAATTTTCAAACTCAGACTTCCAATACTGGCCTGACTGGGAGCGCGGTTCATTGAGGTTGATTGTTTCGTCGCCATCATCTTCCATCGGCTCTTCGCTATCAACTTCGGCAGTGGCTTTCGAGGGCCCAGCATTACACTCAGGTTTCTTGTGTTCCGGAGTCAACGACTCCTCTTCCTCACTGGATTTGGGTTCCCTAGCGTCCAACAAGCTTTGTGTGAGCTTGCTTCGTGGCTTTCTACCGGGAGTCGGTCGCCTCGAGTTCCATTGGCTCGTTATCGCTCCAACTTTTGGTTGGGTTTTATCCGTGTTTCCTCCGGGCGCGGGGTTTTTCTGCTCATTTTTTACGACCGCATCGCCGAATGAAACTGTCTTGCGTCGTGTGACAGCAGTTCCGGGTGTAAGCAAAATGCTTTTCGTTGGTGAACCCATGGGTGGGAGATTCCTCTCAGGCTTTGGCTTCAGGTCGGGCTCCTTCGAATCTTCTAACTTTAGGTTCCCATTAGCTCTCTCTGTAACTTCGTTGCTCTGCGGGTGATAATTGTCGGGTCGGGTTGGGCGACTAAATCGATCGTCGGTGTACTCTTCCTCGATTCCTGGGGTTCCAAAGATAGCGCTCTTGAAGGCACGAAGGGCAAAAACAGGACCTGGGGTTTCAGGAGGCTCTGGGAGCTTTGAATCATCTATAAATCGATATGGTTAGTAACTGGAAGCAATTATCTCGAGGAAAACGCGTGAAATATTTGCTTACCTGCGGAATCCATGTAATCGCCGCGCGGAGCACCCGAGATCCAGTCCAGCATGTTGATGTGTGCCCAACTATTCAGGATGGTTTTGATAGAGTAAGTTTACTCAAAAGACCCATCCCAGTATTTTTATAGTTACCATTGGCACATCCCATTAAATAGGAGTATCCTCTTTGTTGACGTGTAGACGCTTCTGTGGTTTGTTTACATCGCCATGTCAGAAGGAACCTTGGAAGTCCCGCACTTTCTGGTTGGGCAGCTGGTGACCGCCAGGAACAATGTTGTTCCAGCTATCAACACCGCTCTTCTATAAAATCGCCGAACAGAGAGAAGGCACAACGCACCCTCTTTGTCTTTTTATTTCACAACCACTTTCTTATAACAATTCATTCTTTTCTTTTACTATCGACGATGCGAAGAGACAGAGCTTAGAGGCTGCAGCTTCGGCTGCATCTTGTCTTCCACGTGACTCAGTCAACGCATTCTTCCCTGAATGTCTCTATCAACCCCCTATCTAAGCCAAGATGCCTCATAAAAACAAGAAGAATAACGGCTTGAAGAATGGCTCTCCTAAAGCGGAGAAGAAGATCCTTGTTCCGGAGCCGCTTGCTGACGGCTCCGGGGTGGCACCTTTCACTAATTACAAGGAAATCCACCAAAACGAAACCGATGCTCTGAGATCCATCTATGCAGATGACTTCGAAGACGTAGACGTTCGCCCTGCGGCATGGCATGTAAGTGGACTACGGGGGAGGGTATACGCTTCCTATAAGTTACTTACCTATGTGTGGTTAGCAATCTTCTGATGTAGCCTTCAAATTACGCCTAAAATCCTCAAGCAACCCAGATGTAGGGGTTCTGTTATTCGTGGAATTACCAACAACGTACCCAAAAACAGTGCCCAATCTTACCATAGAGGGTCTCGACGACCTTCGAAGGGGAGCCAAGTCAAGAATCCTAAACATTATCGAAACCAAGCCGAAGACCCTCCTTGGGTATGAAATGATATATGAGCTCGCCGTATTGATACAAGAGGTTTTGGAGGATGCAGCCCAGGCCGCGGCGGAGGATAGGGATCTTCCGAGTCTTGAGGAGGAACGTATAGTTCAGGAGGCTGCGGCCGTTCACTTGGCAGAACAACAGAGGCAGGAAGAGCTCAGGAAGCAGGAAGCAGAAAGCGCTGAAGAAGAGAGAGCTCTGAAGCAATTGCTAGATGATAAAATTAAGCAACGTGAACGAGTACAAGCGCGGGTTTCAAGAAGGAAAAGCAAGTCGGCTGCCATGGACGGGGTTCTACCTGCCGAACCAGCAGAAGACAGTCCTGGTGCTATCACGTTCGATCCACCTCTTATTATGAACGATAATGAAGACCGCCCTTTAATGTTCCGTTCAGTATTTGGGAAGACGCTGATTCGCAGCACCCCCAATAAGGAGACTTTTACTGTTCGTCCTATTGTCGCCGAAAATAAGCTTAGGGCCCCTCTCATTGTCCTCAAGGAAATCTTTCTCGATGAGAAGGGTCCCGAGACACCTGCGTTCCGCCAGCAAATGCGATCCAGTGAAGATAAACTTGACTTCCTGAGGAGCCTTCGTCACCCTAATTTAGTTGACTTTATTGGGTTTAAGATTCACCGTCCACTCGACGCATACGATTCCTATGACAACACCTGGCGGATTTGTGCCCTCTTCGAGTACGCCAACAAAGGTTCACTATCAGAATTACTCGATATGGTCGGTACTGTCCAAGTGGAAAACGTACGCACTTGGATGATTCAGCTTCTTCAAGCTCTCGAATACTTCCATAGTAGTGGGCTTGTCCATGGAAGTATACATTGTGGTCGAGTTTTCCTTTTTAGGACAGTATCAGGCGATACAATCGTGAAGCTTGCTGCCGGGATTGAAGAAGCACTTCCCAACCCATCTGGCGAGAAGTGGAGTCTGACAACTTCCCAGTCTCCTTTCTGGCTGCCCCCAGAGCTCACACAAGACAATGCACAGCCTGGTACTAAAGCCGATATATGGGAAATGGGGATCATTCTCCTTCAGATGGGCTTTGGTAAAGATGTTTTGAACCGCTACACATCTTCCAATGCTTTACTAGCCGCTTTAGATGTCTCCATGCCCCTTGAAGATCTAATCCATGAGATTTTCAAACCGGATCCAAAGAAACGGCCGACTGCTTTCCAACTCCAACCCTCAGAATTTTTCCGCGTAGATGCCCCTCTAATCGCCGTTCCCAATTCGTCAAATTCCATGTCCCTTCCAAAACGACCCAGATTCGATTCCCAAGGGGCTTTGAGTCCATTCTCGAGATACGCAAACGACTTTGATGAAGCGGGCCGCCTCGGCAAAGGAGGTTTTGGCCAAGTTGTCAAGGCGAGAAATAAACTTGATGGCCGTTTCTATGCTGTGAAAAAAATTTCTCATAATTCGGCTGGCGCTTTGAAGGATACCCTCTCAGAAATCATGTTACTTTCAAGGCTCAATCACCCCTACGTTGTTCGGTATTACACTGCCTGGCTTGAAGAAGACGTCAATGAGGCTCCTGACGAAGCCGTCTCGTCAACCGACGGTGACCCAGCGTCATCTAAAGATAACACCAATACCGACTTTGGCTACAGCACAGGTGGATTTGACTTTATCAGCTCCAGTGGCTATCCGAAGATCGAATTCGGATATGACAGTGATGAACCTAACGACCCCGCTTCCACTTCCGATGAAGACAAACGCGAACCAACTTCGGGGGATTATGAGACAACTGGCGCGGACAAGAATCTCGAACGAACAAGATCAGGATCACAAACAAACTCTCGATCAGTGACCACTACCCTCTATATTCAGATGGAATACTGCGAAAAACATGTATGCTTCCCCTTCCATGCAATTTAGGGAACCATTTTCTAACACTCTTACTAGACACTTCGTGATTTGATCAGAAACGGTTTATTCGACGATATCGACCAATCCTGGAGGTTATTTCGGCAGATTCTAGACGGCCTGAGCCACATCCATGGCCACGGCATCATACATCGTGATCTAAAGCCAGATAATATTTTCATTGACGTTGGTAACAACCCTCGTATCGGAGATTTTGGCCTAGCCACCAGTGGTCAATTTACCTCCGTGGTTCGTACACCTGCTGTACAAGATGTAGGCGGAGACTTCACGCGCGGCATTGGGACTACTTATTACGTCGCCCCTGAAGTGAACTCGGCATCCACCGCCCAGTACAACGAGAAGGTCGATGTAAGTAGCAACCTCTTCTCCTTAGCATGGACAGTCCCATATCTGTAAACATAAGTCAGCATGGGGATTGTGGCTAACCTTTTACAGATGTATTCTCTTGGTGTGATTTTCTTCGAGATGTGCTATCCTCTCAAAACCGCCATGGAGCGGGACCATACGCTACAGGAAATTAGGGAGAAATTCCACTTTCTTCCGTCAACCTTCCAACATGCCGAAAAAGCTGTTCAAGGAGAGATTATAAATTCCCTACTGAGCCACCGTCCAAGCGAGCGACCTTCAGCTTCAGAGCTCCTCCAAAGCGGTAAAATACCACTTCAGATAGAGGAGGAGTCGTTCAGGAGAGCCATTATGGGTCTATTATCTGATCCTAATTCTCCAGATTACAAGAAGATTCTCGAAGCCATCTTCTCCCAGCCTCCGAAGAAATTCGAGGATCTCGCATGGGATATGGATTCGCGTGGAACCCCTGCAGCTAATGAGATGCATTTTCAATCTTTGGTGAAGGAAAAGTTGGCCTCTATCTTTCGCAGACATGGAGCTGTTCAGACCACAAGACAAGCCCTTTTCCCTAGGTCAGAACACTACAACGCTGGCCTTGTCCGACTTCTTGACTCCTCCGGCAATCTGGTCCAGCTACCTTTCGACCTCACCCTTCCAAATGCTCGATCTATCCCCAAGCAAGACCCTTCTCTTGAACGATCATTCTCCTTTGGGACTGTCTATCGAGAATCTCCTCATGGTGGTGAACCAAAATCTCATGGGGAGGTTGACTTTGATATCGTCTCACAAAATACGCTCGACCTTGCACTGAAGGAAGCTGAAGTTATCAAAGTCCTCGATGAAATCATAGAGGAGTTTCCACATCTGAGATCCGCCCAAATGTGCTTTCACATCAACCATTCGGATCTGTTGGAAGCTATTATGGGCTTTTGCCGCATCAATCTTCACCAAAGGCCCATCGTGAAAGATGTAATCAGCAGGCTGAATATAGGCCCATGGACAATGCAGAAGATAAGGAGTGAACTCCGGTCCCCCACCGTGGGGGTGGCCTCGACCTCGCTCGATGATTTGGCAAGATTCGATTTCCGAGGTTTGTCCTCCTCCTATCTCTTTAACGTACATATAGACTGACAAAATAAACAACAGACAACCCAGACAAAACGCTGAAGAAATTGAAGACGATCATGGAAGGCACGGAATACGTTGACAGACTAGCGCCGATTTTCGCTCGTATCAACTCCTTGATAACATACATAAAGGCGTTCGATGTGAAGAGAAAGATCTACATCAACCCCTTGAGCAGCCTGAACGACAAATTCTTCAAAGGGAGCATTCTGTTTCAATGTGTCTTTGACACAAAGAGGCGCGATGTTTTTGCAGCTGGTGGGAGGTATGATACGCTGATCAAAGAGTTCCGCCCGAAGGTGCTCTCATCTCGATCACAGTCTCATGCTGTTGGATTCAATCTTGGCTGGGAAAAACTTAGCGCTTCCACTTTGAACTACCTTAGGGGCTCGAGTAAAGGCTTCCTGAAGCATGTCGAGGCTGATACCAGTGGGTTCTGGAAGAGTCGGAGGGTAAGTTGATTTTTCCAGGCGACTCTAGAGATAACTTGCTAATATAGTTGCAGTGCGACGTTCTGGTCGCTAGCTTCGACGCCACCGTCCTCCGTACCGTTGGTGTTAAGATTGTACAAGAGTTATGGAGTAATGATATCAGCGCGGAACTTGCGGTTGATGCTTCGTCCCTTGAAGAAGTAATTTCCCGCTACAAAGAAGACAACCATAGCTGGATCGTGATAGCCAAACAAGACAGCAAGGATCGCGGCCTCAAGGTCAAAAGTCTTGTTCGCAAGGAAGATTTTGAAGTAAGAACTTCAGAGCTTGTCGGTTGGCTTCGAAGTGAGATGCGTTATCGAACCCACCGCGAAGGTTCTGTGGAGACCTCCAAGCCATCCAAGTCGGTGGTACAGCAGGATACCAATACGTCTACCAGTGAAAGAGCAACGAATGTAAGAGTTATGACACCGCAGCATCGCAGCAAGAAAACAAATAGGAGGAATATCATTGATGCTGGTAAGCATTCACTATTTATCTTAGCTGTTTATGTTTACTAATTCCTCCACAGCTCTTGTTCGATCTCGCGAACTGGCAGATAAATCCCTCGATGGCCCCATCGTTGCGATTGACATCAAGGACGACATCCTCGACGAAATAAGGGATACACGCCTATCCGACCCGGATAGCTGGAGGAACGTGATCCACCGGGTACAACTTAGCGATAGGAGATACCTACAGCAAGTCCACGAACTGCTCTTGGACCTCGCTAGAGACAGCAAGCACCTACAGGAAGGTCAGGAGGAGTACAAGAACGCATTTATATACAATTATCGCACGGGGTTATGCATATATTACGATCTCGGCACGGTTTAACGAAGCGATGAGTATGACCAGGGAATGATTTGCGATTTGGGGAGCGATGAAGTTCATGAATTTCATGAATGTTGATGGAACGAGCTATTTATTATTGTCATTTTGAAGATGTTTTTGAGCAATGGCGAAGCAAGCAATCATGGGAATAAACTCCACTCAGGTATCTAGGAATTATTTGTTAATTATACATATCATAAACCCATCAGGGAAATATTCAATCGCTTTCTTCATCGCTTCCGTATGCAACTAATGGACCACTTTGGGTTGGGGCGGTTGGCTTCGATGTCATATTCCCTCCGGTATATCCTTTTAACTTCGCCAGCGTCGACCCCGACAATATTGAACCTGTATCCGCATCTGTACTAGGCAGCTGTGCAGCAGGAGCAGTCTGCTGCCAGCTCTGCTCTTCAGGACCTTCCAGCAATTTGACCTCGCCGCCCTGTTCCAATTCCTTGCTCTTCGCATACCACACCTCATCTGGAGGTTCATAACCGTCTAACCCAAATCCACCCTCAATCCTCCTTCTCTTTCTCGCTTCTGGATCCCTCCCTTCCAATTCGGCAACAAACTCGGCCGGAAGAGCCTTCCTAACCGCCTCTGCAGCCTGTTCCTCAATCCGCTGTGCCTCCCGCTTCTGAGCCAGGGGATTCGGATCAACAGTCGCCCACCGCACGTTCAGAATCTCATTATGATCCAGACTCTGATGCGCCATCGCTTCCTTCGCAAATTGTGAATTCGCCTCATTCGTATAAGTGATGAACGCCACACCCCTCGAGTTCAAAACACGGATGCGATCCACTTGTCCCCATTCCGCAAAATGTCGAGCAACCACCTCCTCAATATCATCCGTAACATGAATCCTCCCAACGTAGAGAGTCCGATTCTGCCGCATAAAGCTCCCCACACCACCCATATCATCCCGATAATCACTATGCTTATCCCGACCGAAGCAGTCGACGTTCGGGTTGAAAAGATCGTGCAGACCGGGCAAACGATGGAGGTACTCGCACTCGTGGCCCTTGGGGCAAAGCCCTCGCGCGAAATACATGCAGAAGAATGAGCCCGGGATTTTGTCGGCGCGGGTGTACCCGCTATCCTTTGAGATGTTGCATCGTGAGGGAGCCGGTTGTTGGGAGAGGTATTTGTCCTCGCGGTCGCCGCCTGACCATTTGTTGTACCAGATGTTGTAGATTGTTCCCGTTTGCGGTTCGGGTTCGGACGTTATCGTTGAGGGGTCGACTTGGGGTCTGGCAGGTCGTCTTTTGCGACGGATTATCTTTGTTTTCTTCTGAGACTCGGCTTCGGGGTGTGAGGGTTTGGTGAGAGCTGTTTCGGAGGAGGGTTCGGTTGGCTCTGCGGAGCCAGGTGACTGAGGAGGGTCTGCGGATGCGGGCATTGTTGAGGTTTGTGTTGTGTCCGCTTCGGCCATGGTTAGTATAAAGCTGGTCGTTTTCGTAAACTGTAGATATTTGTCGCTCAAGGTTGAGATATTGATGAAGCTCAGGTCGCGCCAAGAAAATAAATCTGAATATATGGTGCACGTGACTGTGCCATTCAATAGGGGGGGGTATATGAGGAATTGCTACGGAGAAATGGATTTCGCTAGAGACGTCAACTCCCCCCCAGCGAGTAGTCATCACCTACAAACCACTAGGCCATGTGGCAACAAAAAGACGTTTCCAAACAGGAATCATGGCTGAAGGAGGAAGCCTCCTCGCGTCATTATAGCCCCTTTAACCTTCACTTGGACATGGTAAAGAACATCAAGCGTCTGGAACTTGAAGCCCTCAAAGAGCGGCTCGGTGTCGGCCCTTGAGTCTAGGAGTAATATATCTCCTTTATGCAGCAGAGAAACCCGAGCACATTCATTCAGAAATCCTAATCGCCTTTTTAGAGGCTAGAACGAAGATATGTGGACTATCCAGTCCTTCATCGCCGACTTGAGCTTTGGGTGGAATGTGCTCCGGCGGGCCTCCGTAACCAGGATGTCAACATAAGATTTGAGGCGAGTGTCCTTTTTGGTTCATGCGGCGCACTCTCCGCACCTTTATTATGAATGGGTTTTCGAAACAATCGGATAAAAGGAATCGGCAATGGGTGTTACAATATATATTAAAAGTTGAGGTTGAGTCGTTGCTGCCGGCCCCTGACCTGCAAAGTCACGGTCAAGACTAGGGAATTTGCCTGAGCCTACTCGGTACAGCCTTCATGACTCCTGAGTTGATGTTCCGACGGGCATAATGTGCCCCAGAGGACAGGCAATAATAGGGAGGAAGAACTAATATCGATGAACCGAAAATGCGGACGTTCGCTCCGCTCCGCAGCCACGTTGACACCATACGACGATCGATACCCGCACCCTGTGCTACTTTGAATACTCCCTCAACTGTGTGCAGTTGTATTAATTCTTTATGGCTGTTGGTGGATTCTGGCAAGATTGTGGACGTATTTTGTCGTGTTTTGAACGGAGAAGCAGGGCATATATAAATAAGCATGATATCTCGCCCATCTTGGGCTCCTCCGCGATCCTCTTCCCTCCAGTTCAACTTCGACGTTACTACTTATTCGACTTCCATACATTCTATTTCGCTGGAGATCTTTTGGCGCGATGAAGCTTAGCACTTTCCTTGCTGCTGGCGCCAGCGCATTGGCGGCTGCCCAACCTACGGCAAAGAATGGAACCATGCGATGTCTGTCAAAGTCTCCCATACTTCTATGAAAAGTTGCTAATGTTTTAATGTAGGGTTTGGAGTTAACGAAAGTGGAGCGGAATTTGGTGAAACCAATCTCCCGGGGGAACTTGTATGTATATCTATGAACACTGCTAGAACTCGGGATTCTTTCGATATGGCTAACTCTATTCAAGGGCACGGACTATACCTGGGCTGATCCGGATGCCATCGATGCTCTTATCGCTGAGGGAATGAACCTTTTCCGTATTCCCATCAGGATAGAACGGCTTTCGCCTGACACGGTTGACGGCGAGTTTGCGCCAAAGTACCTTGAGGATCTCATCGCGGTAAGCTCTTTTGACCTACGTTTTCCTGGCTTGTTCTAATGAGTTACATAGACTGTCACCCACGTAACTGAACAAGGCGCTTGGGCAGCTATTGATCCTCACAATTATGGGCTCTAGTGGGTGTCTCCGTAGCATTTCAGTTGGCTGGACGAGTACTAAACCGTAATCATGTAGTTACGACGAGGTCCTCAAACCCAAAGAGTTTGAAACGTTCTGGGCCAACGTGGCGAAGCATTTCGTGGATGATGACCATGTTATCTTTGATACCAGCAAGTTCCCTCTGTAACCTTCTTGTGGAGTCACAACTGATTTAATTTCTACAGACAATGAGTACCATGACATCGAGCAAGAGGTCGTCGTGCAACTTAACCAAGCGGCTATCGATGGTGTCCGTTCCGCTGGAGCAACCTCTCAGTACATCTTCGTCGAAGGCAACGCCTGGACTGGAGCCTGGACCTGGGTGGACGAGAACGATTCCATGAAGAGCCTGACTGACCCAGAGGACAAGATCATTTTCGAGATGCATCAGTACTTCGATAAGGACGGCGGTAGCTCGCAGACATGCCTCAGTCCCACCATCGGCGTAGAGCGCGTCACCTCAGCCACGAAATGGCTCCGCGACAACGGCAAGTTGGGTATCATCGGAGAATTCTCCGGATACCCCGATGAGACTTGCCAAGCCGCTGTCGAAAATATGATCAAATACCTTTCCGAAAACTCGGACGTTTGGACTGGCGCACTCTGGTGGGCGGCTGGGCCATGGTGGGGCGAGGAGACTGTTTACTCCTTCGAACCGGTGACTGGGTCTGCGCATAAAATGTACAAGCCCATTTTGGAGCCCTATTACCCGGCTAAAGAATAAACTGCAAGCGTCAGCAAACGGGATTTCACAACGACACAAATGTAAATATACGAAAGGCTTGATATGTTTGGATCTGGCTTTACCTCCTCCATCGAACGTCTGCGGAAACCTGGGGTTGGGGTGTGTTCCAATGCCCTAGAGGGTTGGGGCTTTTCGCTTGAAGCACTCTGTTTCTTCCTTGTCTTCTACTTAAATGTTTATGCGCTAGCGAAATCAAGTAGGACACATCCTGATCCTCTAGCTCATCAACGCTGTCCGTAGTAAGCATGAAATATCCACCATCATAATCATCCCCTGATATCACTTTGTGAGAGAGATCATTGACTCCAGATTTAATTTCGTGATCTAAGAACTTCCACATGCAGATTTCTAGGCCGTCCCATGCCGCTCATATCATCATCTCCAAGCCACATATTTTCGGTTGAGAACCTTTCTTTTCAGGGAAATCATTCCCTTAGAGCAAATTCTCCGCAGGGTCCCGAATGGACTGGGGCAGCAGCCCGCAATATCAAAAAATGAGCCACATCAAGTCCTCTGTGCGGTCGTACTAGTTAAACGGCACGAGTATGTCAGCAGGTATTTGTGAAGCATAACTCTTGGAAGGTATATCTATGAGATAAAGGCTATACGTATATACCTGCCAATAACCCGGACCACAACGACCCGGGAGAGCGTCTACCACACTTAAAATGATGTCGGTACCTGATGTCCTATGTATGCTAAAGGCTCAGTTTCGCAATATCGAGCCCGGCGACGAAGGTTATAATGGTAGACGCTAATTGGTCCGGCTTTTGGCGCCCAACATCACAGTCTTGGACCGGGGCGGCAAGCGAGCTAATGCTGAGAAGTAACACGCTCGCAAGGGTGGTTAAGAGTTTCATGTTGGCTTTGCGGTGGGGAAAAGAGGTATGGAGGATATTCTTCCGCTAAAAGGATTGGAAAGGATATGTTCAGGGGAAAGAGGGAGAAGTCATAGTAATTTATAGTTTGAAAAGTATCGAGGTCATGAATAGACGGATTGGGTAGCTTCAAAAGGTCTTGAATCTAAATCTTGATCTGGCATGTATTTGAAGGAGATGAATCTTACTCCCGCGTAAGACATTATAGCTGGCAAATGACCAATTTCCCTATCACTAATAGTTGCAGATGAGGGTGGACGGGATATAGGAAAGATGAAACATAGGACGAGATCTCTTATTTCGTTTTAAGTATTTTAATGAGAAGGTAAGGGAAAGGCCGTAATATAAATGAAGAAGAAAGTAGAGGAATGTTGTTGAAGTCTGAGGCCGTTTCGGAGATAGGCGGGAATGCGCCTGAGCACGTGATAAATCTAGCCCTAAAGGCGGAGATAAAACTTGCGATAAGAAACTGAGGGGCTTATGTAATGTTGCAAGTTGAATCTTGAACCTCACCGTCGTCAACAGCATCGACAACTTTGAAAGAGCTAGAATTCTTTCGATTCTAGTCGTTCAACTGGTCACCTAGAATAGCTGAGGTGTACACCATTTTTCATTTGATTAATATTAATCTCTTTCTCTTTCTTGCCTCTCTAGTTTGAACATTTTCTTTCTTGTCCCGAAAACGAGAAATACAATACCGCCACCATGGTGAATATCACGGATAAGATTAAAGAGTAAGGGAGAAGGACCCTGCTCCGAAATCATACCCCCATGATTGAATCTCGACGTTAACCGTCTCTCTTACTGTTAGGATTGAGGATGAGATGAGGAGGACGCAGAGTAAGAAACGGCTCCCCCAAATTTCTACTATCTCAATTTGAGGGGTCAAATAGCTAATTCCTTTCTGTAGAGAACAAGGCCACAGGTATGTCGATATAGAGGCGTATTACTAGGTTCCATTTGTTGACTGTTCTTTTAGAATATCATCTTGGTCTTCTCAAAGGGTAGGTCCATACATCCGAGGTTGACCCCTTACTGGGAGTGAGGGGTGGCACTCTGGTTAAAGAGATTGCCCACCCAGCAACCTGTACCAGAAGAAGATGCGAGAAACTGACCGGCTATAGAAAACTTGCGAGGCTGCGAGCGCAACTTCTCGAACCGGCCCCTGGCGCTGGATCTAGCGCAGGAGCCGGTTTCGAAGTGAGTAAAAGCGGAGATGCACGAATCGCACTCGTGGGCTTCCCATCTGTGGGCAAGTCGACGTTTCTGTCGAAGATCACAAGGACGAAGAGTGAGGTCGCCGCATATTCGTTTACCACTCTTACGGCGATCCCTGGTGTTCTTGAATATGGAGGTGCGGAGATTCAGGTTCTTGATCTTCCTGGTATTATTGAAGGTGCGGCGGAGGGGAAGGGAAGAGGAAGGCAGGTCATTGCTGCGGCTAAGGTGTGTCTTCTCCGTCTCCGGTTGGAGGTGCCAGGTGTTTCTAACAGATTGTAGACGAGTGACTTGATAATGATGGTTTTGGATGCAACGAAACGTGCAGAACAAAGAGCTCTCCTAGAGGCAGAGTTGGAGTCAGTGGGGATACGCTTGAACAGAGAGCCCCCGTAATTACAGAGCCCAACCTTCACCTTGAATGAACCGTTTGCTAACGAATTGTAGGAATATTTATTTAAAAGCTAAGAAAGCAGGTGGGATGAAGATCACGTTTCAATCCCCGCCAAAGAACCTGGATGAGAAGATGCTGTATAACATTCTACGAGACTACAAGATGCTGAACTGCGAAGTATTGGTTCGCGATGAAAACGGTAAGATCTAGAGCTTTCTAGCTCATGGTGGCATGACTGACTGGAGAACCACAGCTACGGTTGACGATTTCATTGATGTTATCATGAAAGACCATAGGAAATACATTAAGTGGTCAGTTTATCCCCAGTTGGTCTACGTCTGTGCCATAAATGCTCACAGCCGCCACAGCTTATACGTCTATAACAAAATCGATAGCGTAAGCTTAGATTTCCTGGACAAGCTCGCAAGAGAGCCCAACACATGCGTGATGAGCTGCGAGTTGGACCTGGGAGTACAGGATGTGGTTGACCGATGCTGGACTGAATTGCAATTAATGCGGATATACACAAAACGGTACGTCTCCCGCGTTACATTGCCAGGTGATTTCGATTACTTAACTTTCCCTGCAGGAAGGGCATTGACCCCGACTTCGAGGAGGCGCTCATCGTGAGGAACAAGGCGTCGATAGGGGATGTGTGTGATCAGATCCACCGGACGTTGAAAGATACGTTCAAGTATGCGCTTGTCTGGGGAGCGAGTGCGAGACATATCCCGCAGCGGGTTGGATTGAGTCATGTTGTATCGGACGAGGATGTTGTTTCTATTGTTGCGAAGTAGAGTGCATGGAGAAAGAAGTGGAAGATTGGTTCTTGATTGGCATGACTTACGCCGTGTTCTCGGTCGTTTGTTCTAGGAAAGTTGAACCGAGGTTTGACGTCAATGCATGAATGTCGGACTGTGCCAGGAGACACTCGCTTCCAACGCTCACGCGAGCAACAACGGGTCAACTGCGAGCTTCGCTAGTATGAATTAATTAAAGCATAGTGTCCAAAGACTTTGGCATCGTAGAACGGCTCCCCAATATCGATTTACCAAGATCCGTTGGTTCCATACTTTTCTTTGTCGGTTTCTTCGGCTTCCCCGCCAAACACGAAGTGGTGATAACGGCGATAAGGAACAACGACAACAACGAAGACCGACTCGAACAATGGATGCCTTTACTTTCCCACGATGTTAATAAAGCGCCTTTCTCGCCTTCAGTAGATAAAGATCTTTCATACCTCTATGGATAAAAGGCTCGTTGTATCCCCGTAGAACCCCCCGACATACTTCGTCCACCGTCGTTCTTAGTAGAAGCTTCTCGAAGATTCGATCATCACCGTCTCTTCCCCCCACTCACTTGGTTGGATGCACGTCACCATCAGAGAAGAAACAAGAAAAAGAGACGAAAGAAGAAACGCATCTTTAACCGCTGACTTCAACTTTTCTCAAATTCTTCGTCTTCGTCCTTTCAACCTCTACGAACTCACCCATCAAACTAGACTGTGGAGTGATTACTGTTCTTCTACTACGACGAACTCACGACTAAGCTCGCTCGTACTAGACCGACTTGCAACGTCATAACCGCCGACCACTCTCCACGCCACTCCATCCTTTCAACTTCTTGCCGCCCATTACAAAACAGACTACAGAATAAAAAGTCAATTCGTTTCTCTACCCTCGAGTTGATTCCTTTAGACAACCGCTCAAAACCCAGACCGTTACATAGTATCTATCTCACCGGCATTGGCGGTGACCAACCGACAAGATGGTTGCCGAAACCAAGTTGTACGACTCGTTGAGTATCAAACCGGATGCATCACAGGATGATATTAGGAAGGCCTATCGGTTTGTTTGCCCTCCCATATGTTGCTAACTTCCAATCATACTAACTGCGGAATAGGAAAGCTGCATTGAAGTGGCATCCCGATAAGAACAAGGATAATCCCAACGCAAGCGAGAAATTCAAAGGTATGTTTCTTTGACACTTCGATCTGTTTTGGCGTATAGGAACAACTCAACTGACTGACTATCGAACGCAGAGGTATCCCAAGCCTACGAAGTCCTCTCAGACCCCGAGAAACGGAAAGTCTACGATCAATATGGCCTTGAATTCCTCCTTCGCGGTGGCGCCGAACAACCTCCCCCCGGTGCAGGTGCACCCAACGGTGCACAGTTCGAAGGCATGCCTGGCGGATTCGGCGGGTTCGGTGGGATGCCCGGGGGTGGTGGTGGACGAACCTTCCACTTCTCCACTGGAGGTGGTCCAGGTGGCTTCCACTTCAGTAATGCCGACGATATATTCTCGAGTTTCGCCAAGTCTGGAGGCGGTGGCGGTGGGATGGAGGATGATGACCTCTTCAATATTCTAGGCGGAGGTTTCGGGGGTGGTGGTAATTTCCCACGTCAAGGACGGAAATTCGGAGGAGCGAATGCCGCGTCACGGAGGGCTCCGACTCCCGAGGTCACGACTGTGGAGAGGCCGTTGCCGCTTACCTTGGAGGAGATCTTCAATGGTGCCCATAAGAGGATGAAGATTAAGCGGAAGACCTTCGATGAGAGCACGGGGAAGAGGAGCGTGCAGGATAAGATCTTGGACATGGATATCAAACCGGGTTTGAAGCCTGGCAGTAAGATCAAGTTCAAGGGAGTCGGTGACCAGGAGGAAGGCGGGACGCAGGATCTTCACTTTATCGTCACAGAGGTAAGTTCTTCAAAGATGTTCGCCATCACTTTGGTCAGTTAGCTAACAACCCGAACAGAAAGACCACCCGTTCTTGAAACGCGTTGGCGATGACCTCGTCACCACCGTCGAGCTTGAACTCAAGGAAGCTCTGACCGGCTGGAACAAGACCGTGAAGACAATCGATGGCAAACAGTTCCGCGTATCCGGTGGAGGACCAACGCAGCCAGGTTACGAAGAACGATTCCCATCCCAGGGAATGCCCAAGCCTAAGAAACCATCCGAACGAGGAGATCTGATCGTACAGGTCAAAGTCAAATTCCCCATGAGTTTATCTCCGACACAAAAGTCGAAGCTGAAGGAGATCCTATAAACTGGATTGAACCCCTTCTCGCTCTTTGTTATTGGTATCTCGATTTGGCGTTATCTGCATTTTGCTGGCGTTTGTCAAGGGTTCTGGGTACAACGGGTGTTGCAATAAGAGGCTTTATTTATCTTTAGCGAATTTATAACTGCAGTCATGTCTCATAGTCTGTAGAAGGTTTTGAATATAATAATACCCACTGATCTATGTGTCGTACAGTGTTCATTCTCCATATGTTGTTGATTATTGTAGAACTAAAAGCATCGTCTTCATCAGAAATCGCGGAGACCACGCGATCTCCATATTGTGGAACCATTCCTATTCGGGACAGCTCTGTGTTCCGTTCCTGAACTTCAACCATCGACGACAAACTGCTGCTCTCTATTTAAAGCAATTGCATTCCACGACTTGGACTCTTGCTAAGAGGAAGTCATCATGAAGCAACGAATAACATTCGTCAATAACCCCGACGGAGACCCTCTCGACCCAACCCAAATCCCATTCAAAGACGGCGTCCTCTCCATCCGTTCCTGGAACGCCGCGAAGCAGGATAGAGCTTCCTTTGATTTTACTGAGCTGCCTCAGGAGGTAATCTCCCTTTTTTTTCCAGCTTTGGACTTTCTGGGGGGGGCGCATGGCTAACTAAGCTCTCATGGTATAGATCTGGCAAGTCCTGAAGCAATGCGAAGAGTTACATATTCGATGGGCGACGGAACGGCCTTATGATGCACTTGCACCGTTTTCGAGTCGGGTTTCGCCTGGTTTACATATTTTTCATACACCTGCTGTGGAGGGCAAAGCTTCGTACGTGGTCGAGGAGTTCGTTTGGGGGTTTGGGGTTAAAGAGAGGGGATCCCGGAGTGCTAACAGTTGGCCCTTGACAGAGACCAGTTGTGCCCTCTACTACGGAAAGCGTTTGACGACGGTCTAAGCTGCTCTCCACCCGAGGTATATATTCCCATAATTTGTGGATGGATGGATGTTCAAGCTTACAATTTAAAAGGATACATTTATTACCTCCTCCGAACCATCAACCTCCAACCCGCCCCTCCAATTCTACCAAACCCTTGAATCCCCGCAGAACCTCGTCACATATATCCAGCAGAAGATCTGCCCTGAGTCCCATCCAGGGTGTCGAGAACATGCTATTTCGTTGTTGTCAGCCGATTCCATAGATATAGATTATGACAGTTCCTCGCGTTCGCTTGCTATATCGGGGTACTGGTCGAAGGCATCGGGTGAGGACGGGTGGATGGAGGATATCCGTAAAGATGGGACAGGTTTTGAGAAGGTGGAGGTGGGGTTATTAGCCGCTGAGAGGGCCATTGATCCTTCTGAATTGTCTGTTGGAGGGTTTCTAGCTGTCGTTGGTGAAAGCGAGAAGCTGAGTATGTGTAACCCTAACCCCCAACCACCAGGACAGTTACTAACAACGCCTACTAGAACCAACCCTCTTCTCCTTCCCATCTCGCCACCACCCTCTCCCACGCCCCTCAAAATACACCACCTCTTTCCCACCCCCCACCGGCCTCCACCCCACCATGAAACTCTCCTTTCCCCCATCCTCCCTCCAACCCCCTACTCCCCCACCAGACTACACCTGCGCTCTTCACACCCACCTAACCCTCCCCTCCTCCCTCTTCGCCGACAAATACCAACTCTCAACAACTGACCCCCTCTTCCTAAACTCCCACAACCTCCTCTCCCTCCGCAGTATAGCAGGAGAAACAGATCTCGAAGCACCCGACTGGGTCGTTCCACGCTGGGGCTCGTCTCTCCTTCTCGAATTAGCTACTCCCGAACCTTCACCAGATGCCCTAGATCAACAATGGGACGTCACCATCCCCCTACACCTCCGTTACCTGCACCCCTCCCCCCAGGGAACCCGCCCCATATCCATCCCCTGGCCAACCGTCTTCTGGGCCTGTACAACAGACGACGAAGTAGAACCCAATCCCAACCCCTTCGACAGGAGACATCTAGGATACGACCCCCAATTCGGACCTAGGACGCTATTCTACCATTTCAACCCTGATGCGACGACACCATCACAAGATCTAGTAGAAGAAATCCACGTCCCTGTTCTAAAGATCGAAGATGGGCAGGAAGGTATTCTACAGGCTAGGAGGATCGAGTTGGGGACTGTGCTTGTGGTTGTTCTTGGGTTTGTTTGGGTGTTGTGGAAGTTGGGGGTTGTGCTTGGGAGGGAGGGGGTTGGGAGGGGAACGACGGGAACGACGAGGGAAGAGAGAGGTGGAGGTGGGGAGAGGAAGAAGGATAGGTAGTAGGCGGTTTTGTTGGGGGTTGGAAAAGGCTTTTGGGTGTCTATATAGTAGGATTTTGATAATATTTAATTAGTATGCGGGTGCATTGAAATTGGGGTTGGGATATATATTTTTTCTTAGTAATCAAATGGCAATGAAATTACTTCATAAGCAACTTCAACGCGACAACAACCAAGTGACAACAGAATGCACAAGCAGGAACAACAGGATCAGCTTAATAATTGCAATTCGTTCCACCAAGAGACTAGAAATCATAGTAAAACAAAACCACCACCCTCTCTCCCTTCCATATAAGCAACCAGGCAAACCACAAGAAAGCCAACGGAATCGATCAAAATCGCTATGTACAAAAATGAAAAGAATAGCTCCAATCTCAATCCAAAGTCCCCTACCGTGGAGTCCAATGGATGTATAAACACATACAATGGTATCCAGAATCGCATTTCCAGAGCTGTAATCGGTAGAGGCCAAAAATGGGTGGACTGGGTGATTGTAGAAAGGAATGGCATCATGGCATGCGGAGACAAAAGGGAAATATACAAGAAAGCAATAGAGCAAAACAAAGAAGTAGAAAGCAAAAGGACAGGAGTTAAACATAAATATTAGAAGCAGGTATCAGAAGTAGGTAGGGGATATTGTTAAAATCAATCAATACAAGGGGTGTGACATAACATGGGTTGGGCAATCCGGTGAAATATGCGGGATGTAAATATACCTAACCTCCAGGGAAGTTGGCGATAAAGTAAAAGAATATTTCTCTGGGGTCTTTCCAAACTTTATCGATGTCGTCGTTAAGGCCTCATACCCATGCCCTTCTCGGTGTGAGGATAGATGTAGATTATAGCGTGGGAAGGGAAAGTGGCCTATATCCAAAGGTATCCAGTCCCACCCACTTTGTAGTTTGCCCCCCAGTTCATAAAGGCGTTAGAACCATCATCGTAAGCAATCGTGATAAAACTTTTCCTTTCTATAAGCCGTCCCATTCGCCAGAGCCCAAAAACCAGATATCAAAACAGAGGGAATCCGTGAGTAGTAGAATAATTAGACCAAAAAGGTTATTCAACTTGAGAGAATGATAGGGATATCATATCCTGTTTTCAAAGAATGTAGGTGGTTGGTTATATCACCACAACATCTCCTTCGGCGTCTGCAGGATCCGAAACCATCATGTCTCCGTATTTGCCCACGGCCATTAGGACGGAATCATCATCCAGGTCGATGGCACTGTCATCGTTATTAGGAGGCGCATTATCTGGTGCTTTCCCGTTGGTTTCAATTGCTGGCTTGTTCACTCCGTTGAACTGGCCAATACTGCGATTCCGCGAGGCAGTTTCCGCGCTTGCTTCCCTCGACATCCCGTAATGAGAAGCTGTGGTTGCCGCTGTCCTCGGTCTTGAAGTGCCCGCACGGGATTCTGAATTGACTGAAGCATCACCGTGGAAGGACTTGAAGTTTCCCAGTTGTCCTTTCATCACAGATCCGTTGCTTGCATTGTCGGAACCGGGAAAAAAATCTTTGAGTGAGCTTGGTGTTGAGTTCATGAACCCCCCTTTCTCAGCTTGCCATACCATCATCTCCTGAAAGAACACCTTGGTCATCCACCAAGCGCTGAAGCTTTGAGCCCCACCAAGAGTGAGACGGTGAAGTATGCAATCCCAGAGTTTTCCAACCTTGTCAACTATACATTGCGCATGATGAGAGGGGAACGCGCTCGGAAGGTTGAGAATAAATTGAATCCAGCGGTCCGGGAAGTTGGTATACTCGTCTCCTTCCGTCGGCTCGACCATGAAGCTGCGAGATTCTAAACCGTCGAAATCATCGGGTTGTTTGAAGAAAGGCAGCGGTTGGACGTGGTTCATGTCGCCGAGAGGGGTTAGCAAAGCGCGAATATCGTGTTTCAAGACATGCTCTGTTGTCTTTTCCGCACAGCTAGGAATGTTTGCCTTCGATATCATATCCTTGGGGTCGATAAGTGAGATGAAGTCAGCCCACATTTGGTTTCGGTTGTCTGGATGGCAGAGCCAAGCTGCAGCCGCGTTGGCAGACTGGTTTACATCTAGCATGTGGCCTAGAAGATGGCAGAATATGTGTGCCGGTACCAGTTTTGCCATAGCCACATGGTTTGGCTGGGACTTGAACGTATCTGAGATATGATTGGTCAGCCGTTTTGAGATGGAGCTGAATGCGTCCAAAACTGCTTTCGGCACAACTTGTGTTGTCAAGGGCGCAACAAAGGCAATCATCTTCTGGTACATAAGCCAATCGCATTCCGTAATCCAGGCAGCTAGACTTGGCTCAGTGAGAAGTTTCTGTATCGGAACGGTCAGGGTCCCATGAAACGTGGAGAAGTATCGGAAAAAATTCTTCTCCTTGCAGTATCGGAAACTGTCAATTACAGATATGCAATGGGTCCTGTACAGGGTGGCAAGGCCTTCCGCAGCCTCTACGTCCGTATTTGATGACAGGTAATTGTGAATGTTCGGTAGCTCAACAGAATCGTTATCTGTGACCGGGGAGTCGCTGGTGGAGGGGAATTGAAGCATATGGTAAACCATTTTCCCGGTTTGGGTATTCAAGTTGCTTGGTGATAGGGTGGAACTGATGGTTGGATCCGACTGATCGCATGCGCAGTTAGGATTGAATGCCAATACAGACGGCCTTTGATCGAGAGATTTGGTTGGTGGGGGAAATATGGCGGTGTCAATAGGTGGTTGTGTTGTGCTGCTTTACTTAGTTTCTAATGTCTTTGATAATGACGGAGGGGTTCGTACCTTCTTTGTTTTGGTGCCGGTTTCACTGTCTTGTCGGTTGGACGATTGGCGTTCTCATGTGGCTTGACTGGCGGATGCGTAGTAGATTGTGATTGCTGCTTTCCCTCGATAACTGATAAATCGACGTAGTGATACTTTGACTCCCCGCGGACCCCAAGTCGTCGTGTTTGCACATTGGGGAAAATAATGCGGACTAGTTTACCGAAAGATGCTGGATTCAACACGGACACACGCTCAGTCCCACACATGTCTGCATAGCAACAGTATACTTTGTCTCTCCTGACGGAACCGCTACTTTTCCGACAATTCTCTTTTAACCTGCGGCGAATAAGTATGTAATGCATCCATATACTATGTTATCTACTCACCAAACCATTGCGAAGACTTGTTTTACTTTCTCTGATTTTCCGCCTGTACCCTCGTGTCTTTGAACTTCCTCCGCCATTTGCTTAAGGCTGTAGCCATCATACTGTCGAAGTAACTTGCGAAGTTCGTTATCATTTGCGATGGTCGACGTAGCGCCACGTCGTTTTCGGGGCCCGTTATCCGGCATTTCGACTTCGGGCATTATTTGATCTGGAATCTGCGTCTCCGATGTATCGTACATCATGGGGTATTGGCTCATGCTGGTATCGGGGGGCAAGCCATGGGGCTGTGGCTGCATTTCTTGGGGGATCTCCTGGGTCGGGTGTGTTTGGCTCCGTAGTTCTTGGCCTTGAAACGCGCTGTTAGTTTGTGCTGCAGAAGTGCTTTGGGGTCCCCATAGTGCCGGATCAATTTTGCTGTAGGGGTGATCCTCACCAAAACGAAATATTAACTCCTCTGGGTTCGAGTTAAAAGAATGCGACGGTCCAGTAGATTGCGATGCCATGTAATTCGTGTATCCATCGTGGGGATGTTGTTCCTGGCTCGGGTGGGTAGTGCTTGAATGAATACTGGCGGTGGATCCTCGGGACCCTGGCGCACGAGTTCTTTTCGTCGGGGATATGGTTGAACGCGCTCGAAATGGGTCTGCGCCGTTCGCGTGAGGTTGAGAAATGACCTCTGTTCCTTGGGATGATGCGTTGGAGTCGAGAGATGGGCGACCTGCTTCTCGAGATCAGCATAAGCTTCAACAAAGAGAAATCCGTATAGCACGGGCCATCATCGCGTTTTATTCCAACTTACCGAATGCAGAAGGCATATTTGGATGCGCCATCTCCATTCACGGATAATGGGTAGGCGCTATGGTCGAATGATAAATAGTCGAATAGGTGGATGTTATTATTGTGGCCGTCACGACTCACACCAGAGACGGACTCCGGTCCACAATGGACGATTCACGAAGCGCAATAGCCAAAAATCCGGTAAACAAGCGTGCATCCAACAGAGCCCCTTTACAACAGCATGTAGTCCTCCTTCTGCTCGATTTGTCGTCGTCGTCGGGTCGGTGGGGGCGTCGAAGTCGTCGGTGTGTGTGGTTGGTGAAATGTAAACAAGAAGTTGTTGATGGGGAAACGCCCTATTTTGGCGACACATCACGTGAGAGCAATGTTTTGGTGGTGTCCGGAAGAACTGTTAATCCACTCCGATGCTTGGCACGAGCCTCGAACCTTTTTCTTATCTGCTGAGTCATCATTACCTCAAATGGCACAATATCACGTGTCAATGTATCTTCAGATGACGATCGAAAATTACGGTAACTCTATTATTACGTCGTTATCTTTCTGCTTCCAGCCACTTCCAGCCACTTTCCACCTGCTTCTACCGCCTGCAATCATCCCTGTCCTCCAGCCACACTCCATCCACTTTACCATACCTTACCACCTCAACATCCCTGCCAAACCGGTTCTTTTTGCGTATCGCTTGGATCACTTGCAACTTTTGTATCAGCCATTCACTCACGCAGAAAGTCAGTCAACCGCTTTCCTTTCCTTCTTTTTTTCTTTCTTCCTCTTTCTCTCTTCTTCAACTTCTTCTTAAAAGGAACAAAGACAACTTCGATTCCACCTTCAGATTCTCACTTGGAATCCCATCAGAGTACTCTTGCTTTAATAACTACATCGATCCCTTGATCGCTTGCTTCTTGACCGTTATCTCAGTCGTGCTGTATATCCCAGTCCTCCGACCGCTCATCTAGCAAAAATGTCGTTCCAAGATCGTGCCCAGCACCAAATCGCTCAGATTGACAAGGAGGTGTGTACCCTCATCAGCTCATCTATTCTTTATCGCTGGCACTCGTTCTATCGTGCTGTTTCTTCGCTCCTCAAACCGAATCAATAGATCCCTCAATTGCAATGTCGCCTATTTTACCGCATTGTTTCGGGTTGTGCGTTGGAATAATAGTCGAAGATCGACGCTGACCGCATCTTCCCTCTCTAGCTTTCGAAATTCCCCGTCCTCAACAACCTCGAGAGACAGACTTCCGTCCCCAAGGTCTATGCCTTCCTCGGTGTGGTCGGAATCTACTTCTTCCTGGTTTTCTTCAACATCGCCGGCGAATTCCTTGTCAACCTCGTCGCATTTCTGCTCCCGGGCTTCTACTCGCTTCAGGCTCTCTTTACTGCCACCAGCACCGATGATACTCAGGTAAGATCATTCATTCATGGCCGACTGGTGATTTTCTGGTCTTGTGTTGTATATGTACTTGTGACGATGGTTGCTGACTGATTTTCCGGATGATTTAGTGGTTGACGGTTAGTCCATGTGACCCATGAGCTTCAGAGCTATTATGGAGCTCGATATATTAAACACGTGATCTTAATACTGACGATATGGAAACAGTACTGGGTGGTGTTCGCATTCTTCACAGTCGTCGAGAGCGCTATCAGTGCGGCTTACTGGTTCCGTATGTATTCTGCCTCTATTCAATGTTGAGTGGGAGCTAACGAAATGATGTAGCATTCTACTACCTCTTCAAGCTCGCATTTGTTCTATGGATGGCTCTTCCCCAGACTGGGTACGTCCTTTCTAGTTCTCGAATCACTGTCTCTCCCTTCACCCGCCCAGTCCCGGGCTTTGCGACGTAGTTCATGTGACCTAGACCAGTAGCTAACATCCCTTACAGCGGAGCTCAAATCGTCTTCAGCTCCTTCATCCAGCCCGTCTTTGCCCGTTACTTCGTGAGCGCCTCCACCTCTGCCAACCTCCGCTCCCAGGCCGAGGCTGCTGCCAAGGCGCATGCCACTTAAACACGGTGTGATGAGACAATGAGAGATATCGAAAGGCACTCTCAAATGGCATGATTTCCCCCACAGCCGTTGTGCGCCTTTTGGATACGTCGCTTCACGAGATACGAAACTTTTTGTCAAACGCACCCCTTGGGAAGAGAGCAGGATTATATTATTTTTTCTTTTCTTTTCTTTTTGAAATGAACAGCAGAGTGGTGGGGTAATTGATGAGCGCGATGGAGTCGCGCGAGGTATGGGGAGATGGTCGATGGAGAATGAGTTGCGGTTATGCGGGACCTTTTTTCGGGCGGACAGTGCTTTCCTGGTGGTCGTTCCGAGATGTAATGAGTTGTTGTTTGTACTTGCCTTGACTGCAATAGTACATGCTGCGTCCTTTTGTGGTTTTTTGCCTTTTTTCTTCTCTGCGGATTTTGTATCTCTCTTGAAGAGCTGTAACAAAGGACTGCAGTAGTTAATGTTTGCTTTCGACGACAAGTCTGTTTATGACCGATCAACCATCCCAACGCCTCGTTCCCGAACAAATAATACATGCAGCATCAATCAATCGCCGTAGTAGAACTCCAAAGCGTTCCATAATAAAAATATCGAGCATGATCGTCAGATTCGTCAAATCATCAATCGATCAATCAATCAGTAGAACCCAAGTCTGTTCCCCCAACTGTCAAGCTTTGGGTTCAGGACGATCTGGTAGGGGAACGGGTTCGTGTCGCTCGTCGTGATTGGTGGGATGTGGTCTTTGTCTTTGTTGACGACGGTGATGATTTTTAGGGCGGCTTTTTGGAGCATTTTCTCCATTGCTTTGCGCACTTTTGCTCGTTCTGTGGGGCGCGCGGAAGAAGTGGTGTTGTTAGTAAAAATGTCCAGTTCGACAATAGTAGGTTGGGTTGTTGCAATCGGTTTTTCGTAGACTGGAAAATAGGTAAATCATCCATGGTATTACTCACCAGACTCCGTCCTCGGCGTCGCAATCGTAACATCCACCGTCCATATCTCCCAGCAAATCTCCTCTTCCCCCTTCCCGCCTAACCCCCCAAACCATAATCCCCCCTTCCGCCTCCTCTTCTCGAAGAACTGCACCGCGATGCGGCTCCGGCCGCCCCCGTTCGGAGAGTTCGCGGACGAGGAGAGGTGTTGGCGAATTAGGGTGGTGACGCGGGAGTCGATGAGGGTTTCGAGGTCGACGTCGTTGATGACGGGGAGGGTGAGGTCTAGGATGTCGATGTTTGAGGGGCGGATGGAGGGGAAGTAGCGGTGGAAGAAGATTGTGTGGAGGATTCCTAAAACGTTTGGGTGTTGCGGTTAGCTTTTCCATTTTTTTCGCTGTAGAGTAAAAGACAGTAGGTGAACGAGGCTGGAGAGCTGTCGCCTGTGTCACTCTCCTGAAGTAGGAGATTGCCTATCTGGCTTCATGTTGCGACAGGACAACGAGTGTAAAATTTCCAAGCAATGTCCGCTTCCTTTCACTCACCTTTCACAATATCCTTCACCGACGTGGGGTCCGCAAAGACCTCCAAAATATACTCCGGAGGCTTTCGGGGCTCCATTTGTTCGCCTTTTTCTTCGAGTGGAAGGGTGTTAGGTTCCTGTTTTAATTCTCACGACGAGCCCAGCTGAGAGAGTGAACGGCCAGCTGGGCCGTTGAGAACTTGGTTGAGTTTGATTCAGGTTGGCGGTATTTTAATTTCTCAAGTCCGAGCGGATAGGTTCTTCGCCTGTGCGACGTTTATAAGGATGGTCAGAGTGAGTGAGGTTGTCCGTTGAGAGAGAGGTTTGCTATGACTGTTGTTAAGTGGAATCGATGTCTCTGACTGTTTTTCAACAGCTGAAGCTGACCCGAGAGAATTGCTGTGCCCCTCTAGCAAGAGTAATCGCGGACTCCATCATTGGGCGGGGCAGCCGCTATCAGTAACGCCGAAATCGTGTATCTATTTCTGGAATAACAGTTTATCCTTAGAATGGGCTGATGACTGATCACCTGACTCACCCTATCCCGATGCTAGCCAGAAGGACGGAAAGGATTCACTTCGTATCTTGGTCTCACAAACTCTCAGAACTAGTCAAGGGGATGGATATCTTGTTCGGAGCCTTGGCCTGAGTCCGGGGTAATGGGGGGGAATGACGTCAAAGGGAGGCTTCCCCGAATGTTCTAACTTGACGCAATCAGGCATATGTTTAGGCATGGACCTGGCTTTAAATGAGGAGACAGTCTAATGCTACTGGATACCGAATATGTACTGGGGGGTTCGAAAGATGCAAAAGTCGCCGTCTGGACTGTTCTTCTCAGCCAGGTTGGGTGCCTCCTCTTTACTCCGCATGAGGCCCATCACATGACGGTTGGTTCATTGCCTGGTGTTCTTTCTTTCTTTTGATGACATACATGTATAAGATACATCTGCAAAAGAACCCATTAAAGTGGCAGAGGCCATACTTTTTCTTTGCTGTCTGGAGAATCTGCTCTGTGGATGGCGATGACTCGTCTACGCCCAACAGGTACGAAGAGCAAAGACTTCCCCGCGTTTCAGCAGCACCTCAGATGCGCATACTGTCACATAGTTCAGCCACTACCTGAGACTGCCCTATGTCGGAACATCTGGGATGGATGAGTTATGCTTCCCTTTCGTCGGGGCCTCAGTTTGTCAGTAACAACGTTCACATTGCTCGAGCCACAAAGGGCATGATCTCCTTGGGCCTTCTTGTCTCTATATTGTTTTTATCACCATCTCGTAGCCCGTGACCACTTGCCACATGCGAAGATATTCTGCATTACATTCCATGTGATGCTGCAAGGAGTACAGATGCCCCTACAGGATGTTAGATCTTTGGGCCTTCTATCATGTGAGGAGAGACATGGTAATACGGACTGTGTGGTCAATAAGGTTTTCATGAAGATGTGGCAGCTATCAAGTAGCTATTCGTGCATCAACCAACATAGAGGTCGCATCTTGAAGGACGAAGAAAAAGGCCATCCATGATATTGAAGGGAGCAGCAGTGATGGCGGAAGATTGATAAGGGATGATAGAAATGATGGAAAAGTGCCTTTGAATGGTAATTACCGTATTAAATACATATCCGTATCTGTACGTCACTCAACTCGTGACAGCCGAGGGATCTCGTGTGTGCTGTTTTCCGTCGTCGGATGTTTGCTCGAGAGCAAACATCGTCGAATCTCCGATTTCTTTCCTCTCATCCAGTTGTACAGATTCCTTTTTCAACCTGCATTGAAGCTATGAGATAGAATCCTACGCATAATATCCAAAAGGCTGCACACACCCCTCACAATGATCGGCGCCACCAGACGCTGGCTGCGGCGCAATCGCAATACCATAGCCATTGGGGCTGGTGTCGTGGGAGCTGGGTATCTCGCTGGACAATATGTGCTGTCGAAGATAACGGAGGCGAGGGAGCGGATGAGCAGTGAGAGGATCTCGAGAGAGAAGTGCGTCGGGTTCAGCTCGAGTCTGAGGCCATCGGGATGCAGCCCAATTTGCTAACATTCGAGCGTCTATCTACAGTCTTCGCCGTCGATTCGAACAGAACCAGACCGATTGTACATTTACCGTCCTTGCACTTCTCCCGACAGCAACGGAAAACATCCTGGAAGCTCTCCCCGTGGAGGATTTGACACACGAGCTCCAGCAGAAGAAAGCTGCTAGGCTGGCCAAGCTAAGCTCTGGGGAAGCTGGATCGGAGATCAGCTCAACTGCTCCCAGCCTTCCGGAGGATGATGGACGAAGTTTATCCAGCTTTCAGAGCGAGGGATATGTCCATGCCAGCCAGATGGCGACGTCAGCTACTGCTGATGGACAAAAACCGAAGACCAAAACTCAATTGTGGAACGAATTGAAGATAAACTGTGCGTTGGGGGAATGACCCTCAATATAATCGGACTGAAGCTAACCTACAATTGGCAGCAATAACGAGATCATTTACCCTCATATATACCCTCTCACTGCTTACCCTACTCACTCGCATCCAGCTCAACCTCCTTGGGAGGAGGAATTATCTCTCGAGCGTAGTGTCCCTCGCCTCTCCTCCACCGAATTCTTCCACAATTAGCCTAGAAAACCATGACGACGATCTGAACCAAGCCTTTGGAAATGATTTTGAGACCAATAGACGGTATCTCACGTTTAGCTGGTGGCTACTTCATCGTGGATGGAAAGATTTGATGGGCAAAGTTGAGACTGCTGTCAAGCAGGCGTTTGGATCCGTCAACCCAAGGGAAGATATAACTCTTGCGACATTGTCGGAGATGACTCTTGCTGTTAGGAAGGCGGTTGAGGGTGCTACCGATGAAGATAGGAGGTATGGCAGCCTTTGTCAAAGTTTCCCTTACCACTATCACCCGTCGACTAATTCATAATATCGTAGGTCGACAAAATGGCTCCAGTATCTCCTGCCCCCGCAGGACCAGGAAGATATGGTCCTCCAAGAATCCGGCGTTCTGAGCGCATCGACCCCAACCTCACCAAAAACAACCTCATCTCTCCGCCACCTCCTCGATGAGACCGCCGACCTCATCGACTCTCCTTCATTCACCCACATCCTAACCCTCCTCAACAACGAAGCCTTCTCAACTCTCATCGACCAGAAGTGTGCCACTCAAGCCTTCAAATCATCCCCCACCTCCCAACCTGAGCAACAAGCCCCGCAATCCTTCTCCTCCACAGCAACCATCATCCCACCATCCAACCCATCAGCGCCTAAGACTAAACTCGCCACCATCCTCGCCGTCATCGCTCGCCAAGCCCACAGCATCGGAAACGGCACAAACCCACCAAACGAATATCTCGTAGCTATGGAACAGGGTGTCCGCGAACTCGAAGCCTTCGCAGCCGTAGTATATAGCAGCAACTTCGACATGCAAAACCCTAGTTTCGCCCCTGACGCCGCCGCAGCCTCAGCCACTAACTCCTCCCCCACGAAGACAGCACCCGCATCTGCTTTATCGCCCGGCCCATCTCCACCCGAAATCGTAACTGATTTGAACGTGAGGCCTCTCGATGAGATTGAACAAGAGACAGAGATTCCTGGAATTAGCCTGAGAGATGAAGAGAAGGGAGAAGTAGGGGTTGCCGAGGAAGATATATCTGCAGCTGCACCTGCTGACTCGGGGTTCGAGGAAGTGTGGGGTAAGGCGTCTGCGGGCGTCGAGAACCATCCCCCGTCTGCGTCATAGTTTCTTTCTGTTCTGGAATCTTGACCGTGACTTAACTACTTCTACTTCCTATAACTACTTTTTTGTCCCTTTTCGTTTGCATTATTCTCGGTTAATTGGAGGTTTGGGAAATGAGGGAAGGAAATTGATGTAACGTGGAGTATACAAAGGGAAATAAATAGATTACTAGGGGCTTATTGTTTCTTAAGTCCTTTCTTCTTTTAAATATAATATTTAGTTCGGGTATGATATTCTTTTACTGCAGTTGATGGGATCATTTAAGGGACAGAACATATGCATATGCCAAATTGTTATGTATTAGCCCGCGGGCTGAAATTATGTCGTTAAAACAAAACATTATCTACGTTGGTATCTTCCCAAACCCATCCTATATCCAGCGCATCCGTTACTCATCAAACCAAGACACAAAGAAAAGGGATCACAATTTCACCCCCAATCCCCTACTGCATCAGATTACAGCATCATGAACAGAGCACCCAAGCCCAAGCCACCAAGGGACATGGCGATGTTTCCATTCTGAAGCTTGACTGCCGCTCCAGTCTGCTGAGGAGGAGAGGAGTCATCATCGTCATCATCGCCTGAGTCACCGCTGACTGGTCGAGTCGGAAGAGGGTCAAAGGGGCTATCAGCACTGGATGTTGGGGTGCTGTCCGAAGAGTCGGTTGTAGAGGAGCTGGCGCTGCTGGTGGTGGTGTATTCGTAGTCGTCCGATGTGGTTGATGGGTAGGATGAGCTGTAGTCATCGTAGTCATCATAGTCATCGTAGTCGTCGAAGTCGAAGTCTGGGATGTCGATGTATCCGCCGGTGCAGGTTTCGCCATCGGGGCAGCAGCCGCCCTCGACGCAGGAGTAGCCTTCTTCGCAGTATGCTGGAAGGGGTTTTGTTAGTTGACTAGCCTAATAGCTGGTTGGGGTGGGTAGAGGGGACTTGGGTAACATACATCCATCAGAGCAGCATGATTCACCCGCATCGGGGTTGTAGCAGCTGGGCCATTCCTGGCAGACGATGTTCCCGGGTCCGCAGGAGGCTTCGCAGGAGGGAGTTGAGACTGGTTCGCACAGGTCGAACTGGCGGCCAGCAAGAGTTGCAAGGGGGTTGGATGGTTTAGGTGTGGTCTTGCGGCTCCCGCTGGTGAGACCTGAGGCAGTGACGCCGCTGGCGAGCAGCAGTGCTGAGGAGAAGAGTTGCATCTTCATTGTGATTGGTAGGGATAGTGAAGAAGGAGGATAAATAAGCGCTTCAGAACTGAAGAAAGGTAAGGGGTATCACAGGGAAATTAAGAGAATCAAAAAGCGTTATTCTTCTTGGATTGAAAAGGGAAGAAAACTTTTTGGATCTGAAGGGGCTCCCATGGATGAATATATAAGTTTTCAAAATGTTCCTATACATCCTCTTTTGGGAGACGGGAGACTAGTGGGGGAGGCAGCAGC
The DNA here is from genome assembly GCA_032988195.1 of Arachnomyces sp. PD_36. NCBI lineage: Eukaryota > Fungi > Ascomycota > Eurotiomycetes > Onygenales > Arachnomycetaceae > Arachnomyces > Arachnomyces sp. PD_36. The sequence continues at coordinate 234,414 of JANTQE010000004.1, read as the reverse complement.
AGCGATGGCCTGTCTTTGGAAACCGCCTTGCGACAGAAACATTTCTTTGAGTCACCACCCAAAGCTTTGCGCCAATGTTTCCCTTCAGGTTCAAGGTTCATTTTACTGGCCTCGATAGCTCGATTTCCGAGCGAGGGGGAGGAGACAAGGAAATGCGCCAGAAAACATGAGCATGACCCGGTACAGCCTCTTTGGATCTCGTATTTGCCAGTGGGGTTTTCAATATTGAGGCTCTCGTCGCAACTCAAGTGTGAGTTATCAGTGCAGGATCCCGTCGCTGCCACCAATACCGGCGCCGGTTGAACGTTAGCGTCGTTTTTGGCGCAAAGTTAAGACGTGCATTCTTTGGGAGCCGTGCGTTGAGGCGTTCTTTTCCTCTTTTTTCTTCGAGGATATCGCACCCGCTAAGTTGAGTTCTCATAAATCGAAGCTATTCTTAGATATTCGACCAAAGGGAGGACCCCTGCCATTGGTGCCATGACATATCAGATCTCGGTTAGGGGTACTTATGAGGCTCTTGAGCCTAAACTGACTCCAAGTCCCCGGTGAAAATGTCGAAATGCGGCTCTGTGACCGCGGGCGGGGTCAAGCCCAGGCTTTCCCACCATACTCTGTTTTCGGGTTAGTGGGGGGTTGCTGTTCCTCTCATGCTAAAGATAGCTCAGCCTTGTCGCCGAAGCGAAAGGATGGGCGAAAAATGATTAGTTGAGAGTCCAGAACTTGCATATCTCTCTTGAACTTTGATTTTGGCAGGGGAGAAGGAAAGAGGCTAGAGCCAAGCCTCAGAAATTCCGAGAACCCCAAGACTTCTTCCACCACGCCGCCGCCTCGAAATTAAAAGCCCACTTTGAGCGGCGAACTTCTCTTCAGCGAAGGAGGCTGAGGCCAAAACTCGCCTATCTCGTGATGTGGAAGGTGCTCGAATGTGATAGCACTTCTTTAAGGCGGGATCTTTGGTTCCTGGAAGGCGGGAAGAGCATCCGGACGAAGGTGTCGAGATAGGGAAGATGGCTCTGAAAGCTGGGTGAGGCGTGGAAAGCACGTCGTTTGGCCCAGTCCCACGTGGACTCCGAAGAGACAAGAATTTGGGGGCGAGCGATAATTCCCGCAGAAAACCGTGCCAAGCGTAGAATCCTCCAGACATCCCTCCGGAGAATCTGTTCTGAATATGTCTCATATAAAGTCCTCGACTCGAGATTACCGGTTAAGAAGAGGAAGCCTTCCTGACGTCTTGTATATGAGTCTTGGGATCCCCTTGTTGATAAGCGAGCGGAATAATGCCAAGGCTGACAGTTCCGAATAGAACCACGTGATATAAATGTTCTATATCACGTGTGTTTTATATCAGGTGACTTTCTATTACTCATGGTTCGCCCGTTCGGCATGTTCGGAGCTGGACATATATTAACCCCGAGAATGCGGGGGACGAGAAGCCGAGGGCGGAATAAGCCGATAAACTTACCGCTGACCGGAAGAACTCCAAATTTGGGAAGAAAACGTCGTGACTTTATTTCAGAGGGAGAAGAGGGGATAACCGACCAGCTTATCGTTGCACAATATCAGGTTGACGGACTCATTGGTGCCATTCAATAGCAGGTTATTCAGCTGATTGAGTCTTCAAAAACCCATCCTTGAGTCTTTATGGTCGCCTGCTTATGGTCGCATCATTGAATTTCTTACGTGCGTGAACCGTGGTTTGAATCGCGTTGACCTGGAAGCCGAAGAAGTTGCTGAGAAAAACTCAAATATTTATATTTCTGGGACTTCCCCAGAGTTTTGCGAACCTCCTCCCGACTCCTTTTTCTCTTCATCTTCCCCAATCTACTATTGTTGTCTTTTGCGGTGGCAGTAATCGGCAAAGATATCGCTCCTAGAAGGGACCACAATCGCAAACGTCATGAGGAAAACAGGTTTGTTGCTCTATTTTCTGCTCTTTCTATCGCTAGCCGGTTTGCTGACGGACTCGAATTTTGCCTGGGTGCAGAAGAAGATGCGCAGTTCCCTCCCTCTCCGGAAGGGAGCCAGGTCGGGGTCAAGCTCACAACTACGACCGAACGGAAGCTCCTGGCGAAGATCGACCTCCACATCCTCCCCGTTCTCTGCGTCCTTTATCTCCTAGCTTTCTTGGATCGGTACGTACTTTTTGAGACGGGATGGTATATCATTAATTCGAGATCGTGGTGGGCTAATTGCTGGGGTCGTAATGAGCAGAGTCAATATCAGTAACGCGGAAATCTTTGGGCTCCGAGAGGATCTCGATCTTGGGGATGGCACGAAATATAATACCGCTCTTACGATCTTCTTCGTGCCCTACGTTCTATTCGAGGTACGGTTTCATTTCTTGGGCTATCTGTTCTATTGGGGGGGGGCTGATGCTCAATTTTTCTTTGCGATAGATACCATCGAATATTCTACTCAAGAAACTGAAGCCCCATGTGTGGTGTACGTCTCCGATCTTTAAGATTGCTCGCGATTATGGCTCTGCGAAGGGCTCGGCCTATCGTTGCTAACCCTGCTCCGTCTAGTAACTCTCTGCATGTTCCTTTTTGGACTCACCACTATGTTGCAAGGGTTGGTACAGAATTACTCTGGACTGCTGGCAACTCGGTTCTTTCTGGGTCTATTTGAAACTGGAATGTTTCCTGGATGTAACTACCCCACTTCAATACTTCTAGTTGCTCCTATGATTTCTTGCCAAACGATATACTGATTTCTGCTTCTCATAGGCTTCTATCTGATGGGCATGTGGTTAGTACTGAACTCTTTAGCTCTACGGCATATCTTGCTCAGGGGCTGACTTTAACGATGTTGCAGGTACAAAGCTGCCGAGGCGCAGAAACGCTTCAGTTTCTTCTTCAGCTCCACCACACTAGCCGGTGCTTTCGGAGGTCTGCTAGCAAGTGCTATCGGCAAAATGGACCACATGAGGGGCTACCGTGGATGGCGATGGGTATTCATCCTCGAGGGTGTTCTCACCTGCGTTGTGGCCCTTTTCTGGTACTTTGCCATCCCCGACTTTCCCGAGGATGTTAAGTGGTTGAACGAGGAAGAGCGGGAGTTCATCAAGGAAAAGCTAGAGAAGGATGTTGGAAAATCGGCTCGCAACGTTACCATGGGCTGGAGAGATGTTCTCGATGTCTTCAAGGACTGTATGTTTACGTGTGACTTGACGCCTGACGTAATACCAGAAATATTGACCTTTTATTTTTCTACAGTCAAAATATTCATTGGAGGTTTGATGTACTTCGGATTGATTGTTCCTGCCTACGGTACGTACTCCGGGTACTTGCATACAACCTGGTTACCCGGTTCTAACGAGATAACAACAGGATACGCCTACTTTGCCCCGTCTATTATCCAATCCTACGGCTACTCACGTAAGTTTCACCCCCCTAAAACCCAACCATCCCAACACCCGTTCTAACGACCCCCAAAGCAATCTCCACCCAACTCCACTCCATCGCCCCCTGGGCCGCCGCCTTCGGTTTCTCAATGGTAATCGCCTACTTCTCCGACTTTACCAAGCACCGCTTCGCCTTCGCCATCTTCCCAATCTGCATCGCAATCGTCGGATTCTCCATCCTCCTAACCCACCATGGCAAAGAATCCCGCGACATCCAATTCGGCGCCCTCTTCCTCGTCACTTCGGGCTGCTACAGCGCTATGCCCGTAATCGTGTGCTGGTTCGCCATGAACTTGGGCGGCCACAAGCGTCGCTCAGTCGGCACGGCGTGGCAGATTGGGTTCGGGAATATCGGGGGGATTATCGCGACGTATTCGTTCCTGAAGAAGGATGGGCCGGATTATATTCCTGGGTATAGTATCTGTATTGGGTTTATTGTTCTGTCGGCTGCGTCGTGCGCAGCGTATTTTCTTGCGATTACTATTCAGAATCGCAATCGGGATCGGAGTGCGGCGACGAGTTTGTCGAATCCCGAGGTTGGGGTTTCGACTACGGCGGCGAGGGAGGGAGAGGATGACGATGAGTTCTTGGGAGATTTGAGTCCTAACTTTAGGTATAGGACTTGATTGATTCGAAGCTTTCAATCTTTTGGGTATCTTCTTGGGGGGGGAATATGTCCGTTTCTACTGGTGGATGTTGGATGATTATATTGTTTATATTGTTGAAGGATTTACATTTCTGGTTATTTATCAAGATTTAATAGATACCATATATCGGAGGGACTAATAGAGAGAAAATTTTGATATTGAGGGGGTTATTACATATATGAAGGCAAACCCAATGCAGTCGTGATCGTGTTTTTCTCATCACGCCTAACGAAAGCAGCCAAAGCAAGCCGTTCAAGTCATAATGATTATGCCACCACTTAAGCCCTGCCCTATCTTATAAAACCGACTGGCTAAAAAATGACCTCCCACAGAAACAAACATGCAACCATCGCAGGCGTATGATACTTAATGTATAGTCATGCTATGCCACAGAAAGAAAGTGCACCGCCTAGATAAAAATAGAGGATAAGAGACCCATATGTGGAGATAGCCATTCCCTCCTAGTGCCACAATAAAGGAAGTGTAAACCTCATGCAAGAAAATGTTGTTGAAAACAACTACTGCGCCATCCACCCCTTCGGAAATGGAAATGGAAGCGCGGTTATCTGAATCCCATTGCGGGGAAGAATCTTGGTCCTCCAAAGCCGTGGGCGACAATGCTCTGAATATCAATGTTTCCACCGCTATATGGAGACCATAGCTTGATGAGGATGAACCTCCCGGAACTAAAAGTTCGGTTAGCAGGTGGAACAGCAAGACGCTGAAATTAGACGAATTACATACACTGGTGGGTCAAACTTTATGCTGACCATGCTCTTGTCCTTCTCAATAAAGAAACGGGCATGCGGTTTCATGACTTCGGGTGTTGTCTGAGACGGCGAATTGGCGCCCTCTCCGCTGGCTGGAGGTCCAGTAGGTTCGATCAGGCTGGGAACCATACGGCGTCTGCCTTCGGCAACAGGGTCATCACCCATCAGGATTCGGGCATCTCTCATTCGGCGACGCATTTCTCGCCGGCCACGATGAAAAGCGCTCGTCATCTCATCCATGACCTCGTCACTTTCACTATAATCTTCGCCCTCATCTTCGTCAGGGCAGAGGAACCCTGCGTCCAACTGCTCCGTGCGCAACCTTTCGGCCTCGGCGGCCGATGAGAAACCGCTCTCGCTTTCCAGATCGTCTTCGCCATTATCAGATTTATCATCATCAAAATCGGTAGTCACCCGAAACTCGGCTGTGGAATTTCGGCGGTTAACCCGGCCTGGTCGAGGGTTGTTTAACGCGGGATTATCCATTTCTGAGTCGGACAAATTGCTTGGGTCCGCCAAAATAGTCCTCCCTAGCGACTGTAGTGGAGATCGGATTGAATTAAGGTATTCATGGGATGGCTGAGGTCGACTCATTCGGCAACGGCGACCGTGGCGACGGGAGGGTGAGTACTGGATTTGGTATTGCGCTGTTCGTGCGAGGAGTTCGTCCGAAGACATAGACACAAATATCATACCCTGTTGTATGCTTTGGATAGAGTAGAATAAGTTAGCGAATGGTAGTCTCTCACGGTCGGGTTCCGAGAACTACTCACGGAGCGTCGAACCCAGTTTTCGGGGCCCTGATGACGATCTTCTTCAAGCAAAATGGAGTCTCGTCACGATGTCTGAGAATCAAGTTGCACCGATCACTCTGGGTGCAATAAACCGAAGAGTCGTTGATCAGAACGTTCTCTGGCAGAGAACTATCACCATTCGGCCCCGAATAGGTTCCACCATCGCAACTTGCAATCTCCATCTTCAGTGTACCAGGGACGACTTGACCATGATGCCCATAACTAAAGCCCCGAGTACCTTCCCGTTTATCATCCGAGTCGAGTTTGCGCCGTTTCGCCCTCCACCGGTCAACCTGGGCATCAACAGAGCCTCGCCCAGAAGCGCCCATGTGGGAAATCGGCTCCTCGAGCAAGGCGTTGACAGAAGAGCTTGTTTCTGCTAGGCGGGTAGCTGCCCACTGGAGACCATGTAGTGCATCCGTAGTCGTATTCCGCCCCCGATCTCTGGATCTAGGAAGTGGTTCGTTGGAGCCTGCAGGGCGTCGTCTAACCCGACCGGTGGAGGACCCCGGTTCGTTGGACACACTGTCCTGCTCCATCTGAGCGGCCATTGACGGGAATGAAGTATGGTCTCTTAGAAGTTCTCGTTCACGCTCCCGATCGCGGGCTTGCCGCCGACGGCGACGGTCTGCTCGTCGTGTCTGAGGATCGGGCCCAAGCTCGCCCAATTCCTGATCCAAGGCTTCTAACGCTAAAGCTTGTTGATAATCGTCACGATCACGATAACGCTCGGACCCTAGTAGGTTTCGTAGGTTTTGGAGGCGGGCAGCAATGCCAGGAGCGACTCCGCGGGATTGCTCTTGACGGGAACCACGGCCAGAGGCAGGTGGGAAATCAAAGTTGCCCGACTGTTGGCGTAATGAGGGTTAGTGATTTCGAGTGGTAAGTATGAGGAGTATGTATGAGGAGAGAACGGAAGTGAGGTAGCGGGCACTCTGCTTTGAAAGTAAAATGTAGGAGGCCAACATACCATGAGTGTTGGTGGGGAGTAGCTAGTGATATCTAAGGACACGGAGGGATTTACGACGAGCGGTAACTGTCGAAGGATTGAGCGCAAGGTGAGGAATTCTAGGCAACTATCGCTTCCCAGAAGTAATCGCCTGTTGACTAGTAGAGCCTTGAAGGATGGTCGATATCATTGAGATACGCAAAAATAATGACTCGAAAGGATGCTGAGATAGACGGAGGGAGATGAGAGAGGCTGTCCGCTATATCCCGAAATAGATTAGCCGCTGTCGTCTAATTGACACCTTCCCGCCTGAAACAACGACATCCTGACTAAGCGGCTAAATACAGTATGGGTTACAATACAGTAAAACAATCGGTACGGATCGGAAAAGTAAAATACGTCAAACTTACCAGATGCAGATAAGCGTTGTTTAGAATTTCCTTTCGATCTCAGAGATGATTGGTCCCGGTAAGTTGATCGCTTCAATGCACGGACCATCCGACGTGCATGGCGCGCGGGAAAAGAAGATCATCACGTGATAGGCTAAAGGGAAGCTCTCTCCCCTCTTCGTTTGCGATAGAAAGACCTTTAAACGAAAACAAAGACAACACGGGTCTACAGTCATCGCCAAGTTGGTTCCGCCTATCGGGGAGGGGCATGTTTGCTTGCTTCAGAGATTGCATGGACGGTGCCCATCTTATTTGCAAAGTTTCGATCGATTTGAGGGAAATATGAACACTTGTTGAAGCCAAACTCCCACAGTTCAACACTTGACCTAGCCTCACCTTCAACTCAGCGGCAACACGTTCTACATTTCGCTTGCTTTATTTCACGCTCACCTGAACGTCACCTCCCACCTTCAATACCAGCACGCTCTGCTTTTCATCCTTCTCCGTTTCACATTCATCCCTCTCCCCACAACGACGATTTCGCGCCCTGTCTTTGGCCTGCTTCCAGATCGCATTCGATCTAGTTTCACCTAAAGTTCCAAACTCCAGCACATTCGCCCAACTCACTACGTCCAATAACTATGGCCACTCAACAGAGCAACTCTACCACTATCGTGAGCAATGGCTCAGGGCAAGCGACCCCCGGTCAACCCGTAGTGTCTCCACCTGGAGCAAATCACGTCGGAGGATCGTCAGATAATGATGCGCGATCGATGAGTGCAGGTATGCCCCCGATAATCAACAGAAATATGGAACTCATTCTAACTCGAGCAACGGTAGATGAAATCGCACTCTACGACCGGCAGATCCGATTATGGGGCGTAAAAGCCCAGGAGAAGTACGCATCCCAATTGATTATTCTTAAAGGAAAATCTCATATCTGACTTCAATTCTCTCTCGCAGGATACGATCGGCAAACATCTTACTGATTACGATGAAGGCGTTAGCCAACGAAATCGCGAAGAACCTAGTCCTTGCTGGAATTGGTTCCCTCACAATAAACGACCACGAAACTGTCACAGAGGCGGACCTTGGAGCTCAGTTTTTCATATCCCAGGAGCATGTTGGACAAAATGTTTGTGCCCTCGAAGCTTGAGTAGAGAATTTAGCTAATAAATTCCGTGTTAGCGCGCACAAGCAGCGGGGCCTCAAGTTCATAATATGAACCCCAGGGTCAGACTGCACATAGACACGGATAGGATTGACGACAAGCCTCCAGAGTTCTTTTCAAATTTTGACATCGTTATTGCGACCGAGCTTGACATCAAGACTTACTCCTTCATCAACGCGTCTTGTCGCATCTCTAATCGTCCATTCTACGCTGCTGGGCTACATGGATTCTACGGTTACGTCTTTGCTGATCTCATACAACACAATTTTGTCATCGAACGGGAGAAGTCGAACGTCCCTTCTCCTATCAACGAGACTCCCACAAGGTCGATTGTGAACATCACCACCAAGAAGGAGAACGAAAGGATCATTGAGCTAGTAACCAAGCGTGAGATGTACTCCCCTATCATCCTCGCGAATACCTCCCCGCTTCCCGAAGAGTTCACGAGGATACCACGCAAGCGGAAGCAGGTAACCTTGCTCTTGACCTGCCTCCGTGCCCTTTTTGAGTTCCAGAAGATATCAGAGGGGAGGCTTCCAAACTTCTCTCGTGAAGATATAGAATTATTCACCACTTTGGCGAATGAGCGTCATCTAGAATTAAAACTGGAACTCCAGTATCTCACAGCCGACTTTATCCGATCCTTCATTCAGAATCTCGGTTGCGAACTGAGCCCTGTTGCCGCTTTTCTGGGAGGCAGTCTTGCCCAAGACGTTATCAACGTATTGAGTGCCCGGGAACAGCCACTACAGAACCTACTCTTATTCGATGGTGAAAAGAATGTGGCACCGATATACCCCATGCACCCGATTTTCCCTCCAGAGAAACCTTCAGAGATGACTGGAGGTATGGGGAACGGGGGGCCAGAGAATGGGAACGGCAACCATCAGACCCCCACTATGACTCCTCCAGGTGTGGGAAACGGCGTCGGCCCAGCTCCCGCGAACCGGTAATTAACCTCACCAGCGAAAATACATACTTGAGAGATTTATCCCCGTATGTCCCCAGATGAATCTTTGAAGAAATCCCAACCGATACCCGAATACCCGGTTTTTGTTTATGTAGGCGTGCTTTGGAGGAAATTGTTTATGGGGACCAACTCGCTTCGTCACGCGTTCATTTTTTTTCCCTCTGGTTGTACGTTCTTCTCCCGGTCTTCTCTTTTCACACAGCATGCCAACAACTCTATTCTTGAATTGTAGGATAGCTGCGAATAAAGCATGTACATAGAAAAGATCGATTTTTCAATGAAAACCCAGTACCCCGTTGTCGCCAGCGCTGTTTAACATTCATTCAAAGTCCCTTCGCCCTGCGTCAAGGAACCCAATAGCTAGTTAGAGTACAGCCGCCCTCTCCTAAAGCATTCTTGCAAATTGAATTTCTCGACAGAAGGAGAAGCAGGAAGGGAAAACAGTTACTGAAAATGTTGATATCTTGTGACGAACAATAGTGAGATTAGTAGTCGACTGTGGAGAAATTCCGTACGTCCAGGTGGACTCGAGATTTCTCTAGCTCAGTCAGTCCTCATTTTTCGTTTTTAAACAATTGTTCCTCATATTAGAATGGAATAGAATAAAAATATATCAAGAGATATGACAGGAGTGGTATCTAAGGCTACACCAAGACCAGCCAAAGCGCCAGCAAATTATTTATCACCGTGTAACCAATTTCGCAATCAATCGTTATGGCCGCTCCGCCTCCATCCGCGTGGCACAGCCTGCCATTAGAGTGCTCAGATTTAAGCGTAAATGACAATTGTCACCAGCTATGCGCAAAGAAATTAAGCCTTCTCCTATTCTTGAAACCAAGGATCTGAGAGTAAATCTTCCACATCGTCTCGATCGTCTGGTCGCCACCGCAGCATGCGCGATATTAAATTGAGAAACGCCTGTTTGTCGCACCCTTCAATGTCGGAAAGAATGCTATCCAGCCCTCCACTATTTGGGATTAACTCCGGATGTTTAAACTTCCCTGTATCAAGATTAGCTAGTCTCTAATATTGATAGGGTAAAGCAATACCTTCAGCATCAAAATATCGGGAGCCGCCCTTCGCTTGGAGAAGCATATCCACAGGCGGGGGGCCAAGGATCGATATCATGCGGGCTAAACGTTTCTCGTCAGGGGATGTAGAAGTTTCCGACTGTGGTATATCAAAGGGCCCGCTTCCATGTACTAAATCCAAAATCTACTTCATTATTAGCTGATTAAGATATCTTAGCACAAGTTAACAAGACATACCAAGACACCTAAGTTCCAGATGTCGACACTGTAGCTCCAACCTGCCCCGATAATCACTTCAGGGGCCCTGTAATCGTCAGGTTGAATCAAATGATTATGGGTCCGAGATCCATCCACAGCCAGCCCAAAATCAGTAATCACCGGTCTCCCTAGCTCCCCTACATCTAAGCCAAACTGGTTTCTTGAAAGATAGATTGTTCGATCTTCGAGATGTTTTTGAGGAAGAGGTTCATCCATCTCATCCTGAGCAACTTTATCGAGTATAGACGGGTCTCGGAGAGACATGAGTATATTATCGGATTTCAGATCTCGTCGACCGATTAGCAGAGTGTTTTTCACTTTTACTTAGACAAAGGAAATAAATACCTGTATGAATGATGTGGCACTGGGAGTGAAGATAGCAAAGACCTTCCAGTATCATTCTTGCAACAGGTTTCAGCACATCCAACGGAAGTACATCCCCATGAAACCGCCGTTTCAACATCCACAGAGGCTCACATAGGGGATCGAACACCATGCAGACGTGAGCGCCATTAGGGCCTTGCAGGTTAAAGGAATCGAGCAATTTGCTGACAAAGTTGCGGCCAACATGTCGCGGATTCGTGCTGCTAATATGCTTTGTAAGGCGTAAATCCCTTTCAGCGTCTTCTGCGGTAGCATAATTGTTCGCCTTGATTTTAACTGCAACGTAGCGTGTCGGGCGCCAGCGCCACCTATTACGTTAGTTAACGGCCATGAAGTTCGGTTTATAACATACTGCTGTAAGTCGCGAGCCAACCAGACAGTTGAGCTGGTACCCCAGCCAAGCTTTGCGGTGATCTGGTATCTGTTGTTGAGAACCTCACAGAGGCGCGCAGGGTAAAAATGCTTCGGGTTATAATGAGGAGTGCACTCTTCTTCAAGCAGTTCTGCCACCGGTAGAGCTTTTATCGGGCTAGTTGATGTTTTACACGGGCTCGACTTGAAAAGTCCGCGAAGCGACATCCTTATCGAGTTCAGTGGTGCAGCCATTTTCAGAAGGTACGGTGCATCCCTGGAACGCGGTGGTTGAGGGTTCAATATATTTTCGGTTAAGCACGAGCTATGTAAGGCACCAGTTATGGGGCCAGCTACCGAGATCACCGAAAGTCTAACATTTTAACATTTAAATCGAACCACAATATTCCCATCGGAGTCCTTAGTCTGTGATCACGTGATCGGTAATACACAGGAAGCTCCTTCCGACTTTCCTAAATACATCTCCCACACATGACAGTTCCAATATCCACACGAAAAGCGACCAATTCTTGATACGACAAGCTACAACCGAATATGTTCATCCCCACGGGCACCAGAGTTATCCCTCAGCTCAGCCTTATTCATTATATTCGTCCTTCGAAAACTTCACCTCTCCGTCATGGTACCAATGACCAGAAGTAATGCGAACTCCATCTTTGGTGTACACTTGCCCAGATACGCGATGTTTCGGATCTTTCTGGGATGGATGTTCTCGACCACTACCAAATGTGAGAGGTTTGCAGTGATGTTAGAATGGGGGAATGGCATACGCGACTTCTACTTTCTCAGCTTTCTCCCTAAGCTTTGGATTTCCCTCAACTGATTTCGTGATCATGTCATCGTACTTTGCGACCCTCTCAGTATTCTTCCAGATAATCTGGAGTAGAGATCGGGCACTCGTGGAGAAGGAGCGTGACATCGTTCCGGACCGGTTGTTATTAGTAAGAATGAAAGTGATCGGAGTAAAATGGGGAGAACTTAGACGAAGGTAGCGGGGATGATGTTGAGATAAATCTCACTTTTAGACAAATGGTTCACCTTTAATAGCAAGGGGCTGAGTTTATCGACGAAGCAAACTGGCCGGCACAATTGTCTTTTCACAAGACATACATGGCCAGAAAGGGTGAGGCTGAAACAAATTCGATGTGCCAGCGCCTATGTTGACAGTTTAACTGGGTTCGACTTCCAATCATTGGGTATGTGATCCTTGACAGGCACCGTCCTTCACATGACACAATTTGGGCGGCGCAGACGTTTTCTTTTTCACAGTTTCAGCTCTACCGGCTCTCGATCAAAGATATGAGGACCATTGGCGTCACGCTTGATTGCACGCCTTTGCCAACCAATTAGATCGATGGCCTAAAAGGCAGACCTCGAACATACCCCGCAGGGGATAAGATTGGTACGGCCAGCACAGGATAGCTTTCTTCTGCTTTGGTTTCGTCCATGACTCCACATCTAAATGCGATGATGCCATGGACGCTTGCGCTCCGACGAGAATTAGCCATTGCAAGGATGTGAGACACGTTCGCGTTGATATCCTCGTGCCTTTGGAGCCGGCGGTAAAGCTCGATAGACCTGGATTACGGTGGCGAGCAACAACACTCGAGCTGGGCCTGCCCCAGTCTTAACAGTGGCCGCTCTTATAAATAAAGAGTTGTCACATCAAAATATTCGTAACCAGTTTATTGAAACCCCTCCTGGGATGGACGCTAACCGCTTGGCTTCACAGGAGAGGAACGAGGCTGAAGCAGGCCAGGGGAACAAACGCTTTCCCTAGTTTTGCCGGATTGATAGTGTAAAATGAAAGCATCCATATGAACACTTTAGACTGTGCCGATGTGCTCTGAAAGTATCAAAGTCACAGTCCATAAGAGTTTAGATAAGCGTGAATACTCTGCCAAGAGATGTCGTTGGGATTGAGTGGAAAAAGTGGGGCGAGTCGGGTCGGATCGAAAATTAAGGTTTGCCGCCTCCATCGCGATTCTCTCGTGACGACACGGAAGGAACAGGCAGACAGCATGAAACTCGTATTGAGCACGGCGGCTCGCTAGGCTGACTGGCTAAGAAGACTCCTATATGGGGAAGAAAGGGAAAATCTCTACATCAGGGTGGAAGAACTGTCCTTCTCGAGCCGAGGGCCGCAGGCTAATCTACCCCTTGAGCTCCTTAGCTCAACAAATTCACCCAGAGACGTACACTGACCGATAAGTTCTCCTTTGGAGTCAATACCAACTAATAATAACCTTTCTAATATGAACAGACCTCTTCAGCAACAATGAACCATTTCACTAGGAGGTGCTCGAGTGCTCCTAATCATTATCCATTTGATTTTAACTCTTTCTCTACGAGAACTGATTGAAAAAGCTCCATATCTCATCAGGAGTATAGGTGTTAGCACCGCTGTCACCTCCACCATCCACTGGCGCTGGCGCATGGCCACCATCAAACGCAAGCCAGGTAACAGGGTACCCAGCTTCGCATCCGGTGTACTCTGTTGTGACATGTTCTCCGCTTCCAGCAGCAGGTTCTTCAGGACTCATTTCGTCGCATCCGTTATTAGCAACGAACTTGTCACGTAACTCTCGTCCGCTAGTGATGGGCACCGTCCCATCGCTGATTCCATGAATACCGAGGTATGCAATCGGGTCGGTGCCGCCGTCACACCCACTCAATTCCCCCCCGGAAATAACCGCCACAGCGCGAAACTCGCTGGCCCGAGAGCATGCAATCGAATATGACATCGATCCGCCATACGAGAAGCCCGTCGCAAATCGCTGCGTGGTGTCCACACAGAGATCACTTTCAATCGCCTCGCTCATTGCGTCAACGAAGGCGATATCATTACCACCACTGTTCGCCCAGCCATTGTCCAAGCCTTGTGGTGCAACGAGAATAGCCGTCTCCTCGGACTTCCTCTGCATACCATAGTATGCCCACACTTCCCCGTCAGAGCCTCCACCCGCAACGTCATCCATTGTGCCGCCAACCCAGTGAAAGGCGAAGATGAGTTTGTGGGGCACGGTCTCATCATAGCCTTCTGGGACGTATATGGTGTAGTCTCGGGTCTGCCCATTGACATCGATGGATTGCGCGCCTGACATCAACGTTGGTGCTTTTCCGCAGCCAGTTGAGTTGTCGCGTTTGGTGAGAATGTCTCGCGTGCTGGCTCCGGCGATTGCTTCGTCACATTAGCGTTGCTACACCGATAAATACTTGGAAAGTTGAATTTACCATTGTCGTAGAAGCCCGGAGCACCGAGCACCGACGTTGCCCCTAGTAGGAGCGATGTCGCAATAAGGGGCGAAAAGGAAAGCATTTTGGGCTGGGCTGGGCTGGTTGAGGTACGTGACAACTCGCAGATCTATACAGACAGTGGGCTCGAAGTTTCTCGAGTCTCGACTATGGAAGGCTTAAATGGGTCTTCTTATACTTCGCATATTGTTTTATTAGCCTATTTATTTTATTATCCTTCGGGAAGCGAGTTGCCCTCTTATACGGAGAATTTCCAAAAGTCGATGATACATCCGACATATTATGACGCCAATATAAATAATTGATTAATCTTTCAGGGGTGGACGTTCAATCATCCTCAAGATCGGCAATTCCAGTGCAGCAGTTTCGGCTCGACTTTCGAGAATCATAAAACCTTGGGCCCCAAAAGCTTCATATGTATCTTCTTTAAATCTTTAACTAAATATAAAGGTCATGGATACTCCGCATTTAAGCTCGAAATATCTTATTGAGGACGGCCAACTGCGTTGAGCAAAGTACATAATGAGATTTCCCGATCACTGTTGCCGACGTTGCGACTAACGTGTTTTAGAATCAAACCTTTATTTTCGAGATTGACCTGGGCTGGTCTCCCCGCATTTTTACTCCGGAATTCCAGTATGATCGATCTCTTTCGTGCGCTCCGCAGGACCTCTTGCCCCCGCCCACATTAAAGACCATCCGCATGCTTATACGAGCATTCGGGAATTCTGCCTGGTGGCCGTCAGGGGTCTCCTTTTCCGAACAACCAACACCAGGCAGTGGCAAACTCATCACTTTCCTACGTTGATATTTCCTTGTCGAGGCGACAGGAGGCGACGGTTTTCTATTTTGTGCTCTGTTGACCGTAGGTGATTGTTACTTACCAGCTTCCATTTCTACCTCTCAAGCCGCTTGGTGGCAGGAACATGGACGATCCTCATGTCGGCGACAGCTTCACTTTCTACCACCACCAATAACCTACCGGTATTTGTTCGGATGGCAGTGCTTTCTTTTTTCATATCACGGAATCCTTCTGTTGACCGAATGCATGCTAGCAGTTTAATGCGCCTCGATCAATGAAAGGGACCGACGAGGCTGAGAAGCGTGAGAAACAAATTCAACCGCGCTGCCATCAATGTCGTTGTCCGGAACTTCGTCGCATTATTGTTACCTATGGGGTATGCATTTGGAGTGACAGGTTCACAATGGATCCCATCTCAGTTGCTGCCTCGGCGGCGTCGCTGGCCGTCAGCTGCACTCGAATCCTCCAGTTTGTATACAGCCAGGTGGACGAGACCAGAAACATCGACGAGAAGTTACTAAACCTATCAACAGAAGTGGGGTGAGATACCAACTTTCTCCTCAATGATACAGAGAATACACTTCTGAATTGGAGAACATACACCAGGTCCCTATTCTCAGTGGTAAAATGGCACAGACCTTGGCACTCACTATGATAAAATATACTACTGTATTTAGCTCATGCCACTTTCCTACGAGATCTCGAGACTAGAGGCCTTGGACGGAAGCGGCTCTCTTCTAAAAAAGCACATAAATGGCTTTTTGGTAAAGTATGGTACGAGTCCTCTGTACGGACCTGTTGGGGACCAAGCCACGCTGGATAACCGACGGATAACTTACGAGTGCGATGTATTTGGTCTCTCCCCCAGACAATCGGTCCGCAGTAAGTTGTGGGAAGCGAAGGGAATCGACAAATTCAACTTACTTTTGCTCAGAGCCATGAGCGTTCACCCACCAAAAAAGTTATGGCTCATGAGGGACTCTATCTCACTAAGGGACTCTCTCTCACACCAGGTGAGAGCGGGCGACCACGAAGGCATCAGGATCCTACTGAGGGCAGGGGCTTCGATACCCGTTGATATCATCCAGATTGCAATGGAGAAGGTCGACTCCCGCGTCCTCGCCTGGATGCTACGACGAAGGGGTGATCCGAATTCTGGTAAACCTCCACCACTTTTGAAAGCCGTTCAGCGAGGATATGCTTACCAGGTCGACTTATTACTTAACCACGGTGCCAGTATCAAAAAGGCCACAGGACCCAACGGACTCCCAGTTCTAATGCATGCTGTGGAAGGTGGCAATGTTTCGATAGTGAGGTCCATTCTGGCCCATGGGGCCAGTCCTGCAGATGGAGATTCTGACAGGGTTACTGCATTGGCACGAGGAGCTGCGCTAAATCACCCGGAGATCGTGCAGTTACTTCTGGATAACGGAGCCAGGACTGAGCTGAAATCCCTATCCGGTCAAACTGCGCTGGCCGTGGTGGGTGGAGAAAGAGTCGCGGAGATTCTTCTCGACCAAGGGGCCAATATCGAAGTAAAGTGCAATTTCGGGAAAACCCCACTGGTTTCTACCGTTGAGAGCGACAAACGAGATGTTATTCGTGTAGTATTTGACCGCGGAGCCAATACCGAGGCCAGTGCTAACTCTCGTGATAAAGCCTTAAAACGTAGCGGCGATGAATGGTCATTCGGGAGCCGTGGACCTTCTTCTCCAACGTGGAGCGGAGATCGATGTCAGGGGGCAGGGCGGCCGTACAGCACTGACGTCCGCAGCCAAAAATGGGCACACGTCAACGGTATATTTGCTGCTTAAATGGGGAGCAGATCCAAACCTTCGAGATACGTGGTTTCGAACTACACACAAATTAGCAGTCAGGGAAGGCCATGCTACCATCTCCAACCAGCTAGTGCACCACGCTCCAATCAAACCGCAATCATAAGCTCTTCTCAGCATCGTTCGTATGGCCGTTGCCATTGTTATAAATCATACATGTGCGGGTCTGTTTGGGTTTGAAACCGGCAACATTTTTATATATAAATTTTACCACGCCTCGTGCCATTCTTTAGGAGGATCGCACGATCATTCATTGACACTCTTCTCGCAATGTAATCCACTGCCTTTCGCTCTACTTGAGTGCTTCTTTATTTATTGATTTTTACCTAGCTTCGTTTTGATTGACAAATCAGTCGCTACAATTTGGGAGCGTTGTTGTTTGAATTTGCTCCCCCACATTTCTTGTTAGGGATAGCTTCGGGTTCACCACGAGTGTTAATTTCCTTCAGACTTGTATTTGAACTTCGGATTTTCGCACCGCCTACTGAACTCCACAGCCTATACAGGGCAATTTTGACTATTCCCCTCAGTTATTATGGGTGATAACCCCGGCACAGGCGATAGGAAAGATCCTTTCGCCTTGCTCCCTACGGAACTCGTAGCCGAGGTTGTCTCGGGCTTTACAGATCCTCTAGATGCGCTGCGGCTCCGACGAGTACGTTTGATTGATAGCTTCTCCTGCTTTAAGTACTTCTTTCCCTGACGTTGAATATGCGAGTCTGAGTATATGGGTTCAATCAGGTTTCCAAGCGATGGAATGAGCAGTTATCATCCCCCGCTGTATTCTGCAGGTGCTTCACAGGCGCCGGGAAAACCAGTGGTTCCCCAAATGGCAGCAAGGGGGAAATTGCAAGAGCTAGCATGTCTGATGCCACTCTTCGAAAGAAGTTGAAGCGAAACCATGCCGCCCACACCGGCAGACCATATAGCAGAGCCTTTTATCCACTCCCCAAATCCGAATTTGAATATACCACAGAGGTCACACCCTGGATTCCCGTTGTCGCATATTCGCACCATAGAATCGCCTGGATCGAGCCAACGTCCCAATCGGTTTACGTCTGGTGCCTTGTTTCCGGGGAAAAGTCCAAACTATTGCAGGACCCCGATATCGAGGAGAAGGACGAGTTTTCCCAAGTCGCCCTGTCGGAGTCCATGGTTGTGGGTGTTAATTCTGGGTAGAACCCCCGCGACCCCCCAAATTGCAGCCAGCTTCTTTCCCAACATCGCTTGCTATCTCTGCTTTACCTCAACAATTGCTAACAAAGCTGATAGAATGTATTGCATGGTATGGAAGCTTGGCACAACTGAATCGGCCCACTTTTCACTACCCCGGCATTTCGACGGCGAGTTTGAGCAGGTCACTGTCGAGGGTGATAGAGTTGCTATAACCACAGACATCGGCTGTGTTCTTATCTGGGATTTTCAAACGAAAGTGACAAGGACCATCGATCTGGGCAACCTGCTTCTCGTTTCGCTGCACCCAGGCGAGAGTTTGTTGACCGCTGCTATAGCGCAGTATCCTTCCGCCGATAAACCAACAGGATCACCCCGTCGCTTTGGTTGGGATGACCGGTTGGACTCCGTGAAATTTAGGCTATTGGAGTTTTCGGAGGAGAAGATCCAGTTTTCGCAACATGATGAGCCTGAGCCTCGCTTGCCGCTTAAGGTTCCCAAGCCGATGGATTACCTTCCGTGGATTAATTGTCCTCCAATCCGCTCAGCCCTCCCGCTGATTTCACAGGTCAAGTATAACTCTTCCGATGAGGATTATTACAGTGTCTCGTTCGATCCGACAACCCGTACCCCATTCTCAAAAGTCTCTCGGGACAGTGATCAGGGCTTCTCTGCTGCGCTAGACTTTAATGCACCCGATTTCTCCGTGGGGACGGACTTGAACGAACACGGTACTAGCATCATCTACTCCTCTGGATTACGCTATACCCTGACTGATTCTTCTTCCCCATCGTTCATTGTCCGCCCTCCCCCCAGCAACTCGGGCAAGGAGAGCGCCACCAGACCTACTGAGATCACTGCCATTGAGCAATCCAATCCGCAAATGAGAGATTGGTGGTCTTCCCTTGGGAAGTATGAGGAGGTCGTTGACATATTCGGGGACGAGGAGATAGTTGGTGTCGTCACACCCCGAGGGGCTGTGGTTTGGTCGTTCGAGGAGGATTTGGAGCTGGACGGAGAAACTCCAGAGTACAGAAGCCTTAGAAAGCAACGAGCTCAGGAAAGGGCCAGAAAGCGAGTCGCGGGTGGGGGGTGGGACCCTCTCCAAAGGTGTTCACCCTCACAATAAACTGCAGTGCATCTCATAATGGTGGAAACCTTGTGTTTCTGGAAGCATTCGTCTTAACATATACTTGCCCAAAGGCCTGAATAGTAAACGCATCGAAAGAGAATCCCTATTGCTATCACCCTAGAAGTTGGGCTTTGTAATCACGTATGCGAATCATTTTAGTAGCGGCGATTGACTTTCACATTGCCTCGAATAATTGACGGCAATGCGGATACATTCGCAGCAACCAACAGCTTTCCAAACAGTCCAAAAAGGAGCACAACAAAAACAACCTCTTCGCAGTCAGATCGTGAATTCCATGGCCGAGAACATTGCC
The DNA here is from genome assembly GCA_032988195.1 of Arachnomyces sp. PD_36. NCBI lineage: Eukaryota > Fungi > Ascomycota > Eurotiomycetes > Onygenales > Arachnomycetaceae > Arachnomyces > Arachnomyces sp. PD_36. The sequence goes on along the minus strand of JANTQE010000004.1, from coordinate 214,766 downwards.
GTCCACATTGGTTCTACATAGAACGCACCCCCTCACAACGGCGTTTCGAGACCAGATGCGGACTTGGGTATCTGGATACAGAATGCCTCGACGTGAGGGCTTTGCTTCCATCTCTGAGCTTTCTGTGATCTGACCTCACTCTTTCGATGCGTTCTGCCAGGGCTCGAAGGGATGGCTGGAGCATTCTTCCTTGTCTAGGCAAGTTTGGTTAGGGCATGGCAGATCCTTGTCAGGATATTATTGTTCACAGCTCACTCTTGTATTATGTCCTGCCTTATTAACTAATCGGTCAACTTCAGCAGGATTTCTTCTGGGACTCAGTACCTGCGCATCATCCGTAGGGAGTTCCGGCCACACTGAGGACTGAATGCATTAACGGCAAGTGGACCAACCACGAAATGACTTCTGGTTGTGTCTCCCTCTTCTTTGTCGACGGCACTGAACTCCATACGATGCAGATCACCGAGTTCAACACTTCCAGACATCACCCGGCATCCGTGCGTGATCTCAGTCCTCGTGTTCGCGGGAACAAGCACTGAGAATGAAACGGACCCTGTTCGACAATGCCAACCCCGATGGTTTGGGCGTGGGTCCGATAAGCGCCGTCCTAGTTGTCCAACGTCACCATATCCCCGCTGATGCTGACGGGATGCTGGGATATCTTGGTTGTTCAGTGTCGACTTGTTGGATGGATACAGTCAGGTCCGCTATATCCACTTTCGTTATCTAGGGAATCGAGTCAATTGGTTCATCAACCTTATTTCTGGCTTTTCTTCAAATTCATTCTCTGGTTTTTTGACCCTGCAGGATGGCTGGCAATATATCCTCTCTTATCACCTGAACGCGTTTATGAGTCGGGCCATTGGTAAAGAAGTACCTTCGACTCCCAGCCATGTGTTTTTCAAACCCATTCATCGAAAGGAGAAATGTTTCCGCTTTCATTGATCCCTGAATGACGTGTGCTCATGGCTGGTACCTTACGCCACTTCCGACGAGTCAAACAAGTGTTGAGGCTGTTGAGGCTGTTGAGTGGACAAAACACTGAGGTTGCTGGCGCAACAGTCGGTCCCACTACGCGGGAAGATCTTCCAGAAGGTCATTGCTCTCGATTCTTATCGGGGTGGCTGGTTGATCATCCAATGAAACTGGTTGTTCCAATCCCATATTGGAGTCTGGACTCATGATCAACAGTGGAAATTCTTGGAAGCAAAGGACCCATTGCTGGCAGCGGTCGTCACCCTTCGATAGTTGGGTCTCAATTTTCAGGAGACCGATCAAAGCGATGAAGCCTGCGAAAGATGTTGGGCTATATAAACCTTCCTGTCTTCCTGCTTGCTGAAAATTCCCAGGACTCATCTCAACCAGCTTGCTCTTCATTGAAATCCCGAATCTTCAAAAGTGATACTCAACGGATATATCGTAATCCTTCTCGTTCACAGTCAACATGAAGTTCACCTACCTCTTCTCGGCTTTGATGCTCAGCAGCACTGCCCTTGCCATGCCTCGCGTTTTCCAGAAAAGGCAGGACTGCATAATCAGCGGATTTGTAAGTATCTGTTCTTTCCGGTGTAACAGACGTCGGTTCTGCCGGGCCACCCCCATATTCCTGTCCAATACAGCTTTCCTGACTCGAGAAAATAGTGCAAATCCACCTCTGATTGCTGTAACGGGTATAAATGCGAGTTGCTCGGCGATTTTGGCCTTTGCGTGCCCGCACCCGAAATAGTTGCTCGCGCTCCTTACTCTAGCCCCTGCCCTTCCTCCACGCCTACCTCTTCGCCTTCCTACACGTCTACTACCTCTTCTTCTTCCTACACGCCTACCCTTTCGCCTTCCTCCACCCCCTGCCCTACCCTTACGCCTTCCTACACGCCTACCCCTTCGACTTCCTGCACGTCTACTACCTCTTCTTCTTCCTACACGTCTACCCTTGCGCCTTCCTCCACCCCTTGTCCTACCCTTACTCCTTCCTACACGCCTACCTCTTCGAGTTCCTCCACCCCCTGCCCTACCCTTACGCCTTACCCCGCTTAAAGTCCTAAATGGATAGGCCGGTGAGTTTTCCCACATCCAGATAATAGGGCTCAACCATTGAATGTTTTGCTGATAGGTTTTCCTCCCGTCTAGTGATTGGTGCTCGACGTTATGGCTATGGGGCCTCTCAAGTTGGCACGTACCGGGTTTGCGAGTCTCTGTTGCTGCTTATGTAGAGTAACCGAAATGCTAGGAACCATTCCGTCCGGCTTCTCGGTTTGGTAGGGGGCATGTGCATTGGGGCCGGGATTGGGAAATATATATGGTAATTGGGAGGAAAACATTGGTATATACAAAACCCCGAGAGACGGGTACACATTTCAACATCTGAAAGCGCTTCTGTTGAATGGGCTGCGTCGAAGGGGTGAGATAGTTATAGTTATTAGCTTATTAGCGTTATTAATGATATTTGATCTTCGTTTCTCCAACTCGAAAGCTTCATTCACTGTTTGTTGACATGTTGCTAAGGTTGATGATCTTTATGGATTTATTGATATCTCCATTGGCTTCAGAGTCATCCGACGTGGTTCTCTATTCGCTCACGGAGAGGAAGTTGGAGAGGCCCAGGATCGGACAGCCTTTTTGAGGCTTGAGCCTCGGGTTGACATGTTTCCATCCGAATGGTTCGATGAAGAGTCATTGGGCAAGATAAAATAGAGCCCAAGCAAGACGGAGGAGGCCTTCTTCCATTTAGGGCCCTTGGGACAAAACCTTTTCCCCAATACGGAAAAAGGGTTTAATGGTTCTTCAGGACAATCTGTAGCCAAATCACATCCACGCCGTCGATCTTCAAGTCCCTATTTTTGAGTCAAGCAGATCGTCAACCTCACTGTCATCATAAAGGGCCCAGCTTCCTCCATGGACGCGGTTCCTCACTCTCTCACTCACAAACCTCCCCCCAAACACCAAAGCTTCTACCAAACCAGCATACCTTTTCTTCAGGTACGTATTTCTTCTCGGAAAAGTTCACCACGTCTGTTCTGTTCATGAGATGACACATAGCAATCCCGCCATATAGCCAATTATCCTCGAATCTTCCATCAGAGCCCTCACGATGCGGTTCTCCCACATCTTCTCTCTGCTCATGCTGAGCACCATTGGAATGGCTGCCCCAACCGCTGAATCTAATAAATGCAATCCTCTTGGCACGTGGGTCAGTCAGCTCGGTCTCAAATGCCACTAATTTCGTGGCTTTTCGAAACTTGATTCTCTCCTCTCCTCCTTCTTTTCTTCATCGTTTGTAAGGCTGACATTCACCGTGTCTCTCCTATTGTTCTACCACGTCGAATAGTGCGATTCCAATGAAGAATGCTGCTCTGGCAGCTGCTATAGCATACCGTCGTTAATGCCGAACCCCCCCAGATTCTGTATCCCCGGGCCCTCCGAATCGTCCTAGTTTTGTCGTTATCGGGGTGTTGGTCTCGTATGCGCTTTTGGGGGGCGACTTGGTTTTAGCAAGGCCGGCGATGTTCATGCTCTCGTTATTCTTCAGGTGCGGCGGCTGAAGATTTTTCGTATAATAGGGGATTGATTATGCACCGTCCGAGGGAGTTTAGCGGGTGCAATCAGGGGCAATCCGGTTCTTTGGCTTCCTTCCGTTGCCTAAGTTGATAGAAGGAGATTCACATGCTGTTCCACCATGGATGTCAATGGAGAGAAACTGGTTGTGTTTTTTCTTGCTCTAAAAAGTATGCGGAATCAGAAGAGTGCTCGGGTTGAATCCTGTGGCTCAATTTATTCGAATAGTGAATGGGAAGTGGACTTGGATTATTGAAGGATGACACGATCGTTGCAGATGATTTTCATGCAAAGATCTTCAGGCCTCGCTCGCCTTTAATTATATTGCTTTTTATTGGTCGTCTCAATTTAAGAATCTTCTGCGATCGCGCAAATGTCGCTAGGGCCTGGATCTCGTCTTTTTTGATTTCTCCGAAGAAGCGAGGAAGATAACTTTATGAGGGAGGGAAGGTTGACTTAACGCACCGAAAATTGAATGGACAAGAATAAAAGGGGTTTCTAGGTGAGACGAATCCCACGCGCGATACTTGAAATCACAAGTATCAATTCTTTATATACTTGAATGTCTATACAAAATACGTAACTGGCAATATTCTTTACATACGGGCACATACAACAACCCCTAGCCCCTCATCTCCTCCCTGATGGCAAGATATAATTTACTCTAATCCAGCGATCAGAGCCTTGACACCCTCCCAGGTCTCCTCACCAGTGGGCACAATCTGCTCAGCGGGCAAGATGAATCCGTAGTCACCGGTATCTCTCAACTCAGCGGTGAAAACGTACTCTGTGCCAACGACGTCCTGGTTGAAATCGACACTGGAGCCGGGGGTTTGGTAGATGGTTTGGCAGATGGGGCCGTATTCGTATGAGGTGCCGTGGACGCCTTGGAGGGCGTCGACGAAGGAGCCGGCGAGGGTTTGGAGTTTCTCGTTGTTGTCGGGGACAGTGGAGCAGGTGTAGCCGTAGGCTGTGGTTAGGTTAGTGGGTTTTACTTATACTTTGCAAGGGGTTAACTTACGGGTCATGAAGAGCTGAGAGTACGAGTGCCAGTCGATGTAGGCCTTGACACCCTGGGACTCCTTGACCTTGTTCAACTGGGCAATAAGGGCCTTGACTTCGGGGCTGTCACCACCTTCCTCGCCTATTTATAATTGTTAGAATTACAGATGTCTGGAATAGGGGTGAAGAGGGTATTATCTACCTCGGTAAGTCTCGTTGCAAGGGTCCTCAGAGGAACCCTCGCCATCCCACTTGTGGGGCCAGTTGCGGTTGACGTCACGACCAAGGCACTGGCTTCCTCCATTCTCTTGTCGGTTCTTGCGCCACATGCGGTCGTTGGTCTGGGTGTAGACGAAGCCTGAGGAGGAAATTATTAGTCCCTGTCTATGAAGGTTATTATTATATGGGCCTGTGGCTTACCGTCAGGGTTGACGACGGGGAAGACGTAGAAGTCATAGGTATCCAAAATCTTCTTAACCTCCTCATCTCCAGCGTATCCATCAAGGAGGGAGTAGGTGATGTACTCATTCACCATGGTGGTGATCCACTCGCGGGCGTGGACGGTTCCGTGGAAGACAATGGCGGGCTTGCCCGGGCCATCAGCTCCGTAGAGGTGGATACCAGTGATGGCACGGCCTTCGGAAGATTTTCCCTCGGTGACGACCTCAGCGTTTTCGGGGTGCGCCTCGGCGAGATCTGCCAAGAATTGGAGATGGTCCTGGTATGGGTGGTATGACTGGAACCAGGTGGTGTTGGCGTTGCCAGCTAATTGAACAGGAGGTTAGTTTCAACACATCGGACAAGAGCCATTGGCAGACGGGAAACGTACCAGCATAGGCATTGAAAGTGTCCTCCTTCAAGATCGAGTTACCCAAGTTCTCGTGCATGATCTTGGTCTTGAGGCCTGAGGTGAAGCTGTCGAACTTCTTCTGTACGGATGGGGGAACCATGACGTCGATGTGGGCGCTATTCTTCTCCCACGTGGGCAGAGAGAGCTGGGTGATCATGTCGTCGACACCTGCCCCGGTTGGGACACGAACGATCTTGTATCCGTCATAGTTGACCTTGGCACCCGGCACAACCAGGGCGGAGGCCGCAGCCGCGAAAGTTAAGCAAGAAAGCACAGACTTCATCGTGAGGGTATCGTGAGAGTATATACGTATAAATAAATATAAGTATATATAAGGATGGACTTTTGGCAGTTGGAAAATCCAGTCTTCGCAACGGTCAACGAAAGGAAGGAAAGCTAAAAATTGAGCCGGGCTTCGAGAGCTTTAAATACAACCTGAATTAACTATCTTATCGTCTGGGGGGAAGGAAGCCATCGCTTCCCTCCGTTTCCCACTACTGGACCCGCACGCTGATCACGTTTTCGGGGTTACATTTTTCGAAGATTTGGGGTCTTCCCTAGGAAGCCAAGGATGAAACAAAGAGGGAGATGAGGACTTGTTTCCCCACAGAAAATAACGTCAGGCAATCCTGCGTGGTTCGTCGTCGCTGGCAGAAGAAACAGTTTCCTTCTATTGAGACTCGAGAAGCCGGGGTGCGTTTGGTGTCGTGTCGCCTTGGGACCTGTTTGATCGACAGATATCCACAACATTTTGTTTTTTGTGGGGAAAACAAAGAAACACCAAACGGAGACCGACGGTCGCGGCGAGATCCATTGATAGGTGTCTGTGCAGTCTCAGGGAGTCGGGGTTGAAGATGAGAGCTTGTGCCAGTTCCATCGGCCGGCTCAGCCTTGAAACCCTGCAATGTTTTCAGGTTGCTACCACGGATTCCCTTCCTGTTTGAGTGCGGATAGATGTATGACGTGTGGAGGATTTCTGCAGGTCGACTCGACTCCTTCATCGTCGATTTTGGGGATCTTACGCACTTGATCATCTCCCCTATCCTCTCACACATAATCCATCGCACAATTGTATGCCATTGCGCCCTGTTCTTCGTGTGTAGCAGAGGAGTACAAACGGCAAAGACAACGAAACGAAGACACGAAAAAAGGGGAAATTGTGACCCTATTGGGCGGAATCAAGCTTCGAGTCGATCAAGCCATCATCAACCAATCACCAGCCTATAATCACCCGCGGTTATCACCGAGAATCAGCATCAGATGACTTGCGGGGTAAAGATAATCGACAGGGGCGAAAAGTAAAAGCGCGTCGGACAACGCCTAAGGGACCATGGAAGGGCGGGAGAACGGATGGGGAAAGTGTGAGGAAGATAGGATGACAGCGCAACGATCGAGATGCTCTTCGTGATGAGCAGGATTGAGAGCGGATGACGATATTTCCCCCCACTGAGTCGATGCATGGAAGAATATCGAAGAAGTCGAAGAATGTCGTGAAGAGACAGTTGCTGTCGGTTCGATTCTTCAGGACTCGAGAGGCTCTGGTTGAAGTCTTGGCACGCGTGGCTTCCACGCTCCAACCTCAACCTTAACCTTACTTTGACATGTGAAGAAAGGAGAGAATTAACTTGGAACTATGACTTTATTATATTCGATATCATCTATATTTGACATCTCCCGACAACAAAAGGGAGTATAAACACACTGGGACGAGGGCATTAGTATTATATCCCAGAATTTTAATACCCCACCTCTTTCCTCCAAATGGACAAAGAACTCCTCACCCCAAAGAGAATATACATGGAACATGCAGAAGAAACATAAAAACGAAGCACTGAGAGAATAAAGCATCGAGAGCCATGAACGACATGGTTACCGCCTCTCTTCAAGATCCTTGATCTCAACTGCATCCGGATCGACGCCCCCTCGACTGACAAGGGGAATGTTTTCCTCATCCCGTCGGTTGCCGTTGACATCGAGCATATCCTCCCCCTCATCAGACATCAATCCTTCCAACTCGAAAGCTTCTGCGTCTCGGACCCGTTGGGCTTCGGGAGGAGTGCGAACATGTCCGTTCATCGATTCGCCGGGCGCAGTCGCGGTACCATTCTCATCACGAGCACGGCCACGGCGAGTTTTGGACAACCCAGGTTTGCGGGATGATCTTGGTTTCGTCGCCGTCGCCGTTTCGGGCCAGACATGGACAGCGTAGATGTGGAGAAGTACGTTTACGACTGAGAACAGAGCGTAAGTATGGGGTTGTAGAGGGGGGAAGACTAGGGGAAACAACTTACAAAGGAATAAGAAAAATGCCATGCTGTAGAGGATGAGGATGTACGACACATGCATAACGCCTGCGTCGGAGAGCATCTTCATCTGCTCCTCCGTGGCTCCCATGAAGAGGAAACCGGAAGCGCAAAGAAGCTATAACACAACAATTAGTTAGGATGAAAGGGACGTGGGGCCCAGGATAATGGAGACTTACGAATGGCGTAAGATACTGGAAGCTATTCGGATCCGTCCCATCAGCACTAAGCGTGCTTCGATCCCCCAGGACAAAAGAGATCTCAACAATCCTCGCAGCTCCCGCTGCCATCAAAGTATACCCAAAAACGGCGTGTACCATCGTGCTGAGCATCAATTCCTGGGTATGTGCCGACATGGCGTACCCAGTCAACAAGATCACAATTCCAGGGATCAAATTTCTCTTTGGGCGGCCATTCCTCTTGCGACTCAACCAAATACCCAAGAGACCAGCGCACCACCACACAATCCCCATACTCGTATGTTGTAGATCATTATGCGCCCACTCTTGTCCCCAACGATGTTCGGTAAAGGTATTGATACATCCCCAAACCGCAATGACGACCGAGTCGAAGAACTCCTGGCTTCGGCCGGTGCGTCGTAGCCAGAACTGTCCGACGAGCAGGAGTATCGTAAGAAGAATACCGTAGGCAATGAACGCACTTCCCATAATGAAATGCGCAGCGCACTGCCCCAAATGATCATCATGGCAGAATCCCAAGGCTGTAATCCCACCAAATAGCATCTGGACCCAACTGGCGATGGGCATCACCTTGCCAACGATTCCGTGTAGGCGTACGGCCCACGGGCGTAATTTGCCATGGACGCCTCGAGAAAGATGCAGCTTTAAGTATACGCCCAGGAAAACTTGTATGGCAAGCATGAGCATCAGAGAGGTTGCGAATGCTTCGTGGATATTCGGGGCGAATTGGCGGCCCTTATGGGCATGGCCAAGGAAGTAGGCTAGGACGGCGATGACGGTGCCGGCGACCTGGACGGGAACGTGCCATCGGGAGCGGACAATCTGTAGAAGAGTACCATCGACGAGTCAGAAACGAAGTAGTAAGGGGTATCCGAAGGAATATGTATTTCTCACCCCAAGTACCATCCCAAGCGGGAATATTATCCCAAAGGACAGCCCCATAAGAACTATATGTATCCATAATATCGAATCCTACCACCGCCAATTGAGCCATAGTCAGTACCTCAAAGCTTAGGGTTTGCCTAGAAGATTGATGGAGGGATGATGACGTACCAAGGGCTCGGCGGTGATCACTTCACCCTCAGGGACGTCTGCATGGTGGCCCTCGTGGCCATTTACTCCCTTAATGAGGCATAGTGATAGCGGGAGAAGGGCTGCCAATGCCGTCCACGGCCTGACAGTGGTCATTCTGTGTGAAGACGCTTCGGTCTCGTCAACGAGAACCACCTACGTCGAGGGCGATATGGAAAATTATTTATCGGAACGCGGCGGAGACTGGTTTTCTCGTGGTACGGACACAGGCTGGTATTGTTTGGTAGGTATTCACACCCACATTTCACAGTAGGTATCACGCTCCGTGACAGACAAAGATTGAATGATGAGACGGCCCTATGTGGTTCACTGTCGCTATCTGTCTTCAAATCTTCCCGTCCGCAATTTCATCGGCGATAACAGAGCCGTCATCCCCGATCACATGATTGATTAACAACTCCATGACAAAGCTGTGTAATCCACCTGTGATTGGCTAACACCACCTCGCTGTCGATGGGCGAGATCTAGATATCCAGAACTGCCAAAGATAGGAAAGAGCCACTCAGCAGGAAACCTCACGGGCTCAATCCCCATGTCCATGAAAGTAAATTTAGTGCTGGTAATTTCTACTACCTAATATTCAACCTTACTTTCTCTCAAGGGCTCTCAAATACACAGGCAAGAGGCAGAACAGCAGTGTAGTCAGTCGTGTCAGACACTTACAAGATCCAGTATAAGCCTTTTACTAGAGCGTCACAGAGCAAGCATCCTCGAAGGAAGCCAAAATGTCAGCCCAACCCACCGAAAACTCACCCAAGGAAACCCTGCCAGCCCCAGCAGCAGCAGTACTTCCTCCTCCATGCCTAACTCCCGAACAAAAGAAGAAAATCGTACCTGTCCCAATTACCCCCCACCCGTCTCGCCTATAGAAGCCCACCCCCTAACCAAACCCCTTAGCAATCTTTAACAACCAAAATTACAACCCTGACAACCCAAATCTCCACCCTAACCAACGACCTCGAAACCGGAAAGGAGAAACTGTCCGCCGTTCTCGAGGGCAGGTAAACACTACCTCCTTTCACTACTCCCCCATCCATCCCCCACACCCCCTCCACTATGGCACGATAAGAGCTAACAAACCCCACCAGAACCTCACATATAACTCCCCAACAAATTGTCCAGCGACATATTCGTCTGTTGCACGAGTATAATGAGATCAAGGACATTGCGCAGGGGTTGATGGGGATGATTGCTGATGGGAGGGGGGTGAGGCATATTGTTGTGCAGAGGGAGTTTGGGGTTGGAGGGGATGATTAGGGCGTGGTATGGTGGTTAACTGAAAGGCGTTTGTTTGCATGGGCGAGTTACGGATAGGCATTTGGGTGGGTTGTGGAGTTATTGATTGTAAGCTGATTGTGTGGGTTGATTCGTTTATGGGAGGTTGAGGTCGGTATGTTACAAGAATGAAACTGAACAGAGATTGAGGCTTTATATTGCTCATTGTGGAGTGGAGCTAACATCCAGAGGAGAGATATATACAGAGAGAGAAGAGTGGGAGAGGGATGAGCATGTATAAATGACGACCAACGGCCTAAACACCAAGGTTAAACCCCTTCTATGGAGATATTAACCCAGACAAAAGTAAAGAGGGAATAGCCAACATATGCAATAGAGATTGACAAGTCCACCTCCAAGAAGGAGCACCAACAGTTTTCAGTTCTGCTTCTATGGGTTCCCATGTAAACCACATAAAGAAAATATTTTGTACCAAATGAAAATCAAGACATGGCGCTGGGGCTCAGCAGCGTGAGAAAACAACAGTAAGAAAATCCGCCCAGAACGAAACATGTATATAAACAGCTGTAGAAAAGAGCCAGGTATCCAAGGGAATTACAAAAATGCTATTATATGTGAAAAGAAAAAGAAAATTGCAATACCGGCTGACGGTCATCTAAGACCCGCCAAGAGATTGCAGGCTCACCAACTCGTAGTAACGTCCCTTGTTGTGAAGGAGCTCGTGGTGAGTTCCGCTCTCTACTATTCGGCCTTGGTCAAACACGTAGATGATATCAGCCTTCTGGATGGTGCTGAGACGGTGAGCCACAGCGATAGTAGTACGGCCCTCAGCGGCGGCATCGAGAGCGGCTTGGACAACCTTTTCGGACTCGGAGTCAAGGGCGGAAGTGGCTTCGTCAAGTAGGAGAACCTTGGGATCACGGAGAAGGGCACGGGCGATGGCGATACGCTGCTTCTGGCCACCTGAAAGCATACTCCCCTTGCTACCGACAACGGTGGAGAAGCCCTCACTGAAAGAGAGATGTTAGAGACAGTTATATAGAGGGAGGAAAAGAGATTTTTAACTTACGGAAGTGACATGATGAAGTCGTAGATATTAGCATCCTTGCAAGCTTGAACGACCGCTTCTTCTGGGACTTCGGCCTCGTGATCAACACCAAGAAGGATGTTCTCCCTGATAGTGCCTTGATAAAGAGTTGGTTCTTGGCTAACAAGGGCGAGGTATTTTCGGTATTCGTTGACGTTCAAGCGACTGATATCCTTTCCATCGATATATACACCACCTGAAAGGGCGTCGTAGAATCGCTCAATAAGAGCAATGGTTGTACTCTTACCACAGCCACTAGCACCAACCAACGCGACATACTGACCAGGTTTGACAGTGAGGTCCAAGCCACGGAGGACGGGTTGTTCTGGGCGAGTAGGATATCTGAAATGTACGCCACGGAATTCAATCGTTCCCTCCACGTTATCAATGGATTCACCATCGGTAGACCACGTGTCAATGACAGGCTGTCGGTCGAATAGCTTCTTAAATTCGCTAGCAGCATGCTTGGCCTTGCCCATATCCGGCGCGAAGGAGAAAACAGTACCAGCGGATTGCGCACCGAAGATAATCTCAGAGAAACAGACGAAGAATTGGAACATGCCATACTCCGTGCTGGCGAGTAAAGTACCACCATACCAGAAACCAAGAGCCATACAGAGAAGCATGAGCGATTGAGAGATAGCGTAAAGGGTCGATGACCTGGCCACAGAAATGAGACTCTTTCTTCCCTGTTCCTCAAGCTGTCCGTGATACACGTCCCAAACGTCCTGCTCTCTGGTGAGCGATGCCACAGTACGAATGGCAGAGGTAGCTTCGCAGGCGTAACTGGCAGATCCTTCGTATGCTTTCTTAGACCTCTCCTGGAAAGCGGCAAGCATGTGGAATCGGTAGAACCCGCAGGCGAGTAGCACTGGGATCGTAGAGATACAAACGAGTGCGAGTTTCCATCCGATTATGAGAGCGACGATAATAGCAGCGATGAGGGTTGTCGACACCATGAGAATGGTTCCAAGCGTGACACCACTGACACCGGAAAGATGCTTTGTCTCTGTCGAAAGGAAGGACGTCAAAATACCAGTCGAATTCTCTTCCCTGTCGAAAAAGGAGATATCCTGGCGAAGGATGGATCGGAATGCCTGGCTTCTAGCGCGACGGGTAAGTCGCTCAGAGCAAATAGCAAACGTGATTCCCTGACCAGAGAAAGTGATAAGCTGTGCGATACCGACTGCCAGAAACATCAAACACCAGAAGTTGATATCGGACCTAAGTTTATCGAAATAGGGCTCTGGAAGGGCAAGTGCGGTGATCGACTTGGCGAAGAGGACGGCCTGTGTTGGCTGTCCACCTCCGGAGAGTATCGAGAAACAAAGTCCAGCCACCATGTATAAAGCCTCTGGCCTGTTAAACGACGCGATGAAGCTGATCAGGGTCCAGAGTGAATACCTCGGACCCTCCTCGGGAGCCTTCTTCGACAGGATGATGCTGGAAAGCGATTTCCTGGACTCGGATCGTTGCAATTTGTCCTGGAGTTTCACGTCGTCAAAATTCTTGATGCTCATGATGCTGTCTCTTTTTATAGACTGGGTGCGGGTGATCTCTGCTTCCTTCAAGGATGCTGAGGTTTCGCTTTTTTCATCAGCTTCATTTTCCTTCTCTTCGTTAATCCGCTGAGCTTCGACCAGGCTGAGATATGGGCCTTCACGACTAATCAACTCCGTATGAGTACCCTGTTCCGCGATGCGACCACCAACCAGGACCACGATGTTGTTCACATTCTTGATGGTTGACAAACGATGGGCGATGACGATGGTTGTACGTCCTTCAGCAGCCTTGTCCAATGCGGCCTGAACGACACCTTCCGATTTGGTATCTAAAGCGGAAGTGGCCTCGTCGAGCAGAAGAACTTTGGGATCACTCACAATTGCACGGGCAATTGCAATTCGTTGTTTCTGGCCACCAGACAGGAGGAAACCTCGCTCGCCAACGTTAGTATCGTAACCTTCGGGAAGACCGGTGATAAAATCGTGGGCGTTTGCCATCCTCGCGGCATCCTCGATGCGCTTCGTGACACTTTCTTCCGACTCTTGTTCGAATCTGGAGCCAATGAGACCATGCTTAATGTTGTTATAGATAGTAGTTCCAAACAGAGTTGGCTCCTGGCTCACAAGAGAGATCTGCTGACGAAGCCATCGCAAATTGAGGTCTCGGATGTCGTGTCCATCGAGAAGAACTGTACCCCGAACTGGGTTATAGAACCGTTCTGCAAGACCAACAACGGTACTCTTTCCAGATCCGGATGGGCCAACCAATGCGGTGCTGTGACCTGCGGGAATAACCAAGCTCATATCCTCCATAACCACGACTTCGGGTCGAGACGGGTAGATGTGTTTGACATCGCGGAATTCAATCTTCCCTTCGACATGATCCAGGATTTTTCCTTCGGTGGAGGTTGGGTCGAGGGGCGACTTTCGATCGATGGTAGCGTAGATCTTTACAGCAGCTGCCAGGGCAGAAGTAAAGGCTTGAGCATTTGGTGACACGTTCCCAAGACTGAACGATCCGATGAGAATAGCAAAAAGAATGGTTAACACCTCCGAAAGTCCCATTTCTCCCCCAACGAGGAAGCGAGATCCCATCCAGAAACCCAAACCATAATTTAGAAAAATGATACCCATCATACCAGCAACCATGCACCCCATGATCATTTGCAGTTTAGTTCCCCATTTCTCTGCAACGTCGAGATGATGTTCGTACTGTCGAGCGAGTTTTTCCTGAGTACCAAATGCTGTTGCATTTCGGATGGAGCTGATAACTTCCTCCGCGACAGTGCCGCCGGCACCATAACTTTCAAGAGTCATTTTGTTGAATCTGACGATGAATCTGGACCCCGTACCCATCAGCAAAACCAGGGCAACGATGGTTGAACAACAGATGAGGGTTAGCTTCCAGAATTTGACGAAACCGATGATGAAGGCAGTGATGAAAGTGGCAATAGCGGTCAGTGTGAGACCGACCTTCTCCGAAATACCGTCTTGGACAAGATTGGTATCTGCAGTGATACGGGTAGTAATCTCTCCGGCACCTAACTTATCGAAGAAGGCGATGTTTTGGCGTAGGATAGCTTCCAGATAGTGCTCTCGGATCTTCCCAGATATGTGCTCACCAGTGTAGATGAAACCAACGGTGGAAATGTAGATCGTGACGAACATGCCAATTCCAAGGTAGACAAAGTAAAGGGTGTACTTGACCAAGATGCTGTCAAACTCATCAGAACTGATGCTACCAATCATGATATCTTGGAATGTTCCTGCCAATTCACCAAAGATAATCTATTCAAGACTTCATTAGCACACGCTCAGATTGAGGAATTAGGGGCGGGTTTCAACATACGGTAAAAAGAGGCATGATAGCACCGGCACCGATGGCACATATGGCGCTGACAGCCAGAATGATAAAATCATTGGTGCTAGCATATCGGTAGAGGCCCGCGAAAGTGACCTTAACGTCCGGGATATGAAGCTGCTCCTTTAGGATAGCTTTCTCGTCTTCGGGGAGATGGTCGAAGACCGCATCTTCATCGGTGTCTTCCTTCGCATCCTTGGGGACTGGGATGGCGTCGGTCTCCTTTCTCGTAATCTTGGTTATAGTCGAGTCCGAATCCGATCTCGGGTCGCGAGACTTTTCCTTCTCGTTAGAAATTCGATGGGAGGAATGTCCGTCTTGCGAGCCCTCGGCGGATCCGATCTTCTCCGCGTTTGAGTCTACCATAGGCTTGTCGGGCTTGCCAGACTTGCCGTCCGGCCCGTCGTCCATGCTGGCGACGAAATGCCAAGCGTCTGGCGGGTGGTGGAGTGGAACTGATGGGTAAGGGCGTGGGTCACCAAGCTATCCCGTAAATAAAGGTGGGAGGCGAGCGTGAAGTAAGTAGAAAGAGGGCAATTAAAGATATAAAATCAGAATGGGGAGGAGCTGAGGGAGAAGAGTATTGAAGTAAATGAACGAAAGACGGTGGGATATATGGAATATTTGCTACGAAGTATGTGAAGCACGTAACCGAAAGCCACAGTTGATCAAAATAAATACAAAAGAGAGTGGGAGAAGAAGGTCAAAAACAAAAAGTTATATACACCTCAGCATCGGAAACTTTGGCATGGCCGAGATAAGTTTCCGAATGCAATCGGATATAAGACAGAGAAGGGAAGAAAAAAGATGACGATTTGGGGGGGGAAGAGGATAGGTTGGAGATGTTTCGTTTCTCTTCGGAGTTCGTCTGGAGGGACTTTAGACCGATCAACACGAAGCATCACTGAAAAGTGGTCGACGTGACATTGTCCAGTAAGATCATCCGAAGCACTGACCGCCTTTGGTTCGGACCCATAGTTTTAGCCGAGGGTTGCATAAAGTGTATAAGTCTTAGATAAACGGAAACATCCCGCCCCGGGTTGGAATGCACAACCCCAAGGATGAGTCATCTGTGCATCTTGAGCTCGTAAAGATCCTTCCTCTCCTTGTGACGTCGGATCCTTCCGAGAAGAGATCGGAGCAGTTCATTGGTATCAAGGCCTCCCAGACGAAGAGAAGAGCCTTCCATTGGGAAGCCCTTTCCACCACTGCCAGCTTTCAAGAAGTGTCCGTGGATGGCAAAGCAAAGCACAAAGTTTGGCACCCTGGCGCACCAGGCGCCACTAGAACTCTTGGGGACCCCGCTGTTCCCTGCCGACAGCAATGATGACGGCTGCCTAAAAATAATTAATATTGACTCTTTGTAAGTGTTGCTGACATGCTCTCAAACAAGCTCGGACGGGGGCCCGCTCAATGTCTCCGAGCCTGTCTTTCCAATCAGATCAGCAGGCGAAATCTTGTCGCAAAGAGATATCGATAATAAGCTCCTTTACGTAGGTTTGACAGGACTGACAGATGTCAAGCCTTTTGGGTGCACAGCATTGACCCATTATCTGCCCTATGTGATACCCCTCTGTCGGCTCGGGAAGCGTGTATGGTGTTTGGGCATTCAAACCGCTTCCTGGAGGGTGACCTGCAGGGCCTCAAAGAAACATTCCCAAGAGCAAGAATTTCCTCGTGTACATACGTAAGAGTCAATTGGGCTCAAGCCCCAATAATCCCGGTCGTCAGGGACTCGTTCTTTATGCAGTTCTGACGGCAAGCTTTGCCTCCGTGGATAAAGGTGAGAAAGGAAATTACCTCAGCCCGTCTCGACCCCCAAGATGGCGTTGACTTCGCTTCGTTGCCTTGGGATATTGAAAACAGGCAGAAACATCACCCTTCATTCCTCGTTCGTTTAATCGTCCTGCTCCAGTGATTCGCCCATTAGCGAAAGAACTGTTTGATCCCGTTTCGATATCGGGATAGGCTCCACTTTTTGATGATTATCGACTTCCAGATCCTCCCGGATTTCTCGGATTTCTCGGTCAGTCGAACCCGTCAACACAGAGCGCTAAACCTAGGTGAGAGATCGTTCGCTTCCTTGCCGCCGGGGTTGGCAGAAAAAGTGCCGATGTCACATGACGTGCCAGAGCCCATCACCAAACAAGACACACCGTGCTTCTCTTGTCATCATCGCAAGTTCCACGAACTTGCGTTCAAGAGACCTCAGAGGCTCGATGGAAATGACTTCCCGGATGAAGATGAGCCGACACTGTCCATCCCGAGGGGATGTCATTCTGTTTCACAAGATAAGATCACCGACTGGACGGAAGTCTTCATCCTCCATGGAGAAGTCGTCCTCAGATTGACGTGAGCAGCGATAGGCAGGGCATTTGCGGTACAAGATACCGGAATGGGCTTGGGCAGGGGTACCCGTCGACTGTTCGTCATTTAGTATCAAAGACTGTTGATCTCCCTCCCAAGGTTCTGAGGTTGGTGAAACCTATACCTAGTATTTGATAGTACCTCCTCAAGGAGAGGATTAAGCCCTTTGTTGCTTAAAAGTATACTCGATCACTCCAGTAGAGCGGACTGGGTACAGTGGCCTTCTTTTGAAGATTGGCCATATCGATCCCCGTTTAGTAATTGAGTCTCTGAAGTAATTCGTAGATAACAGGGTAAGGAGCCTCACAAAAGCCCACCACGGCAAATTAATCGTCATTAATCAGAAATAAACACTTTCATCTTCATTGATAGCAAGAGACAGAGATTTTATATCATTTCCCCTCCCTTTAACGCCGAATATCCCTAGATTCGGAACTAGACGGTTCCAACAACATTCCACTCTGTATATCACGTGATCTAATCGCAAGCGAGCCGCTAAACTCCACCCACACAAATATTCAACGACTCTCAAGATAATCGAGATCAACGACGTTCGACAACCCTCAACAACGCAACTCTCCCCGGATTCCAAGCTCGCCATCGCGATAGACATTCAAGATGCCGGTAAGCATTCTAATCTATCGTCGGATACGTTTCTAATGTGTCCCTGACGGAAGGGGGCGGTCGTCGGCCCCGCGATTTTTGAAGTGGTTATGGAAAAAACTAACTGGGTATTTTTGTTTGATCGATGATTATAGAGCCAGAAATCTTTCCGCACCAAGCAGAAGCTTGCGAAAGCGCAGAAGCAGAACCGTCCTATCCCCCAGTGGATTCGTCTAAGGACTGGAAACACCATCAGGTAAACTCTACACCTACCTAGAGGAGATGAACAAGGGATGGCATGAGGGACAACTACAACTCCACAACGAACCGAATCTGAGGGAGACGGACGGCGTATATGGTAAGGACCAGGACAGTGGCTAACACGTTCCTTAACAGATACAACGCCAAGAGACGACACTGGCGCAAGACCCGTCTCGGTATCTAGATGTCTCGATGGATTCGATCATATAAAAAAGAACCTCACCCAGCCTATATCCTCTTTACGCATTCTATCCGCCTACCGTCGTCCATTTCTTTCTTCTTTCCGACTTCTGACCAATACCTCTGAAAATCATCCATTTCGTTTTGTTTCGCCTCGCCAATTCCTTCCTTCTTTTCTCCTATCGATGAACGATGCACGAACGAATGCACGAACAATATGAACCGACCGACCGATTGTTTCCCGTCACTGTTATGAGATGATGAATGTGTTCCGATTTTGTCATCTGAATGTACGTCGGTTGGTGGATACGGGAGATGGAGGGGAAGACAATACCATACACCCCATATCGAGTGACGAGCAAAGAAATGAAAACCCCGAAAACGTTACATACACCTACCTACTAGGGAAAGCGGATAGTTTGTCTTTGGGAGAGTCATAGGCAAAGGGGGAGGATATCATGAGTTGTTACATTTTTTTATTGATCCAAGAATTCAATCTAGTCTAATCCACAACTTTCTTTCTTTCGATTCGGGGGCTTGGAGTAGCCGTACTCTGTGTCGACCTGGTGCTGGCCATCCCATGGGTACCGCTGCAGTGTTGTGTTAGTAAAGGATCCGTGTAGATGATTTGACACTGGTGGTATAAGTAAACCAATGCTCAATTGTTATAGGAAGGTGACGTGATATTAGGAGGAACACCACTCCATTATGCCGAACAGGCCGACAGAGAACTAAGTGAGTTGGAGGCGAACTTGGTTTCTATTTTTATTTATCCCCGAGAGGCAGTAACACGTATGAAGGTGGATACAAAATCCACTTTCTTTACAGGAGGGTATGGCAAACTAGGATTTTCCCAGGGAGACATCGCCCAGAGCGTAAACATCAATAAAAAAGAACTAAAATAAAGGAAGAGAGGGGGTTATGAACAACTAGGGAAACCCTGATAAACGCCGATAAGTTGAAGCAAGCATAAGAAATCCAAAACTACCAAGTCCACATTATCTCATCAAGCACACCGTGAAAGGTCAACATCTCCAGTGAACCAAGGGTCATCTAGGACTTTTAAGCGCACAGAGCGTCGGAAAGGCAGCAGTTGTGTGGTTGACCAAAGCAGCGCGATGATACTTGAAGGCGGTGGTTTGGTGGGGTAGTTTCTTAGCGGCTAGAAGGGGGTCAGTAAAGTTCTGTAGCAACTAAGAGGGATGGGTAGCATACTCCTCGGCCCATTCATTTTCACGTCGGATTTGATCTTCCTCCTCAGGTGTAAAGTCGTTCTGGATGTTGAAGGTCTTGCGGATCTCCTCTGGGGACTTGCCCTTGATCATGTTGGCAACGGTCTTGCATCCAACATCCAAGAGGGCCTTGATGTCGAGGTAGTTGGCAGCCTAATGACAGCGTCAGTATGACGAAATAGAACAAAGAGGGTGAATGCAGCAAGTCATGGATACTGCAGAAGGCACAGGGGAAAACACACCAAAATGATCTCAAAGAGCATCTCTTGGTCGACCTGCATGAACTTCTGGTCCCACTCATCGATATCGGTGGTCTTTTTTCGTGAATCAGAGTCATCGTCGCCGGTGCTGGGAGGGTCACCCTTGTGGTGGGTGCACCATTCGATAACCTTCTTCAAAACAGACTCGTTGACCTAAAAATCACAGTGTTAGTTCACCATACTCCTCCTAGATTCAGGGCGGCTAGAGCAAAGAAGGGGTTTCCTACATTAGGGATAGGGATGGCCTCGCCAGAGTCCCCAATATCCTCAAGCATGTTCCGAATCAAAATGGAACGCTCAGCGACCTCGCGCTCTATAGAAAGCCATTTAGTTAGCTCATATTGTCGTCTCTAGACCACGCGCCGGCCCTAATTTTCCTTGCCGTCAGGGGAAGATGGGGTGTTTGCGTACCGAGAGACATCTCAACTCCATCGGAGCTGGTGAGAGTGATCATAGAGGGGGTAGCCATCTTGATCGGTTTTGGTTATTGGTTTGTTTAACGGGTAGAGAATAGTCTTGGTTATGCGGAAGCGAAGTCTGTAGTTTTTAGAAGCTGGGAGGTCAGTTCTTGAATACTGGTTGTGGTTGTGGGCGGTTACGAGCGACTTTAAGTGTAGTGTTGTGGAGTGGGAAATGGTAGAAGAAGGAGGGGAGTGAAGAAGGAAGCTTACCCTTTATAAAGTCTGCCTTGAGTGAGTTGTGAGGTAGAAGGAAAAAGTCTGTGAGTGATAGAATGACAGAAAGAAAGAAAGAAAGCAAAGAATCAACTCATCATCGCCGCATCTTTGTTGGGAGGGGGAGGGAAGGAGCCGCAAGCGGGTACGAGCGAACTAAACCTAGAAAAGTCACTGATCGGGTTTAGCGTGTCGTGGGCTCAGCTTCAATGATGGGTTGTTGATGCCTGAAAATAGAAATCAATGACGGAGACAGAGAACAATGAAAGGAACAATCTCTGGTCAATAGATCATGATTGAGTAGTGACGCCTTTCTTGCACTTCATCACTATTACTTCGTGAATTCACATTGGCATTTACTTGGAACGGAAGACAACTATCGGTCATTATTGCAGAGGTCGGGTTCAGTCATCGTGAATTGATATCAAAAGCTCGGAGTTTGATCGGGGACAGAACAGCCTCAGAATACGAACCCCTCTATTCTCATTCAACTGGTGACTGCCTGGTATCCTGGGGTGCTCATTGTTATCCTGTGGGTATGCCAGTTTCCAGACCCCATCTTACACGACAGCTGCCTGCATCTTTCAGTCACCACGGACCAGGCCGACAACTTTGATAGCGCCGACAAGGCTGTCACTGAAAAACCGCCTTCGTCCAAGAAAGGCGACAAAGTGAAGAATTCAAGATATCGACTTCAGTCCAGCTTTATTCACCCTCGGCGTCTTTATTGATCGTGTAAATGCGATGCTATTGACGATTCTCTAGACAATGTGATAGCTTTTTAACCACCTCATGAATCCGAAATAACCAAATCGAGACAGAAGTGAAAGACATAAAACTCATAGTATTCATTACCAGGCAGTCTAAAGCTTCAGGCTTGCTTCACATACTGCAAACGTCTATTGTCGCATGAGAATCTCCATCCTGACCAGCACGTTATTTGCATGCACCCCATCACTCTCTCCTCCAATTATCGCGGAATCCAGTAGCTCCCCACCTCATGATATACCGTGTTCTTAAGAACAAGACTCAATATCAGATCCAACTGCGGATAAAAGAGTAAATAAAGAACTCCAAAGAAGCACGAAGAAGAGAAGCGCGCATCAACCGCCTAAAAGCATCCATCCGTCTTTGGTAATCAGGCTTAGTTCATATCAGGGGTTTCCCTACGTCATCCCTATCGCTCCAGACGCGCTCAGGGTCAAGCTCAATTTTTTTCCACTCCACGGTCGACAGCCAGGTCGTTTCGCCCAACCCGCCATATCATATCTATTCTTTCTTTCTTTCAGGCTCATTCTTTCGCTTCCTTATCCGATATCTGCTACCTGGTCATGTTTGCGCGCTGCTCGGTGGAACTGTTGATCTCCGAAGCCACGGCATGTGCCTGGTGAAGTCCTCCGTGCGCACCAGTCACCACAGCCTCAACGAGTCCCGGAGCAATGTGGAGAAGAACGTATCTCCTTCTCCTCCTCATTCGCGTCTACTTCGCCCTCTCTCCGAGCTATTTACATCCCGATGAGAACTTTCAGGGCCCAGAGGTCTTTGCAGGTATGAACACAAATTTTCGCAAGGGGGGAGCAATCCGGCGGTTACGCAGAGTGGTTTTGGGTGAGAACAGGAAAGCTTTTCGCGTATATCTTTGCTGACTATATCATCTGTGGCTGCGCTACTTCGTAGGTCGCGTATACTCGTATCCGTCGCGATTAACATGGGAATTTACCTCCGCCCAACCGCTCCGTAGCGTCTTCCCGCTATGGCCAGTCTACGGACTGCCGATGACCCTCTTGAAATGGCTGTGGACCGAAGGAACCGATGGGACAACTACTCCACCGGAGTTGATATACTATGTGCTTCGCGCCGGCATGTTCGTCTTGAGCTTCGTGCTGGAAGACTGGGCGGTTTATGAGCTGGTCCCTTCGCCGCGGCATCGGAGACAAGCCGTGGTTTTGGTGGCCTCCTCATATGTTACTTGGACATATCAGACACATACCTTCTCGAATTCCGCAGAGACTTTACTCGTGGCCTGGGGCTTAGTTTTGATCCAGCGGATCGTGGAGAATAAGGTGCGCCACTCGTGCTCCATATTGGACTGTCCTAATGATCGTGTCTAGCAACGCTCTTCCATCTTCTCTTGCGCCATTCTTTCCTTCGTAACCGTCGTCGGAGTGTTCAACCGAATTACATTCCCCGCTTTCATTCTTATACCAGGGTTACAGCTTGTTCCTCACTTCTGGCGAAAGTAAGTTGTTTCCAATATTGATACCCCTTGGTCACACCCGCTAATGTGAACGATATAGACCCTTTTCATTTATTACACTTTTAGTATTCGGCCTATTCTTTACCTTCGTTGCCATATCCGTCGATACCGCTTTCTACAAACCGTCTGTCACTTCGTTTCTCGATGTTTTCAACTCTCCCGTCATTACCCCCCTAAATAACTTCCTCTACAACTCCGATTCCACGAATCTCGCTTCACACGGCCTCCATTCTCGATACCAGCACTTCTTAGTCAATCTACCTCAACTCCTTGGACCGGTTTTTATCCTCCTAGTCCGTAATATTTTCGCTCAATCAACCATCCCAACATGGATGAAGAATTGGCGCGCCATCTCAGCCCTATCAGCTACCTTCTTTCTCTCCATCTTCCCACACCAGGAACCGCGATTTCTAATCCCAGCCGTCCCACTTCTTCTTACGTGCCTGGGAACTCCAAGATCACGCGTCTTCCTGGGCTCTTGGGTCGTGTTCAACGTCCTCCTAGGTGCTCTCATGGGCGTCTACCACCAAGGGGGTGTAATCCCCACACAACTCCAAATCCCAACTATCCTTGCTGAAAACGCTGCTCCAACAATCGCTGCCGGCACCAACGCCATCGATTCCGCAATCGCACCACCCGCAACTGTCTTCTGGTGGAAAACATACCCCCCACCACTCTGGCTCCTCGGCGACGGCAGCAGCAACAGCACCGACACTCCTATAAAATCAATACAGGACATCGAAACCAAAGACCTAATGGGCGTCCCCGGCCCCGAAATGATTCGCAATCTAAAAGAGACAACCCCAACTTGCCCACCAGCATCTTCCTGGTCTCGAGTCGGGAGAAAGTCTTCAGAGGAATCAACAGTCCTCCTCGTTGCTCCGCTATCTGCTACATTCCTAGACCCATACATCGCGGACCCCTCACTCGCATCTTCAGGTGAAGAGGAACTTCCCGAAATCGAGAAGAATAGCCTCCAACTCCACCAGCTCTGGTCCTTCCCTCGTCATTTGAATCTGGACGATATGGACTTTGGAGATGATGGGATTTGGTCCACGCTAAAGCGAGTGATAGGTAGGAAGGGATTAGGTGTTTGGGCCGTGAGGAGGAGGGGGTGTTAATGTCTTTTTTTTCGTTGCTTTACTCTTGGTAAGGGGGGGGGGGGAGTCGTTTTTTTATATTATAATACTCAACAACAGATCTACTACATTCTCTGGCAACAATGTAGGTAGGTTTTGATATTCTTTTCTCTCTATTCGCGCGTTTATATCCCTCCGGAATTATTGCTTCTAACAAGCCTTTCGTTTTTCGTGTCCCTCCCCTCTCACTTCCCTCTCTAATTTATTTTCTGTCGCGTATTTTCTCTTTCGTTTTATCGTTTGACACATACACGGACTGTCTGTCCCCTCACTATATTTCCCTCTCTCTCTCTCTCTCTCTCTCTCTCTCTCTTCTTCTCATCTCTTCTTCTTTCTCTCGACATTTCAACTTCGGACGAAACGTACGTTATATCGGGGCAGGCTTCGGAAAAAATATCATCGGGGGTTCCTGGGGTTGGTGGTGGTGATGGGTGGGTTGATGGATAATAGATAGGATAGGATACTGGTAATGGATATATAATGGAACGGTCGATAATATTAATAAATATTTTTGAAAACTTGGAAGTGAAGCTACGGGTGACCTCGTTAGAAGGGGTTCGGGAGTCATGGAGTCTTAATATATATAAAGCAGGGCTTGTGCCCGTTCCCGCAAGTAATATATGATGTTAGTTGTTGAAGGGGTGGGCCTACTCACCTGTGTACAGAGTGGCCCTCACCCCTACAACAAATATATATCATAGCGAAAGAGACCAGTTTGACGATTAGTATACTGTACTGGAAGGGGATTAAGTAATTCTGATTCGCTTTCAAATTTTTGTTAAGTTATGATAAGCTAGACACAGCAATACATATTGCACGAAGCGTATTCGTATGTGTGCAGGGCAATCAAGAATGGATGGTCAGAGGAAATGGAACAAACACGGAACGCTTGATTTGGAAAAAGTAAAGTAAATAAATTACCGACTAGAAACCTTGGGTTCATACTGCGTTACTGAATCTGAGGGGGATGCATGAAAATGGGGGGATGGGGGGTAAATGAGCATGCCTCGAGGCGTATTGAAGAAGGGGTTTTAGAGCTTCTTCAGTCTTCTTGCGGCTGTATGGGTACACGGGAAGAGTATTGGTCAAAACTGCCAGGGTAGATAGACGGGGTTGACAATTTAGTTGTCATCTGGGTCATCTGGCTGCTCGAAGAGGAAGTTTGCGGCTAGCTCCTCGTTCTTGTCGCATGCAAAGTAAGCCTGGATGACGGAGTCCCTAGGGAATCCGAGACGGCAGAGCTAAAACACTAGTTAGCAATCATCCCAACAGGTGGGCGATCGGAGAGTCATACCCTTTCTATGGCATCTCGCTCCTCTTCGGTGACACTAATGGCCTGCGCACCGGGTGGTAGCTCGGAACCATCGTCGATATCTTCACTCAAGAGCTGCAAGAACTGTTCTTGGTTCTGTCCGATGAGCTGAGCTAGCTGGGGGTTACCCGCCCCCACTTGCTGGAGAATGGGTTCCAGCATCTGTGGCTGCTGCTGCACTAACTGCCTGAGCTGCTGGAAATGGGGGTTATTCCGAAGAAAGTCGAGGTTGCTGAGGTCGCCGCCTTCTGCACCCGCAGTGGCCCCCAACCCTGCGGCAGCAGCAGCGCCACTGCCCGCACCTGCACCACCGCGCGCTCCGCGGCCACCCCCCTGCTGACCAGCCTGGGCGGCAGCCTCAAATAGATTGACGGGCTCGTTGCTGTCAGTTTGTGGGTTCGCAGGAGCGGTGGTAGGTGGGTTGGCTGGGGCTGCTGCGGCCGGGGTAGACTCGGCGCCTGCAGCCTGTTGCTGTTGCTCTTGTTGCGCGCTTTCCGGGATTCCCTACATCTGGTTAAAAAAAGGAAGTTTAAATGTGGTTAGGAACGCTCACATTCAAAAGGTATTCGATGGCGCGGTCAGGGTTGAAAAACGCAGCTCTCATAGCTCGATCAATATCACTGCGGGGAAAACCCATCGCCTCCATTTGTCCAATTACTGACTCGCCCTGAGGGCCCATCACAAGAGCTGACGGGTCATTAAATCTAGCGGCGTCCTGTTCTCCACCAGCGGCAGCGGCAGCAGGGGCGGGCGAGGGTGTTGCGGGAGCGCCAGTAGCGGTACTCGAGGCTGGAGCCGGAGCAGGAGGGGCAGCTGGGGTACGTGCGGCAGCAGGAGCCGGAGTTGACGGGGGTTGTGATGAGGTAGCAGCTGATGTGGATGGCGCGGCCTTGGGCTGTACAGAAGGGATGTTAGGCACCCTCCGGCAAGGGATTAGGGGATCGACCGAACCTTTGAAACCATGCACACGATAAACCCCTTCTCTTCAATGCTGTACGACTCAATCGTATTGTCATTCTGCAAGATCTTGCCTAGAAATGGGAAAGAGGTGTTAGCATGCAACTGTATAGCAAGGATACAGAACACTACAACTACGGCCTTCAAATATGCCTGAAAACTTACCAGAGTAGATCAGCTTCTGGAGGGAAGCGTCCCATCCTTTCTCCTGAGAGATCTTCTCCTTGACAGAACCAACCTGCAGGGGATATTGGTTAGTATTTACCATGGCCCGCACATGTTTTGGTTGCTACCGCTCTCAGGTACATACCGTATCGGAAGGCTCTGCTTCAATCACAAACTTCTGCTGCTTTAAATCCTGATCACAAGAGACGCATTAATTAGTACACAGAGACCCCGAAAGCTTCAAAGATAATAACGGGGTGTAGGGCGTACTCTGAACGTGAGCTTCATTTTGCGCCACCAGCTGAATTGCTGTGAGGAGTGAGGGGTTGAAGAGGGCAAGCTTTGCTAGAGCTGATAAGAAGAGGGAAGAGAGTAGAAAGTTAACAAGAGAAAGCTATGATCAGAATCTGAAGATAAAGAAGATAGTTGTAAAAGTGAAGTGTTAATCCGAGGGAATCAAAGGGTTGAAGCTAGTGAGGTTGAAAGTTGATGATGATGGAAGTTCCTCATCATGAAAAGGAAGAAAAGGCGGGCTTTGACTTTTCGTGAGGCTTCTGCCTTCTTTAGCGCCGCTCGCTAAAAGGGTGAAGATGGAACTTCAAGTGGAAGTCTTCAGCCACTTTCTTTCATCTTCAACTGCTGCAAGATCTTACGGCCTT
This sequence comes from Arachnomyces sp. PD_36, assembly GCA_032988195.1. Lineage (NCBI taxonomy): Eukaryota > Fungi > Ascomycota > Eurotiomycetes > Onygenales > Arachnomycetaceae > Arachnomyces > Arachnomyces sp. PD_36. The sequence goes on along the minus strand of JANTQE010000004.1, from coordinate 188,015 downwards.
GTTCGCTGGTTCATATTAATATTTAGGGAGGCTGTTAGAGTTGATATTACATTACTCGGTTCGCAAGGCTTTTTCCATTCTATGTTGCTGGTGAAGTGTTTGGCCGCAATACATGACAGTATCAACGAGCTGTTGGTACTTCCCCGCAAAGTACCATGTCTTGATCGATAAAGGAGCTATGGCTTCGTCGGATCCCTCATCTCTTTATGAGATATCTTTGGCCGATGCTCTTGCACATGGAAGCTTTCCAACCTGTTTAACCCTCTCTTGTGTTTCATTTACACCGAAACAATCCACCTGAGTGGGATAAGACATTTCTTATCCCGATGTGACACCAGATGCTGCAGCCTCTTCATGCCATGGACTGGGCAAAACCGGTCGAAGATCTCAGCGCTTTCCGGGGTTACTTCTCCAGTGCGAACCTGTTGGATACATTCAACAAATAAGGGCGAACTTGGATTCCTGAAAATGCAGAAACCCTCGGGATCCTCCAAGCTACTGCGCCTATAGGAAGTAATCCGTTGCCCGGTGACACAGGTGGACTGCAAGTTTCTCGGTTATTTATATCCACCCAGGCCCGCAGGTCGGCAAATCTATTTTTGACCACATTGGCGTCTCTACTGGCTCTGCTTGACTGGAGAATCTCAGCTCAGAGTACGAGCTACTACTCCCATCTCTTCTGGATTGCTCTGCAGGTGCTGACCCTACTTCAAGATATCTCGTTCGCTTACGTGTTACTGATCCTGTACAATGGTTGCACGCGCAGGGATTCGTTCGCTTGAGGAGGAGATTACCAAAGTATAACATACACCTACCGAGAGCGCAACCGGAAGAGTTCTTCAACCGCGGATTCTAGACGAATCCCGCAGGAAAAAATGTCGAATACGTTTGATGGCTACCCATTGGTGGAATGCGACCCAGTCAGATTCAGACCACAAGGAAGATGTGTAGAACAACATCTTATATTGACAGCAATGTGTTTCAACTGACGAGCATTGGGGACTCTGAGCTTCTGGATACGCGCCAGGGGTTGTCGAATGAGAAACCGAGAACGCTTCTAGACGTAAATATTTGATATCGCTTAGAGTTAGAGGTAATATACCTCTGGATTCCTGAGTATATCTGGTCGAGGAAATTACCCGGAATTTCCTAGGTGGAGTGCTAATCAACACAAAATAGCTAACACTCGTTGCGGGGGCGGGAATGAGGAATGAACCTATCAAGGCGGCATGATTCTTCCGTTCTGGGGATGACAGGAAACGGGGGAGTTGGTGGGATCGGCTGAACTCGACTGTCCAAGTACCGAAAGCAAGCTGGCAACACTTGCGTAGAAGTAGAAGCTTTTGATATCCTCCTGCCTTCGTTAATCTGTTGACCACCTTCGCAGCTGCATTTCGCGTCATCTGCACCCTCAGACCCTGCTACCCTTGGATCCATACCTTCCATCATTACACTTCCCGTAGAGTCACTGACCATTGAATAGTCGACCCTGTTCTTTTCTTCTTCTTCTTCTTCTCTTCTTCTTCATGCCAAAAAAACAAAGAAATGAAAGAAAAAAAGAAGAAGCGCTAGAACGTTTTAGTGCCAAAGGGCTGAGTCAGGAATATCGCACGCTAAACCCGATATCGCCATCCCGTGATTTAGCGGGATGACAAAGTGGATTTTCAGCCTCAAAAAGATGAACGACACGATTCTCTTTTGCGTCTTCTTCATCCTTCATCACCGCTGGTTATGGCTGTTATGGCTGTGTTTTGATCGCACTCCCAGTCTCATGTTGTTTGAGACGACGGTCCGTAACTCTAAAAGGAAACTCAGTCATCTGTCGACAACAGGCCTTGGAATCTCACAGCAACCTTGAAATTGCTGGTGACACAGTACAACCCTCCACGTTCGCCCTTGCCGAGTCACGACTCACAACCCCCCCCAGCTTATGATTAATAAAACGTTCGAGAGAAGAATTCTTCCTTTGGATTCCCGTTTCCTGACACGCCAGTCGTGGTGGAACTCCATATTAAAGGCAGCTTGCCAATCCGCGACGAAGGAAATAAAATCCCCCATCCCTGCCCACCTCCGCCCATCGGGGGTTGGTCGGATTTGTCTCAGCCCGTACTGCACCCTGCGCGTTGGGATTCATATGCCGTGTTGCCTTCTCATATTAAAAACAACGACAGCCAGAAAAAAAAACTCAAATCAACGTTTTGTGTCAGCTTTCTTCAAAGATAACCTCGTACCGTGTGGAGTGACAAGGCAACACAAATCAGAAGCCAAGTGCGAGAACGGTCAAGCATGCTGGTAATTGGCCCCGAGCATTTTTTTTTAATGGAAGAATGTCTTCGTTCTTTCTTTCTACCCCGGTTTGTGCTCGCGTGCTGAGGCGCAGCTCCGTCTTCCGCCTCTCTGGAATGATCTTCCTCTTCCGCACATATCGTATCTGCTTACCGAGCTGGAGGCCTCTAACCAGGGTCTCCCCTTCGCGTCCCAGACAATTTTCGTTGTTTTCGGATCTTATTTCCTTCAACAATTAAAATTAGCTTCCTCTGGACTCCCTCCGTTTGCCGGAGAGAGCTGATCTTTTCTCTTTCCTCTCTTCCTTTTCCCTTCTCGAAACCTCTTCGGACATTATTTGCTGACGGTTTTTTTCAATTTCACGTCATCCCTCCGTCCAATCCCCGTCTTCTCCTCGTGGTGAGGACATGGATATATTAATACAGACTCTTGGCCTGGAACATTCGGAGCCTGAAATACCTGAACACAGAAACTCTTGCTACCTTTCTTCGAGCTGATTATTCCAGCTTTCTTTCTTCCTTCCTTCCATCCGTTATCTGTCACCTGCACCGTCGTTCTGAGCTATCACATCTCAGAGTAAAGCTCAAGATAGTAAGATCTTGTTTTGGAAACACTTCCTGTGCGTTATTGAATTGTTTTCCCCAGCAACTTGCGGAGCAATGAGACATATTTGTGTCAAAGACCCTATAATTATTATCACGAAACCCTTCCGAGACCGACTATAATTCGTGTTTATCTACCTTTGAGATTCTTTGTTTGTTTCGGATTGTTTATCCTTTCAAGGGACTATATTTACGAGCATCACTCCGTCTATAGGCGTCGGTATAGAGTGGTCGCCGCGAGGCACTTGAGGGCGACTGAGCCCAACTAGTATAGGAGTTACCTATATGCCTCTCCCCATTTTTTATCTTCCAGGGTGCCGCCGTCCAAGTCAAGCTCGGGAGCTTTAAATACAAAACCAAGATGCAGCGACCACTCATTATATATTTCCTTGGCGGTATCTCGATAGCCACCACGCTGGCGTCCGTGGTTCTCAACAGCATCTACGCTACCTCTCTTGATCGGACGCTTGCAGATATCAGGATCCTCGCATTTGTGGCGGCGGTACTCAATGCTGTGGGGTGCATTGCCATTCTGATACTCCTTGTATTTTACGTCGCCAAGGTCAAGGAGGCATGCTCGTCGTCGACGTGGAAGAATTGGGGGTTCGGACTCGTGGGAGTGTTTCTTCTCGCTACGGCGGTTCTCGTCGGAATTACCATGGGCCGAAGCAACGCACGATATATGATCGCACCACTCGCGGCGCAAAAGCAACGCCGAAATCGACCATTATTTCTGGGATGGTGCGGGGTCTGGGGAGCTTCGGTTATATCTCAGGGACTCTTCTATGGTTTTCTGTTGGTATCATCGTCGCTATTCTCGTCCGCGAGGCAACCTTCCTCACCCCCGGAAAATACCTGTCGGCAACTTTCCTACGATCTACGAACTCTCCCAAATACACAGGAACCCCACGCGACCCATAACCACCACGACACTCCCTCAAATCGGTCATTCACCTCCCAACGACCCGCATTCTCCTTCCGACGCCAATCACTCCCAGGCTCAGATCGGATCCCGAATTCAGTCCGCTCCTCATTATCAGGAGATATGAGACTTGTCCTATCCCGATCAAGAATGCGTTCCCAGAACCATTCCCAAACTCAATCTTTCCAAACAAGGCGAGACTCAAGAGCTTCCTCTTACCTAGATAGATATGCATCCCTCAGCGAAGATGCGCGGGAACCAGAGCAACACGCCTTCGATCAGTGGGATACGTCTGCTGTATCGCCTGAGATCAGGGACTCGGTCTGGCAGTCAAATCGAGATAGTAACGGCAGTGTGGGGACTATTGGGCGAATTCAAGAGCAGCCTATTTCACCGCCTCCAGTAGCGGTCACAACAACAATAACGACGACATCATCAAAATCCAACTTTATAAGCCCACCCCCTTCTTCACCTCCGTCACGTGGTCGCGGCCGCTCTTCCTTCGAATCTCACATCCACCCACTCTTCCGCTCGGATAGCCCCAATCCGCCTCCAATAATCACCACGCCGCGAACATCGACTTCAATATCTCGACCGCCTACAGCAACCACAGGGAGTGCCTCATCACCGTCACCACCAAATACAAGCTTAAACCCAACCCCACGGCCTAGTCCGTTGAAAATCCACTCTGAGGGCATTGATGACGAGGAGCTAGAAACCGATGGTCCCGGCCCGGCTGTTGACAGTCAAAGGAGTGGAGAGGGTGAGGGTGTACATATACATGTACATGCGGATAGAAACGGTGACGAACACAAGGCACTCCCGATTCCGGGGTTTATTCTCTCGGCTGGAACGAGGAGTAGTCTTGTGGGGTATGAGAAGAGGAGAGATGTATCTTGATTCTGAGGTTTTCTCATTCGCTCTTTATTTTCTTTTTGTGATATCATTGTTTTTATTTACTTAAACATGTTTCCTGTTCGACGAGATTAAGCGAGGGAGTTTGGAGGGTTTTAAAATTTAATGGGTATGTATAGGTATAGGTATAGAGAGCGAGGATGAAGGAAAAGTATGGGAAAAGGGAAAGGGAAACAAAATGGGATAGGATTGGATGGGACGGACGGATATACAAAAATGGACTCGGGGTGGGCAAAAAGCGCAAGGCTGGTTGGCGGTCTTTATATTGATATTGCGACATTCATATTGGCTTTGATACGGATATATACCCCAAATACAATTTCTTTTATTTACTTCGATCTTTATTTTATCATCATCCTACTGTCTACATTTTTTACTCCTTACCTTACCTGTCTACTTTCTTGCCATCACTAGCTTCCAGGCTGCTCAGCAGATCACAACCCAACCGCGACACTAACATCCTCATCCAAACACTCCCAGAACGACGGCCCACACGCTTTCCAACCCAACTTCTCCGCACGACTGCACTTTACCCGACTATTCGCACCGATAAATTGGAGCGCTTTCTCGGGCGAAGCAGGCATCAAGCCACCAACCCGCTCCTTCGTCCAGGAGGTAGGTTTACTATCTGCCGGAAGGAGGGACTTCTTGATGCAGAGGTCGTTCATTGCGGTCGCGGCTTCAAGGAATTTTATTTCCGAGGTGGTTGTGAAGTAGAAGCCCTGGATTATTGGCACGGGTTAGGGTTGGGTTGGCTGGGGTAGGTAGTAGGGGTGGGGGTATCATACCTCCTTGTCCCACTGTGCGGATCCGCCGTCTTCCTCCATGGCGTGCTCGAGGAGGAGAACGAAGAGGTTAACCACGTCGCTGATATGTGCGACCGCCTTTGTATTTTCTCCCTTTCCGAGGTAGAGTGCCGTCTGGGTTTTACGTACTACACCCGCGTAGAGCGGCACGAGGAAAGTAGCCCGGTTACCCACACCTGTTTTCTGACCGTAGATATCCGGGGGACATATAACCGCCGTCTTGAGGAGCGTGTTGGAAGCGTCCATTATCTGCCTGTCTATTTTGTGGTGGGGTGCGGTTTCGGGGAGGGAGTAGATTTCATCGATGTCGGCGATGTCGTCCCAGATTCGTGGGTTTTGGAGACCTTCCCAGGTCTGGGAGTGGGAGCGGGCGTCGGATATGCATTGTGTGCCGGAGAGGTGGAGGAGGAAGCTTGGGGTGGGTTTTTTGGCGAGGCCGGAGAGGATGGCGGAGGCGCAGGGTTGGTGGTCGATGTCTCCGGTGTCTGGGTTGGTGGTTTAGTATGGGTGGGTAATGGAGAGCTGTGTTGTAAGGGGTGTTTACGGATGACGATGTCTGCGTCTTCGGCTTCCTTGGAGATTATTTCTGCGGCGTCGAAGTCGCCTACTACGATTCTGACGTTGGGGTATCGGGTTTTGAACTCGGCGGGGGGGTTGCGAAGGAGAGCGGTGATGTTGAGGGAGGGGTGCTTGTGGACAATTGCTTCAAGGACGCTGCCTCCGATGTAAACTGTAGCTCCGGTGCTATTGCCTGGAGGTTAGCTGTGTGTCTGGAGGGGTAGGAGGGGTAGATTCTTACATGAAGAGCTTTTTGGCAGCCATTGTTGAGTCAGAGCTGGAGTGGTGTTGCGGGGTTAGCAGTCTGGAGAGTAAGTCAATGGTATCTTTTAATCTCTGGTTCAATTAGTTCTGAGACAACCTGCTTCATCTGCAGGTACATGAGATGTTTATATGTCTGCCTGGTCACCGCCGGCATCTCGCGGATTGAAGAACATTATACGAGGCTCTGCTCTCGGGGAAGAACGCAGATGTCTCATTACTCTGTTAGTCAGGTACAGAGGGATTGATCCTCTCGTTCAAGCTCGGCGACCGTTCGTACCGACGGAGAACTTCTACCATCTTGAAGAGCGATGGTCAATGGGATCGAGGGAAGGTGGAAAAGGTCTAAAAGCTCACCGTCGCCAAAATCGCCAATGTGATTAGCTAAGGTTACGTTATTTTTAGAACTAAGATGAGTTGGGTTAGCGCATGGACACTGACCAATGAGAAGTGTGGACAGGGTCTGAACATCTCCTTTTGGAAGAGGTACATCCACTTAGGAGGGTCTCACACCAAAGATCCAGGTACCGATGCAGGGAAAAACTCTCATCTACTTCTCACGATGTTGAAGATGAAGACGCGGAGACGGTGAGGTGGGAGGACTGGAGGTTTACTTCTACTAGAACACATTGTGTTCAAGAATGGTGTTGTAAAGGAGAAAGGAGCATCGCAACTTCGATCCCCTTCGCGAAAATAGGGTGGCTGGTCGCGATGGATAGAATCTCAATCTATGGATACCCCAGAGTTTTACGGAGGATGCGGAGTAGAGAGAAGAGACCTTGTCGTGGTCATTTCAAGATACTTGCTAGGTAGATAGTATTCTATTTCTCATCAAAGAATGAACACTGGATGAGATGCTCCTTGTCCTTGTAGAGATGGTGGTAGAAGTCCTCAGGGAGTAGAGAGAGAGTGCGCCATTTGAAGTCCAAGTAAAAGTCACCGCCAGGCGCGGAAAGAGACCTCATATTCAAGTACTACTGATTGAATATTTACTATAAAATATCTATACATGAAGCTAGAGGATGTTCTTCATTGTGTTGGTGTTATCACGTAAAAAGAGAGTGTTCATCGTAGATCAAATTTAGCTTCTTCAAGCCGGAGAGAGAAAAAAAAGACACCAAAAAATCAACATCGTGAGAAAAAGATGGCGATGCTTCATCTTTTGCTTCATCTTCTTTTAATCTCACTTACTTTTCTACTCTTCAACATCACCAACAACCACTTCTCTCTGTACAGAACTTCAGTTTGAGTGATTCTCTTTCTTACTGCTTGATCGAGAACATCTTCTACTCTTTTTCTTTTCTTCTTCTTCTTCTTCTTTTCTTTCCTCCCTTCAAGCTTCGTCACTTCCTTTCCTCCTTCTACAACCTACTTCTCTTCTAACAACAACACCGACATCCTTCTACCATCTACTCTAATTCTTGAGATATCTTCGTCTTCTTCTTTTCTACTCTTCATTACTGTTGAGCTTCCTCTTTACTTCTTTTACTTCCCCTTCCTTCGTTATCCTCTTGATCTACCCCGTTGAAAATCCCTGTTTTCCCGTTGATACTAGGAGTTTCGCCTTTTCGCCCTCTATATCAACACACGACAGTGAACCACGGCGGCAGCACGATTGACTGTGATTCAGATCCCTTTCTTCTTCCTCTTCTTCTTCTTTATTACTCTTTATCTCTTCCGTGATTCTCTTCTTGAAGACGTTTGTCCCTCTTCCGTTGAACACCCATCCTTTCGGCACTCTCAGACACGGTTTCTACTATTTCACACCCATCTGTTGATATACCCGTCCTTTTCGAACCAACGACACGCATTTACTTTGAAAGGTATGTTTGAATCGCTCAATTCTCATAATCCTTCTTATCTTTCCCTCCCTGTCTTATTTTTCGCCTTTGTTTCTGTGTGTTGTCTCTCTTCTGGTTTTTTGGGTTGTTCTGGACTTGCAAAAAACTTCACTTTCGATCTATACAACACACGACATAACAACACACGCAGCACACAAACACACAAACGTCGTCAATCCACCCCCATTGATTGCTTTCCTATTCTCAACTGTTTCACTTCTTCCTCTGTTCCCCTTGTTTGATCGGGTTTTCCTTACTCACTTTCTTCCCGCCGATGGCGATCATCCCCGTCGCTTTTCATCGCGATATCTTCTACCTCACAGCCTTCACTTCCTTCCCACAACAAAGGATATGCTTTCTTTGAACAAAGAAAATAGTTATATTTGGTTATTGTCTTATTTTCTTGACTGGCGGCATTGTTTCAGCCCCCCAAGAGGCCCAACACCAAAGCCCATTGTTTCAATCGGACTCACAAACCTTTTGTTCGGTCGAACAAAGTCTCATCTCTATTGTTCTCCGTTCCCTCTTCCTCGTCTATATATTCCGTCTGTACACTGCACTTCCCGATTGACTATCACCGCCCCTGCTTCCCTTTCATTACTCTTTTATTTCGATATCATCTTTTGCTTCTTCGACACCCCGATTGACGGAACACTACTTCTATATATATATAGCGGAAGCCAACGGAGCTAACTATAAATCCACGTTAGCTAGCGATTATGGTTGGAGTCAAGCGTAAGCTAGACAAGGAGGAGAATACACAGAACTCGGTTGCCAATGAAGGCCTAGGTAATGGTTCGAATCAGGCCGCGGAACAAGCAGAACAAGGTCAGTATACCGTCCACACTAAAGGCATCCATACCAACCTCCTAAGAATAGTCAACTGATGGAAACTCACAGTGCCCAACAACCCTTCTCTTCCACCTAATTCATCACGCGGATCTGGAAACCAGACACGCGGTCGAGGCAGTGGAGGCCGTCCACGCAAACGTGGACGAGGGGGATCGCGTGCCGGTACTAGGGGCAATGGCAATAGTGCTGCCAGCGGCAGCGTGCCAGCATCAAATGATCAGAACTCAGAGCCCGATCGCAAACGTGCCAAGAGAGAGACCTCCACTACTTCAAGCACTGGACCCACGAGACAATCGGCCCGAATTAAAGGAAGACTACAATCTTCTTCTCTGCCTCCAGAGTCAAACGGACGTGCAACAGAAGCCGATCCAGTTCTTATAGTGACCTCAGAGAACGGTACTACCGAACAAACCCAATCCAGTGAAAACCCCGAAGCAAATAATTCTCAAACCACTCTCATCCCCACGATAGAAGGAACTGACTCAGACTCTTTGAAACGCAAAGAGCGGGAAGAGGAAGATAATAGCACCAACTCGCTGGGCAAGAGGCAGAAGAGTGAAGACAACACCCCAGTTCCGGGCCTGTTGCTCCCCCCTGGTCATGCTGCCTCAGTCACTCCAACGCCAACGGAACCACTGTCCGCTATCCGCGAGCAAGATGAGTTATCCGCCGGCTTTAATACAGCCCTCCCGTCGGAAGAGCCAGCTCAACCCGTATCATCCAATCTCTCAGAGGCCGAACCTACCCCCAGGGCAACCAGAGGAAGGGGTAATGTTAGAGGCAAGACACGAGGCCGCGGGCGTGGTCGTGGGCGTGGGCGAGGGCGGGGCGGAGCTGGAGGCCTCGGCACTCCTCGTGGTGGTACTTCCGTGGGGCTTACCTCCTCTCTCAACCCCGACTTGATCAAGTACCTCAAGGATCGGCAGAAGGCCCTATCCGGCATGTATAAGAAACTTGCGGCCAACCAAAAGCCCACTGTTGCAGTGATCGGCACCCGAACTCAAGCAGCACTCACCAAGGCGAAATCGGCACACACCAAAGTGGCCGAGTTCGAGGCAATCATCAGTGAGCTCGAGGGTCTTCGGTCGGAACGGCAAGCGATGATTCTGAAAGAGCACGAGCACGAGGTGCGCAATGAGGAGGGGAATCTGAGTCAGGAAGCTGACTTGCTCGAGAGAAGCCTGCGGGTACGTTGTTTTTCCTTCTCTCTCGATACCTTTTCATTTGTTCCCGTTACTGATGATCATAATTAGGCACATAAGGAGCGCACTCGTGATGATCATGTCCTCGCCATTGTGGGCGATTTTATGAGCTCTATCATAGATGGAGGTCAGTTGGCTGACGAAGACCAGACTGAGGTATGCCCCGATCTTATCTATCCCCTTCTACAGTTTAAGATGCTAACTGTCTGTTAAAAGGACGAGAACGAAGCGGCAGAGTCGAAAATTCCCGTCAGAGGCGCCGACGGTGCCTCCCTGCGCGCCCCGGAGGGGGCGGCAGCAATTCTCAAGGCGCTTGGCTGGGAAGATTTCGACCGATGGGTGCAGATGGGGGCCGAGGGTGCTCCCCCCAAGTTTCCCCCCACACTACCCTTCGACATGGAGGGCCGTGAGATCTCTGAAAGGATAGCTTCCGTTATCGGGGCCATCCGGGGCCATCATCCACTTCCAGACGAGGATACGGAACCGAATCCGGGATGGGCGGCCGCAGTCAATTTAGACCGTGGTGACGCAACCAACCTGCGGTTGCCCCACGATGCGGTCCTGTTGATATCTCTGACGGAGGCAGTTGGGACGAAGAATCTGGAGGCCAACGTGAGGAAGGCGTTCGGCCGCATCTTGAAGGATGTGGACCCTTCTTGGGTGATAAGCGATGAGTTTTGGGAGTCGGGGATGGGGTCATTGCAGGAATCCCAGCTTCTCGATCGGGCGGAAAACCTCAGCCTGGTGCTCGACGCGTACCAGAATGGCGGGGAGAATATGGAAGATATCACCCGAGCCTGGCAGAAGATCCGTCCCCATTTCGACGAGGAGGATGGTGGGGCCGCGCAGGCTGCGAACGGGCTGAGTCCTGCGCCAACGCAGGCAGAGGTTGATCGTCAAGATTCCGCCAACCTCGCTGCGGCGGATGTGCTTGTACAAGCGTTTTCGCAGGCGCAGGATGAAGCCCGTGAGCGCGCCGAAGCCGCTCACACGTTGGCAGAGGTGGGAGCAATGGGTCGTTCCAAGGCAGAGGCGCAAGCCGCCGAGGCTCGGGCTCGTGCCCAAGCGGAGGAAGCTGCTCGTTTACAGAGAGCACGAGATGGCGCCAATCGGCCTATTCTTCCCGCTGGGGGAGTGGTTCAGACACACTCTCTTCCCCCTCCACCGCAGCCGCAGCAGCCAATCATTCCCGCGGCCCGTGTGCCTGTGGCTCGTGCTCCACCCCCTTCCCTCAGCCGTCCACTTCTCCCGTCGAGGTACCACGAAGCCCCACCGGCCCCGAGCGTCCCCCAGAGGATCGCAGAGCAGCAAGACACTCGCCCACATCCTCTCTTCACTCATTTGAGGCTACCGAATCCCGACCCCCAGACGGAGAGACTGCCCCCGGTGCAAACAGGGATGATGCCGCACCATCGGCTCCCTGCGCCCCCTCAAGTCTTCGCCAACAGGGACCCGGCACATCTACTGCCTCCATTGTACGATGCGAGAACAATATACGGCCCTCCACCAGGATCGGGACCTCCTCCTTCGTCTTACTACTCTCACGGATACGGGCCTCCGGGTCAAGCTCCTCCACCGCCTCCTCAACACCCCCATCCTCACCACCCGGCTGCGTACGCGCCTCGTGGTACTCACCCTCAACACGCTCCTCCACCTCCTCCACCTCCTGGCCCCGGCCGATACTGAACTGATTGGTGCTATGTGAATGGATTTGAACATATTCCTGTGACTGGGACCCGGCATTTCCTAATGCGTCCGATGGGCCTGGAATGGTTTATATGTCTTCTTCTTAGTGCATTGGCCCATGTTTTGTATCATTGCTGTTGAGCCGCTTGAGTGTGTGGCTGGTACTGAGTCGAGTTGAGATCGTTGAGGTTATGATATGGATGGAGTGGAGTTATCTCTCTTCTGGGTTTGGATCTTCCGTCTTCGACACCTCGCTATTCTCCCTCTAGTCTCGATTTATCGCGCACACGTTTACCGTTTACTTTACCAAAGTCCTCGTCGTCTTTCGACTTACTTCTCAACAAACTTCTGGACTTACTATTATATGGATCTTTCCCAGGTCACAACTATTATCAACGTCGCGCTACGAGAGCTTAACTTCGATTTCGACACTTGTAGGAGTGTCTGCACCATTACTACACTTGCTATCCTCATTTACCGATCCGCCGTCCCCCGATGAGCCATCCTTTTGGTACGAGATCGCAGGAGATACCATATCACCTCCTCTACCTACTATACTCACCGCACTCACCTTACCGTTACTTTACCGCCACGTGGTCGGCGCCTTTGGGAGAATAAGCCTTATTTTGGGCTTCGTTGGAGTTTGTTACTCCAGGGATATAACATTACGTTCGGGTCTTTTTTTTTTTAACATTTTTCGAATTCATTGGAGCCACAGCGAGGAGTTTACCTCAGCCTCTTTATTCTTCCCGTGGGCCAAGCATGTTTTTCTTCTTCGTATTACTTCAAATAGGCGGGCTGGCATATGTTTATGTGTATATGGGATGGATGTCTCTACTACTACTGATTCCCCATAACGTTTGTTTTTTGTGGTCAGACCCTCAGCCTAGATACCAGAGTTCGTTTTGCATGCCTTTTGACTCCGTCTTTTTTTTTCTCTACATTATTATTATTTTATTATCATCGACAGTCATGAAAGAAATGCAATTGAATGGATGATGATAATCCCCCCTGAGTCTTCGTCTTCCCGAGGCGCCTTTTCTGTGTCATGTTTAGTCTTCCTTTCTCTCGTAGTGAGTCACAGTGAGTCAGTAGGTGTTTTTGGATGCAAATTCTGATCGCCACAAGAGATTTTTCTTTTGCTTCGAATCTGCAGGGAAAATGTACGAGGAGATGCATCGTGTCCAGCATAGAAAGATAGCAAGAGCATATGGGTTAAGAAGTATATAAACGTACCCTCTACCAGCATCTCTTAATAGTTTGTTGGGATCTCGATATCAAATACTTCCAACTACATCATCGACCACAGCTGACCTCATCCTTTCCCCCCACTATTCTAGAACTTCTTTTTTCAACTTCACGAAGGAAGAAACACTTTATAAACAGTCGACGATAGAAAGAAGAGAAAGATATAAGAAGAAGAAAGAGAAAAGGAACTCATAAAGACAGGAAGATATCCTCTCTAGCAAACTCCCCTTCATCCAACTCATCCTCATATCCGACTCTCTTCCACTTTCTACTCTTCACTCTCTTTCTTCCCCCCGCACTTCATCTTCAACACACACACAAACAATTCCTCCATCTTTTCTACGACGACCTCGAAGCATTACCATACCTACCTTCGTACCTTCATCATTTCTCCCTCTTTTACACCTCGTCCTCAAGAATCATCAGCAATCATGGCGGTCCGCGCTCAGTTTGAGAATTCGAATGAGTTGAGTCTTTCCTTCCTTCCCCCTCATATGTGATTTGTGGTTTCTCTACCCCTCCATAAGTATACTGGGGAGAGAGAGAGGCGCATACAAATCGCGCTTCCCCTTTCTTTTTATATTTTAGAGGAGAGGCAGGGGGGTAGTTATATCTATCAAATTGAAGAAACGAGAAAAATAGCTAACCTCCTCAATCATCTCACAGAGTGGGCGTCTTTTCCACATTGACGAATTCATACGCTTTGGTGGCGATTGGAGCTTCTGAGAACTTTTATAGGTATGGATTTAACATTTACTCCTTTTCCCGCGCTTGGGTTGGAAGATGGGTAGATGTTAATGGTTGTATGTGTGGGAAAACAGTGTATTCGAAGCAGAGCTACAGGATGTCATCCCGATATGTCATGTTACTATCGCGGGCACACGTATCGTGGGGAGGTTAACAGCTGGGTATGTGCTCTCTCTCTCCCCCTCTTCCTGACCTATGCAGAGCACATTCCCCATTCTAACGCTTTAACGATTTAAAGAAACCGCAAAGGCCTCCTCGTCCCAACGACGACAACCGATCAAGAACTGCAACATATGCGCAACTCTATCCCTGACACGGTGAAGATCCAACGTATCGAGGAACGGTTATCTGCCCTTGGAAATGTCATTTGTTGTAATGACCATGTTGCACTCGTGCACCCAGATCTAGAGAGGGAGACTGAGGAGATGTACGTCTTCTGTCCCACACCTTAAAAACCTGCCCAAAACAATACTAATAAAAAAATGATATAGAATCGCCGACACCCTCGGCGTCGAAGTCTTCCGCCAAACAATCGCCGACAACGTGCTAACAGGCTCCTACATGTCCCTCTCCAACCAAGGCGGAATCGTCCACCCAAAAACCTCCGTCCAGGACCAAGACGAACTCTCCTCCCTCCTGCAAGTGCCCCTCGTGGCGGGCAGCGTGAACCGCGGCTCACCGGTCGTTGGTGCGGGAATGGTGGTTAATGACTGGTTGGCTGTTACGGGGATGGATACGACGGCTACGGAGCTGAGTGTTGTGGAGAGTGTGTTTAGGCTTGGGGAGGGGGCTGTTGGGGGGCCGGCTGCGGGGGGGAAGGCGAAGGGGATTGGGAATGTGGATAAGGAGACGTTGGTGGAGAGTTTTTATTAAACTGGAAGTTGGCTCTGATGTCATGGTTGATGTGATGGGAGGGATGGCCCCTGGGGTTTTACCTTTTTTTCCTTCCGTCTCTTAATGATTTAAGGAAGTAAATATATCTTCTTTTGAACGATGGCATTGAACTGTTCTCTTAACAGTGACGAAAGGAAGGGAAGTCCTAGCACAGAGGGAGAAATGGTAAAGATATAGATGTTGTGTAGGTAAGTTAAACTCATGTAGAAGAAGAAGAAGAAGAAGAAGTTGAAGTTGTTTTGTTTCTGTTTCTCACGTCACCTTCGCCTTCAGCTATGTTATGCCATGGAACATAAGTGACTTGGTAGCGCCTAAATGTTATAGCTGGAAAAAGTGGACTAGACTGACAAGAAGGGCAAGAAACAGCCAGTGAACCAGGAAATAGAAGAGAAAAGTACAAAAGATCAAAAGCAACAACATTGTGGTGAAAAGGGGGGAAGGGAAGAGATAGATACTTGGGGTATAAGGACAAAAAGCTGGTGGTTTGATATAAAGAAGTAAAGGAAGAGAAAGAGGTTAGTTAGGAGAGGTAATATACATGTTGTGGATGGATGATAAAGGGTTGTAAAAACAAAACAATCGCTGGCTAAACTTGAAGCTTAAAGATCGATCGTATCGTCTAATAATGGAATCAAATCATACCCTCCCTTCGATGCTGACTCGGTGGTTCTTATTCCTGTCTCGTCTGTCGCGGTTATCGTTGTTGTTATTATTGTTATTAGTATGTTGGTGGCTTCCTGACGATGAGGGACGTCGTGATGATCGGGATCTTGACTTGTTTGATTGGAAGGAGGAACGTCGGGACGACGAGAATCCGTTTACGTCGCCTTTCGACGTTGGATATGCTGTCCTGAAGTTTGAGGAGAGCCTTCGACCTCGCTCTTCTGTGATGCTGTCGTCCTCCTGGTTATAGTCACGGTCGTAATTGTCCGAGGGATCTGCGGGAGGGGGAGGAGGTGGTGGTGGAGGGGGAGTCTCGGATCTCTGCCTTTTCATCGGTGATGCTCCGCCATCTCCTTCGTCCTTGTCGTAGGATGCATCTCTTTTCCGTTTAAGGTTTTCTCCCAAACTAGCACTAGGACTCGTAGAACGGGGAGGCGGTGGAGGCGGAGGTGGTGGAGATATAGACTTTTGCTTCTTCGATGGAGATCCAGGCGCATCATCTCCATCGTCTCCATCCCGTTTGCGCTTCCGGTTCTCTGAATCTGCGAGACTCATCGGTGAAGATTTCTTTTCTTCAATATCCCCCATCTCGTCATCTGACAGCTTGACATCGTCGTCACTGTCTTCTTCCTTCTTCGCCTGAGTAGGTTCTCCGGCGGATTTGTCTCCTCCCTTAGCCTTCTCTAGCTTGGCTTTCTTCTCTGCCCTCTTCTTCTCATAAGCTCGATGCTTCACGACAGCTTTGTCGAAATACTCTTTACAGTATGCCTTCACTTGCTTCTGCTTCTTCTCGGTAATGGTTGTGGGGTCGTCGACTCGTTTATTTTTGAAGTCTGAACTGACTAGTTTTTTGGCAACCTATGTATGGAAGCATTAGTATATCCGAGCTTCTATGTTGGCGCGTAGACATGTGAACTTACCTCCTTTGCATATCGCTTCAGATCGTCCTTCGGGAGCTTGTGCTTAAATTTATCCATGACGTATTTGACGTGTGGGAAAAGCTGTAACGTGTTAGTGATTATGAAGGTACATAGATCGAAGAAATTACTAACTGTGTTCTCATAAAGCCTCTTCTGTTTCTCCTCACTCTGAGATCTCCACTTCTCTTCCTTCTTCTTTTTCTCGGAGTGTCCAGACTGGGCCGGCTGCGGAGTCGCTGGAGTCGTGGACTTGTCCTTGGGTGTTGCTTCTTTCGCATTCATAATACCATCAATGATATCCTGCAAGGCTTTCGTTTTCGATTCAGGTTTTGGAGGAGGTGGAGGGGGTTCTGCTGCTGGCATTGTCGGTCTAGTCCAGGTCGTTTCACCCCTCGAGGAGTAGTAGTATGTGGAGCCATTCGCATCGGTGGTGGCGAACCAACCAGGCGGTAGCATGCCTCCTTTTGGTGGAGGGCGACGGAAAGGTCCCCTCCCATGTCCATGGTGTCTTTGATGATTCCGTGGGCCCATCCCACCTCGCGTTTGAGCAGCTGGTCCCCTGGGAGCGTCGATGGATCGGGATCGGGAACGAGATCGTGACCGAGACTTAGCGCGCCCACCGCGATCTTCCTTGGTTGTTTCGCGTCGTTCGAACTGGTTGACCCGAGTCGAGTTTGCCGCGGCGGGGTCACGCTTGAGACGAGGAATACGATAGCCCACTTCTAAGGTAGACCAAATCTTAAGAAGAGCAGCAGCCTTCTTCTCCACGCGTTCGTCACCGCACTCGACAAGAGGCTGAACAGTTGATTCGATCTTGGAGTCGATAATTTTATTCCGCGTGAGTCGAGGGAAGCCATCGAGGATATCGAGAATCTGCAGCACGACGTTGAAATCATCTTTCCAGGTCCCAAGCTGCGAGTTCAGAATCTGGTATCCGTGCATCTTGACGACACGGTTTCGGACACGCTCGTCGTCGCATCTCTGGATTCGGCCCAAGAGCTTGACAGCAATCCATTTTTCCTTGCACTGCATAAGCGCGGCCATAACCTTGGTAACGCCATCCTCGCTGAGCGATTTAGGCTGTACGCTGTCCACGTATTCTTCATCGTCTTCTCCAGTCTTCTTCTTCCGCGGCTTCTTCGCGACAGCAGTATCCCACCCATCCCCATCGTCGATACCAAGAGCCTCGATAGTTGCATTCGACAGCTTGGTCGCACGCTCGGTTTGGGTTTTCCCTCCAATAAACCCGGTGCAGTTAGGCTCACCACAGTAGCAAGGCTGTGGATCTGCTCCATATCGATCGACGTTGTAGTTGAAAACAAGTTCTTCGCCAGCTTTAACATACCGCTCGGCAAATATACCCATCCGAAGTTTCTCGCCAACCACCCACTTATCGACATAGCAATTGGGGTTGCAGGAGTGATTGCAGAATCGGCCGAGGTTACCCCTTTTGGTAGCATCTACAAACTCTCCCTTACTCAGGGACATGAAGTAGAAATGCTTAATACCCTCTTCATCATACTGGATCATCCGCCGGCGGAAGTGAGTCTCATTGATGACTTCTCCAATATATTCGAAGATGAGCTGATGTGGTCGTAGGTTGACGTTGGCGCGTAAACCAAAGCCCTTCTTTTCAGTCTTGATGACCGCCACATCGGCGTATTCCCGCCGTTGGAAGCGCTTATTCTGACAGTCATCACCACATCCACAATCCCCGATACACTCCATCTTGGTGGCGCGATTGATACAATCCGAGTCATCACCACAGGCGACATTTTTGCCTTCGGTAGAATCTGTGTGACGGAATTTGGTTAGATAGGTAATGTGGGAGTTGGAGTAAAAATATATCGGACGGCTCAATTAACCAAGTAAAACGTGGATCGGTGTAAAAAATTGTAGAGTAGAACCGATTGTACTGTTGCGTGGAAGGAAAAATATGAAAATAAGCTTACCCCACTCCTCGGCACAGTCGCACTCCATGGCATGTTCGGTATACCCCATATATTTATTAGCATAGGTACAATCCTCCATGAGCTCGAAAGTGGCCGTCGCGGCAGCAGTATCGTCGGGAAGATGGTTAAATAGCGGTGGAGGCCGCGTTACTACCTTCTGTGATGATGTGCGAGCCAGTTTTGGCGGTTGGCCGGGCTCCATCTTAACGGTGATTTCACCGCCCATTTTCTGTTCGGATTCATCTTCGTCCTTGGTGGGGGAGCGAGATTGGCTTCGAGATTTTACCATTGGCGATGAGCCATTTCCATTAACCGGCGTGGAGTTGGGGCTGGGGTTGGTGGTGGTTGTGTTTTTCGTTGCAGTGGTGAAAGTAGCAGAGGGTTTTTTTGATGGCGTCACGGAACCGTTGACCACGGCTCCATCACGAGGAGTCTCAGGCGCGGAGCCATCGCTGGCAGAATCCTCGTTTTCAATCTTCATGTCGGTCACTGCTTCAGCTACGGATTCAGGTTTCGCATCATCATCATCATCTCCATGGCGACCCATGGTGACGATAGCGGTGTCTGCAGTTCACCGTATTTCCAAGGGGTTTTGTGCGTATGTGGGTGAAAACGGAAATTGTGGGATGCAGAAGGAGATTTCCCTTTTTGTCTATGATAGTAGCAAACCTGTAGAAAGAGTCGAAACTGAAGAAGTCGAGTCGCCTCAAGTTTAGGTAAAAATGTTTAGGCGAAGGATCGTCGGCGTCGACGGGACACCTCGCTGGAGCCGACACGTGGGTGTTCCGTTCAGATGAAATTCCGCCACAACGCGATGCAACAACAGCAAGATAGATAGATCAAAGTGACCTTGCCGGTGGTCTTGACCTCGCCGTCGAAGGTAAGATGAAGTAGGTGTGTTGCGGTGTAGGTCGTCGTCGATGTTGATGTCGGCGGGGAGTGCCGTTCGTTGAAAGAAAAAGGTTGGAAAAAAAGTCTTGGTTGTATCAAAAAGAAAAAGGTGGTGGTGGTGAAAGAAACAAAAACAACATATAAAACCCCAGAAAACAAGACTCAAAAAGGATATAAGGAAGAGAAACTGCTTTATCTTTTGTCAACTCTCGATTTCTCTCATGGGATTTCCCTTGGAAAGTGAGAAGAATGAGGTTGTTCAATAGAAAAGAGAGAGTCCAAGATATCCTTCACACCGGCCACCTTCCTCCCTTTTTCTCAAAGAGAAGAGTGTCTTCCAAGCTGTCAGTAGAAGAGCACGATGAATGAACTGATTCATCCTATCTGACAGATCCCCGTCCTCCACTGAATGCCTGTTGAAAATGAAGAGTGAATGAGGTTGATGTTGCTATTGATGAACTGAACGATGAAAGAAACGGACAATCAGGAGAATATATTACACCCGTACGCGGAGATACAGCGAAAACTCTTATTCTGCACCAGTATCAACATATATTACCGTACTTACATAACAAGAAAAGGCTTCTCACCAACTTCAACATCAAATTTCGCCGACGATAAAGCGAGATAAAGCGAGATATTGCGCTTCGACAAGAGCTTTTCTAATATATTCTTTCTATCGCCTGAGGAGGATCTTCTCTTCTCGTTAACCCAAGGCTCTCTGTTATTCCATTTTTCCACTAGACGGGTATGCAGTCGCGATTCTGACTCAGCATTATAACTTTGGAAGCCTTTGCGTCGCCTTCTCTTTCTCACTTGTGATTATTTCGTTCGATTACTCTGGAAACCTCGTGTTCACGCTCTCAATAAGGCGCCCGGCCAGTCCATGCCAGCCTTTGAAAACCTAGCTATGACTGTAATTGAACCACTTCTGTTTTCCTTGTAGCTGGGCAAACTCCGTTATATTGTTCTTCGAATTTGGCTCGGCTTCTTCTCTTTAGAGGAAGTCGCCGGGACCTGCTATACTCATCTCGAGGATGTGGTGCTTTGGCTCTCAATCATAGCGGCCCCGCGTCGCCTTACCACAGGGATGAATCCGTAAAAGCCGTTCCAAAGAAACGGGGCACTTTCATCAGGCATGCCTTGAGACCGAGAGCTGAACTCGTGTGTTCTATGGTTAGGGAGAAGAAATTTCAGGATATGACAACGACTAGTCTCTCGAGATGTGTTATAACAGACAAAGTATAAGCATACAGAGATTCAGACCTTGTGTAAGCATACGGCAGCGTAAGAGGTGGGTTATCAGCAGATAAACACACCAAAGATACAGCCGTGTCTCGTTGCCCCGAAGGTCACGGTACCTCAATATCCGTTCCTAGCAGTTCTAAACAAACCCCAACCCCCTCCAACCAGGTAGCACAGGGGGAACCAAGATGTCCAAGCTTGCGTGCTCAGGTCAAAGGACAGTCAGTTAGCATGAACGGGTGTTTGCAAGGCCACGTTCCAACTAGACTCGAAAAAAGGGCAGAAAAAAGATCGCATCAATGGATACAGGAATAGCTTCCGTGCTACATAGACAGCAATATTGAAGCTCCTCGTCTGAAAAGAAAGGAGAGGTACACATACACAGCGCCGATTCTCGTTAGGTTGGTTCTGGTGACACAGCAGGGGGGAGGGAAACGGTCTCTCCCGTGTCACCAAGTGAGGATTTTTTTTTTTTTTTGGCGCGGGTGGCCGTAAAATTCCATGATATAAATTCGTTTCACCCGTCATGGCTGGCAGAGCTATGAGGGACGAAAGAACAGTAGCGGGTTGATCAAAACGATAAGAGCGATAAACCCGGAGTGAATAGACTCCAGTGAGGAAATATGAATGGATTTGAGTCTGGGACTGTCCATTTTCGAATTATATCGTAGGAATTGTCCCTCACGATAGTGGTTCTTGGAGGGGGCCGCTGATTTGTGGTATCCCCGCATCGTCATGTCTGGGCGAGCATTTGTGCTCAATGTGCCAACTGTCACCCACGTGCAGTACTTCCCACCACGCAAGGTCACTGGAAGGAAAAAATCTCGAGAGAAAGAGGTCGCCGTTTTGGTTGGTGGCGATCACCCTTCCAGTCTTTTGAAATAGTAGCGGTGTAGGGAAAGACCGTAGATATAAGAACCCTCGAATGTAAGGAGGGAGACGATGGAAGATTTTCTCTTTCATCGTGTCCAGCATTATTATCCTTAGAGCTCTCTCCCCTCTAGAGACTGAAAGATAAACAATGATTTTATGATTAATTTCAGAAGATAGAGAGTGTGTATGAGAGACGAAATCGACAGGTGGTCGATTTAGAAGCCAATCGCAGATTCAACGCCAAGACAATCTGTGCATCGAGAAAGAGAGACAATCGTCGGATTGTGAACGAAAGAGAAGGGTTCTCTATGAGCTTGGAAGTCCTTCTATGCCTTCGATGTTAGGAAAAGGGCAAGAGCACTGGAAGCGACGTCAAAGAAAAGCGACACCCTATCCTCGAGATAAGGATAAGAGGTGTCATGTGCCATCTCAATTTCAACCTACACCTTGACTATAGCTGCGATCGAAAGGAAAGATTGTTCCCCGGGCCCTTGAGAAAATCATCCAAGTCCTTTCATTGACGGAAGTCTCACTTTAAAACCTGGGGATCGATCGCAAGACGACGAGGGAGGAATTGCAAACAATCAAAGTGCGGGGGATAATATATAAATCCCAACTCGTGGGATCAGATATTGTTGTTTTTGATGGACCGATTTCGGGGACAAGGCCCGTCGAGTCACTCTCAATCTACTGGGGGTCGAATTCTGAACCCTTGATTGAATGTTGAAGGGCAGGGAACCGTTGATGATGGTGTTGAAGATCCGTCTTGCTGGAGTTGGGGGAAGATGTCGCTTTTGTACGGTCGGTTGACGACAAGAGGTGGCTGTTCCTCGCGCGACCGAGAAAGGCTCTGACGCGACTTTCATGATGCATGATCACGACTCAAATTGGATTTGCAGTTTATACACGGTGGAGGGGCTGAAAAACAGTCCTGATCGAAGGATGGGGATGGAAATCGAGAAAATATACGCCAATTACAAGCGTGGGATGGCAAGAAAAACGAAAGAAAAAAAGGTGGAAGACAACCTGCGCAGCCAGCCGAGAAACAGACACGAGAAAACACAGCGCGAGACTCAAGCAGATTCCGATCCGCGATGCACGATGCGATGCGATGCATGGATCCATGAAGTCCCGGATGACGATGCAGGTTCATGACGCGGGTTCAAGCTTCAAAGTTCGAGTCAAGAGCTGCTTGAATTGGGGGGGGTGAGTTGGAATATGGATGGGTTGCTGGATTGCAGTGGCGAGGGGATGGTGCGCCAGAGACCCTGTCGCACAGGTGAATGCATATTGATCGCTGATAGAATGGCTGATGACGGTTATTCTCCGGTGGTGGATCATTGGCATCGTGAGGTTCGTGCTTTCTCTGCCTGTTTTTCTCACGTCAAAGATCGGAAGCAACCAAATGGGCTAATTCACGTCGAGACGTCCTTTTCTCGGCCAGTTCTACTCGGCCTGCGACGACCTACCCGCCCTTTCGAAAGAAGAAGAGAGACAGCAAAAGGGTTTACAAGATGTCAGCTTCAAGGAATCCCGGCGAACTTGTCTCTGGGGCGTCGAACAAGGGGTCAAAAACCAGGACAAGGTTGAAGCCGATAAACTGTCGGAGCTCTTCTCGACGCGTTCGAGTCGTTCGACTCCACATTCACTCGCTGTTTTTAAATTATGATTTCTCGTTTCTCTGTTCTTTCTTCCCTTCCCGATTCGCCGTGCATTTCGCTTCTTCTTGGAATATGCATGTAATAATGTACATGCATGCGCCATCCTGGACCAACAACCAACCCCAAGACGACTTGGGGATTACGAGACATCATCATGCGCCGTCTTGCCCTTCAGGAATCAAGCGCTATCAGCAAAATCCATTTCTTTGGACAGGAACTCAGCCGATGAGAGAGATGCCCGAAATGCGCGGTCGCTCACCCTTTGACTAGAGATATCTCCACCACTGACATACAGCTCGTTACAGTACTTTACCCACGAATCGTGCCTCGGTTCGCGGGCATCTTACAATACGATACCAAACCTTCTAGGATTGTTGGATAGAGAGAGAGAGAGAGAGAGGCATCAACTCGCGTTGCAGGTTATCTACGGAAGACTCTTCACGATCCCCACAAGACGAAGAGAAAAAGAGAGAGAAAGAGTTCTAATTAAAGAAAAGGAAAAAAGAAAAGAAAAAACCAGGCAAAGGGACAACACATGACAGACAGACAGACAAAGATATCGCATTCTTTCGAATCCCGCGCTTTTCATGGCAATTCCATTGGCTACGACTGGATCTTCAACACCTTTCTTTGAGTCTGGTTGATGCATCAATTCGCATCTTATCGTCTGGTTTGCGAGCGTTGCTCTTCCTGTTGATGCGAAACCCCCAGAGGTTGAGATTGTTCTTTCCTTCATTCTTTATTCTTTCCCTTTTATTTGCCTTATTTTGTTCGTTGTTTCAGGTGTTCCACCAAAACCCACCCCAAACCACATGCACGACGTCTTCGTTTGCTTTTTTGATGGCTTCTGTGCGCTGCTAATGTACAACCTAAAGCTAAGTCTGTTCGTGGAGTTCACAGAGTTCCATTCTTTCCCTTCTTTCTTTCTTGCTCTTTTTCACCCGTCTTTATGCGTCGGGTTGTTTGGCGCTTCTGAGCTGTTCGTTTCCCCATTCTTTGTTGACATTACTCGTTTCCCTTCTCCCCATGCCTCTCCCTGCCCCATGCGCCCACCTCATGATATGGAGAAACCCCGTCCCCTTGCTTTGGACTGACCGATCATCAGTTCAAAGCATCCACCGGGTGATCAAACATTCAGGCTGGATCTGATCCTGGATCGACTTCTTCTTGGCTCTAGGCAGGGCCTCCGACCGCGTGGGGAATAGTCGCCCTCTCTCTCTTTTACGATGTCCACCGTCCGGAGGGGATCGTGGGCCAAAAAAGTTATGGGTTGATGACCCTGTTCGGGATCGGAAACACGCTAAATTATCAGAAAGGAACGATCAAATCTCACCATATTAAAATCGGTTTGACGAGTACTCAGCAGTAGAAGGCGCCCCCCCCCCACAGATAGACCCCTCTACCCGACTACCCGCTCAGATAACCAATTCAACTTCAAACAGCTCGGTTCTCTTTTGGGCCTGGTGTTGAATTCTTGACTATCTTTTGCATGAATACCCACCTCCGTTTATATTTCGGCCCTTTTGTTTATTTCACGTTCACGGCCTTTCTCTCAGAGAAGAAGGTGGAAAGAGAGAAAAAGAAAGTCACTTTGACGCTGCTGCAGCCTTCCTGCAGCGATTGCAGGCCTTCTTCCCTGTCTTTCCTTCATCTTGTCGTGCTGTTCTCTTCGCCGCTCCACCAACCAGACTGACTCCTCTTCTGCACGGCTCCCACTACCTGTCTGCTGGCTGCATTGTCTGTGCTGCATCATTCCTACCCGTCCTGTCCTGTCCTGTCCTGTCATGCTCTGCTCTGAGTCCTGAACCATGGCTGTTCCGCTTCTCTCATCCCATCCCCTCCCCACCCTCCCCCTGCCACATTCAAAGAACACTGCACGACTCTGACTCTTTGGCGTCGACTTAAATTGATTTTATGGAATTTTCCCTGAGGCCTGTTTGGTTCGTTTCCTTCGAGAATTTTTCTTAGCCTCGCGTGCCCCGGCCTTGCCCTTGGGAAGAACCCTTCACCCACTCTTTCTTCTGGAGAGAGGGCGGCACCAAAAAATTACCCTTTGAGGTAGTCTTGCCAGCGGCTTCGCAGGTTGTTTTCTTCATCGTTGTTATTTCTTTTTGGCGCGCTCCCAGGTTGCCTGCATCTAATAATCTAGGTTAGGTACTTCGGCTCCTGGGAACTGCTTTCTTGCCCTTTACTCCCTGCCGGAGGGTAATTTTTCTTTTTTGCTACGGGCTTTTCCAATTCTTGTCTTTTTTTCTCTACTATTCCTCTTTCTTTCTCTAAACTTTTCGTCCTTCTCCGTCCTCTCTTTCTTTCTTCTCTTTATTTTTGGTTTCTATTTCTATTTTTTATCTTCTTTTTTTGCCCTTCTTCCCTTCTTCCCACCTCCCGATCGACTTCCCTTCGCTCTCCCCCCTCTCCCCTCTCTTCCTTTCCTTTCCCCTTGTTCTTTAGTTATTCTCTTCTTCTATCCCCTCTTTTATTCCGTTTCATTGTTTTCTTCTAAAAAAAGGAAAGGAAAGAAGAAGAGGAAAGGATTCAATCCTTTAAAAATAACGTCAAGTAAAAATAGATCCTGTAAAGAGGGACAAGAACAAAGGAATTTTCCTTCCTATCGTTCCCTTATCCTTCCTACTTCCTTTCCTTTCTTCTATTCTTGAAGATTGTTGATTGTCCAGTGTTGTTTATTAACTTTTCTGACTACGTTCACTTGACAAGCATTCTTTGTTTTATTGTTATCATTTTCTGTTCTATTTCCGCGTCTGTGTCTGCGTGTCCACGTCCCTCCCCGCCCCTCGGAACACTCAATGTTCAATTGC
Organism: Arachnomyces sp. PD_36; assembly: GCA_032988195.1. Classification (NCBI taxonomy): domain Eukaryota; kingdom Fungi; phylum Ascomycota; class Eurotiomycetes; order Onygenales; family Arachnomycetaceae; genus Arachnomyces; species Arachnomyces sp. PD_36. The sequence goes on along the minus strand of JANTQE010000004.1, from coordinate 162,174 downwards.
CCGCTTCCCCTCTATCTTCTTTTGTCTCCCTGCCCATTCCCTTCCTACTCTCTCTCTCCGCTTTGTATGAAGTCCAATTGCCCTCTACCCTGCCCACTCGCTACTTGTTTGGTACTTGGTTTGATACCCGCCTAGTCAACAAACATTTACCCCCCCCCTTCACACAGAGCACACGATCTACTTGCCCCGTATCCCCCACAAAAAGGTGCTTTTTCTTTCCTATCCTGGGAGGCTGCTTTGCATACAAGAGGTTATTGTTTATTTATTATTCCGAACTTCTCTTTTCCGTTTTCCTTTGCCCACACCCTCCTCCAATACAGTCAGTCTAGTTGCGCGACGCGTCAACTCTGATACTATCTCTACTATTTACTTCCTTCTCTTTTTAACCCTAGCTACTTATTACATTCTTACCACTCCACCTACTCCGGTTACTTCCAGTTCACTTCTCCCATTCGACAGGGTTCTCAATATCTGACACCTGCTTGGCGAGCCTCCATCTCCCCGGCTTGAGAGACAGCCGCCGCCACAGTCTGCGGGTTGTCCGTTTCTGTTCTTCCATGAGCCATTGGATATGTCAAATCCACCAGATAGGCCATGGACCGAGGAGGAAAAGGTACGATTTTACTCCGAGATGCTGCATTGGCCTGAATGTGGCATGTCCAAGCATGCGCACATATACCGATATAACCTGTATATATATTACCACATATCGAAAGCTAACCAAGCCCTCCAAATAGAACGCTCTGCTGACAGAGATCCTCAAGAGAGACGGCATTCCATCGAGCCACTTGTTTCGGTTGATTAGAGATAACAACATCACGCCAAAATGGACGGAAATCCCGCTTCCCCCAGGTATGGACTAACAAGAATGCTCGTTCAGATCCACGAAAGGGGAATACATCCCTATGTTACTTCCCAGCAGCCCATGTGACACAACTGTCAAGCAATGCGAGCGCGTCATTTCTAAATCTTAATTCTACGACTAACTCTATCACTACAGGGCGGTCTCTCAGTGCTTGTCAGATGGCATTTAATCATATGCACCAAAGCCACGCCGCAGATCAACACCCACTTCAACCCTTCCGGCCAGACTCATCCTCGTCAGCTCACCTATCTTATCCACCGCAACCGCAGACTAGGAAACGTGCTATACAGCCTCTAGTGGAACCCCTCGCCAGATCAACCCCCAGCACACCACGTCCAATACAACCAAGACCTCCAACGAGCGGTGGCGCACCCTTTAATGGCAGTAGTAGCGTTGATGGCAGTACACACGCTGTTCAAATGTCCCCAAATCTAGATACTACCATGGCGGAACCGCCACCAAAACGTCCTCGAGGACGACCAAGTAAACTGGAGACTCAACGGCGGATGGAGGCGGCGCGGTTACGGGGAGAGGAGTATCCACCTCCAAAAAGGAAATCCGGTCCGAAGACAAAAAATCGGCAGGTAGGGTCTTCACCGAGAAATACGGTGCGAGAGGGTGGTGGGGATGGCCGGAGGGACCAGTTCTCAGCAACGACGAGCCGCCTCCAGAATGCAATCGAGATGGATGCCCCGCCGAGACCGAAAACCTTTCATGAAGACCCATCCTCGTCGTCTAACCGACGGCGAGAGCATACGGATAGACCAGTAGATCGTCAACCAGCCGAGCCACAGAGCCTACGTCAAGACCCTACAATTGGGTCTTCACCACATACTCGATTAGGTGGAAGCGCGTTCCCCCCTCCAGATCAGAGCATGGGTGGAGGAGCCCGGGTAATGGGACACGATGAATCTGGAAGTGGGGGTGGGCCTGGAGGCACCCCGTTAACAACTCCAAGAACGATACTAGCTAGCCAGATGTCCTCGCAACCTGTACAACCGTCCTACGCACCGTCGTTTAGAGGGATTAATGAGATGGCGGCTCCGAATACGTCCAGTACACAAGGGATGGGGAGTGGGAGTCCTCATCGAATGGGGCAGTCTCCGACGGTTACGATGGCGGGTGATAGCAGCAGTGGCGGAGGGCAGAAGTTTCAGATGTTACCCGGACAGGGAGGTGGAGGAGGTAGTTCCGGTAATGGGAAGATGTCATGATTGAAATCTCCTACGACAAGAGTCACACCACGCCTTAAATGTTTAACGGCTACATGAATTCGAAAGCAAAAAAAAGAAGAAAAGAGGAACGAATGAAGAAGTGCGAATGAGATGATTCGATCAGCGATGAAGCTACGAAACTTTGATTCAAGAGACGTTATCTTTCCCTATGTTGGTTCGTTTCTTTTTTCCGCTTCTCGTGAGGGAGACAGGCCTCACTCACGACTTGAGAGGGAGGGAGGGGTCTGCCTGGTGTGTTGTGCTTCTGGGATATATTTGGATATACTTCCCGATATCAGCAGCACCAGCGTGCCCAGTTTCCCAGTCAGACTGGATAGGATCACGCCAACATATTCAGCCTATTCAGCCAGTTCTGCTACGCCTCCGTCGACTTTTCTTACCACTACTTGACGTCGTCCACTTACTTTCCTTTCTCTATTCCGTTCCATGTTTAAATATCAATTTCTTTTTCACCTATCTATGTCTCTCTTTCTTTTCTTCTCTTTGGTCATTTCCTTGTTAGATATCATCTCATATCCATAGTCTGTCTCCTTTTCTTTTTAACTTAATAATGGCTGAAACGAGTGAGTTTGTTTGGAAATCGGACGTTTTAATTAGGAGTATCAGTCTTCTTAACTTGTACTTTTTTTCCCCTTTTCTACTCGTCTACTATCTATCTATCTTGTCTACTTGGGGGAGTGACAGTGGTACTCCCGTACAGAGAATGGGGATGTGGATGTTTTACTGAGATAATGAGATATTATGAGCCAAGGTTGTGACTACCTGACATCTACTGTTCTGCTTTCCTTCAGGCCATTCCACCAGAGGCAATAGAATCGTGCTCGTTCTTTATGAGCCGGTTTTGTTTGTTTGTTGGTTGCACTCTGATTGACATGCCTAGACGATCGACAGATTTTGAATATACCCTCCAGCCTTAATCTCAATAAATTGTTTGATATATATTGAGAGAGCGAACCCCAGTACAGTACCGACGGTCGAGTATTCGCCAAACTAGAATACCCACCCATCCAAAGGGCCCTTGCGGAATGAGTATGGGGAAGCGTTTGAGCTTTGCTGATCTTCGTTTATTCGAATTTCACCAAACCCCACGATGGGTCAAGGGAAACAATATCTATATATATTTTTTAAACCAGGGATATAAATAGGAATCACCTCAACGCTCGCTATCCGCAACTCATATTCATATATGTATCCCGTGTATGTAGCCCTATATATATTTATATATCATTATCACCTTCTAACTCCCCAGCTCCAATCGCTTTCGTTAGTTTGTTGTTTTCTCCATCTGTTGAACCGAACTCAGTCCCAATCGATCGATCAGGTGCCGCAGCAGTGTCAAATCGATACCATCCCTCGACCCCATATTCTAGCTATATCTGACCCCAATAACTAATATCGTAACGCTCATTCTCCCCCGTCGACACCCTTATCCTTTCCGACCCCTTTCCCACGGAGTCGTCCGACTAGACCTCTTAGTCCGGATCTTGATAGCCTGTTGGTAGCCTTGGAGGCTTCGGTGGATGTTGAAGATACTGAGGTTGAGTTCTTCCTCTCGACGGTTGGTGTAGGTTGGGAGGCGGTAGTAGGTGGCGCAGCAGTCGGTTTATCGGGCATTGGGGTATCGGAATCCTTTGGAGCCACGTTATCTTGCGGCGTTGATGAGGGTCCTTCCTGAGGTTTGCTCTCATACGTGGACGGCTTGGTACCCCCCGCCTCTTCCGCCGCAGCCGCTTCCTGCACCAATCGCATCATATCACCGAGACGAGAACGGTTCTTCTCCACCCTCCGCGTCAAATACATAGTTGGCTCTGGATGATGTGAGTCGCGACTTCGGCTCCGAATACGCTCAATTTCTTCGGTGTAAGCGGTCTCATAGATGTCGATATCAGTTGCTCCCGGAGACTCGCTTACGATTGGTACGGAGGATGTGTCGATTGGTGTTTCGCTTCCAGGGATGGGAACCCCGCCGCTAGTGTCGATTTCGAGAGGGGTGGCAGTAATGTCGAGGTCACCATCACCATCACGTCTGAAAGAGGCTGACCGGCTTGTAGGGCATGTTGGAGGGGCGGAGTAGATGGAGGGGCCAATGAAGAGATAGAGGTGCTCTTCTTCCAAGGGATCACGAGCATGACCTCGTGTACCTTCTGAGATGCTAGTTTTGGTTGGCGTATCTGAAGCCAGCGGTGGAGATGGGGATTTTGATACAGGCGGTCGTGGGAATTCACCACCTATGGTCTGCGATTTTGGAAAACCCTCAGCGGCTGAAGTTAAATCTTGGGTTTGTGATGAGCCCGGTGAGAATGTGCTGTCCCCTTCCTTCGCGATCTTTCGTCGATGGAAATCACTAGTATCATGGGCACCGCTCACAACAAGATCGCGAGCTTTGCTATCCCGATCGTAGATATCAAGGCTGTGGTTTTTGTGCGGATCGAGGGATCCTGGGCTGTCCATATCTTCTTCATCCATCGAAAGCGGAGGTTGCACGAAGTGGGAGCCTTGGTCTTGGCCTAGGATGCTAAACATTGGAGAAGGTTGGGAGTGGTCAACTAGCCCCTTGAATTTCTTCACGGCTTTGATCTACGGAATGATTATAGTCAGTTGCAACGCCAATCTCAATCAGGCACGAAAGAAAGCACTTACGACTGCAAGGAGATGACCCATATTCTTGGTGATAGCGGAGTTCATCTCCTCCTCAGTTGGAGGCTCCAGGATGGTAGCTGTATTCTCCTCAGCAGAGAGAAGTGGATCTGTGCCCCTTTTGGTCACCCAAGCGTGATCCTAAAATATATCAAATCAGCTACAGCACTGCCCGTGGCTTTCGTTTATGTTCTTACCCTTAGTTCCGGCATCGATATCCTTGCTGCTGGATCTTTCTGAAGGATTTTGGCCATCAAGTCTTTGAAGTCCTCGTTATTATCTTCGTCACAGACGACCTCGTCATTTCTAATCGCCTCATAAAGCTCAAAAATTCCAGCCTTCTCAAATGGGATTCGACCGTGTCGCAGGCAATACAGAGTCACGCCCATGGACCAAATATCCGCAGCCCTCCCAGAGACATCGCCGTGTTTCGCGACGCAGAGCTCAGGTGGAAGGAAGGCGGGTGAACCAGCAGATTTGGCCGTATACATCTCCGTACTCTTTTCAAACATCTCCGAAACACCAAAATCGACGACTTTGAGTACATCATCGCTGGTAAGTAGGCAATTGTCCGGCTTGATATCTCGGTGAACCACCCCCTGAGCGTGCAAATACTCCACGCCAAGAATAAGATCTCGAAACCAGCAACGGCAGCGTTCTTCGTCGTAAGGATCCGCCTTTTCTTCCAGCCCTACTTTCATTATCACCCCCTTCTTGCACATCTCCATGACCATATATAGCGAGTCTTCCGTCGGGTCGTCCAGCACCTCAATTAACGAGACCAGGTTATGGTGGTTGAGTTTCTTCATGATAGCGATCTCCTCCTTGATTAGATGTAGAGGGTTTTCTGCATCTTCGCCTTCCATGCCAGTAGGATGTCGATGGAGTGGGGAATTGAAGCCCTCTCCGGCCGGAATGGCTCCAGGACGTCTGGCTCCGCGAGGTCTCCGTAAAACATGGGATTGGGCACGTTTTCGTAATCGGGACTTGGAAAACTCTTTGACTGCCTAGTAGATAGCATTCCGAAGTGTTAGTCGCGTGGATTTAGTTTGTTCGATAGCCCCTGAATCTCTATTCGACGCCCCTGAAAAATGTATCATGTCCCCCCTATGCCCGTCTCGAGCCGAGACAAGTCATGCAGTGACCACTCACATATTCCTGGCCATACTGATCCACAGCAAGATGGACTGCCCCAAAAGAACCCCGCCCTATCTCCTGCTTTATCAAGTACTGGTTGATTCGATGCTCCGCAGCACCATCGTCCTGGCTGGTCGTGTACTCTGAGCGGGCATTGAGCGTTTCCTTTACAATGGTCCAGTCAGTCTACCGGTCACTTCCCCTCTGTATTCCCTAAACTCAAGTCTGAGGAAGTATGATACGGACTTTTACTCGACGCGGGACCGTGTTCTTTCGGGCATGATGCCTGTGTGGGCTACTGAATGCCGGGGTCGAGCTATTGGAAGCAAACCAAGAAAAAGAGCATTAGAATACAATTATTCAATCCGCATCAGAGTAAGAATGAGATATAATATAGCATGGCTGATGTGAGAACTCCCCCAACATCAGCCGCACCGTGAACTGGGATTGGAAGGCTGAGGGGATGTGTATGCTATGTGCTGCTTAAGAAGGATGATACGCACCCATATCTACCTCTTGACGAGATATTCGGGTGTACCAGATCGTTTAAATCCGTCTGGGAGGGCTTTTGGTCGGTCTTCAACTCCTCAGCCGGGGAGTGCTCGTCGGCCATTTAATGCGGGGGAGGAATGTTGAGAAGAGAGTTACTGGGGTTTAATATGAGATAAAGGAGGGAAAGGTGCAAGGGATAATAACTATGATCTCTGTCCGTGTCTCATGGGGATCTGAGATTCTTCTTTTTCGTTCTTCTTCCTCAGTTATAAGAATGGATATGTTGGTGGGAGGTGAGAATGAGAACGAGAAGAACCAAAGCGGCTCTTTGAAGAGAAAGAAAGTCACAACAAGCGGACCAGCCAACAAAGTCCGTTTGCTTCCTTCGAAAAATAGTTCCAACAGCTTCTCGTATTCAACACTTGACACCAAAAAGAGAAAAAGAGATCACTGGCTCGCTCTTCGGATTATCCTTGATCTTCTTCAATGGTATTACAGGAATCGGACTGTGATCTTTCTATCAACCGTTGAACCACGTTTCCCGACGACACCGTGATCGCATTCCCTCGTTTCAATCCGGGTTCGAGTAAACAACAAACGACCAAGCTCAATCCCGAACCATCGGCCTAGTGGCAGTTCGTCATCCCTCGAAGACTCGAGATACATTTCCGTTTGGCCATTGGGTACAGGGGATTGCTAGTTCGCTATTGAATGTGAGCTGCTGCTGGACCGTTCCAGCCAGCTTTCAACGCCAATTCCCGCGCAGCCCGTCTTCAGAAGCTCATAGCATCGGATTAAGGCACCATGGTGGTCTACTCCTTCTACATCTTTGACCGTCATAGTATGTCTACTCTTTATCTTTGCGCTCGACTGGTCTACCGCTAATCTCAACTGCAGCGGAGTGTATATACAAACGGCGCTGGCTACCCCGACCCTCATCCGTTGTTAGCAAATCCTCCCGACCCGCGTCCGAAGTCAATCCCTTGAGCAATGGCACAGCCCCCGGAAGCGTAAAACGAAATACATTGAGTGCGGAAGATGACGCGAAGCTTATTTTCGGAACTGTCTTCTCGCTGCGGAATATGGTGCGCAAGCTAGGTGGTGAGGAGGATAAGTACGGAGAAGATAATTCCCTCAGCATTCCGATTTGTACCTGACTAACTCGTCATCTGTAGCTTCGTCTGCTACCGAACGAGTCAATACAAGCTGCATTACTACGAAACGCCCACCAATATCAAATTCGTCATGCTCACGGACATAAAAGCAAGCAGCATGCGGGTTGCGCTCCAGCAAATCTACGTCAACCTCTACGTCGAATATGGTAAGATGCGGATAATCCCGAGAGTGGTAGAGATCGTCGTGGGCTATCGAGGCTGACTTGCGTTCTTCCCGATTTACAGTTGTGAAGAATCCCCTATCGCCAGCAGAGCACCCGGGCGGGCTTGGCGTCGACAACGAGCTCTTTGAAGAGTCACTCGAGCAGTTTGTGGTATGGTTGCCTATTGTTAACCCGCACTCGGGATCCCCTTTTCAGAATATCGGTGAGCTAACTCACTCGTTCAGACGAGAGTCCTCGCATGAGCGCCAATAAATCCAACTTCCCCATCGACCGCGGAATTCGTACGCATGGCCACCCCAAGCTTCCCCACGCCTACGACAGCAGCACACCCTTTACGCCAAGACCCAGCTGACCGGTGCTCCCATCTGTTCGGACACAACGGGCAGTGAGCGTTTGGCGGAGAGCTCCGTCGAGATACGAGTAAGAAACGAGCCATCGATTACGAGGCTTTTCTATCGCCCAATTGCTGGTGAGATAGTTTGTTGGTGACAGCAAACGACACGGTGGCTTTAATTGAAGTGCACTTTTTCCCCCGTGGGGAGAGGCAGGAAGATACAGGGGGCGCCGGTGGATGAGCCCCCAAGCGGGAGCGTCCGCGATCCGTGGAAGAGGAGACCAACCGATTTACGATATGATGACTTTATAGACGGAAAGGGGAGACTCTTCTTGGGGGATCCGCAGATGTCATTCCCGAGGGGAAAAGTGAAGAGAAAACGTTTATGTATTACTTGATGAAGAGAGGATCGTCGACAGCCGTCAGTCAGACCCTGAATTATGTATGCAGGCTGGGCTCTCCCCCCTATTAATATACCCCACAAAATGCATTGAAATAGCCTTTTTGGCCTTATGATAAAAAGCTCCGAAAGAAGAGAACGGGCGCTTGGTGAGAGAGAGATACGAATCGTCCGTGCTGGTTTTTCTGACTTGAGAAAAAGCAAGTGTGTGGGGGAGTGAGTGAGGAAGGCCGTTCACAGGGCATGAAATCCCACGTCCATCGGCACTTCAGAAAGATGAGCACGATCAGATAAAGTAAGGAGAAAGAGAATCCAGGAGCTTCCTTCGACAGTGAAGGAATGATATGCAAGACATCGAGCAGGTAGGGTAGATGCATATCAGAAACCTGAAAAAGGTAGTAAACAATACGCGCGGGCGGGAAGGTAAAGGTGGCTGTCATGGCTGTCATGGCTGTCACTCCAGTCCATCACCCGAGACAAAGGGCGCAAGTGGCTTATCGTCCTCCCTTGGCCATCAAGGTGTTGAAAATGAGCCACAAGGAAACTCGAATCTTTGTGCGACTGATAAGATAACGGAGCACAACAACTTCCGCTGCATATGCGATGCATGTCTCTCAGGTTACTTGATATCCTGTTTCTTTCTTCCTTTCTCTCACTCACTTTTCGGTCTGATGAACAGGAATTGAATTGAGTACCTCCCCTCCTCTTCTTCCGTCTCTTTCTCTCTCCCTCGGGGGATTGATACCCCAAATCCCAATATGTGGTGGATGATCTCTCTCTCCCCCCTCTTTCTCCTTGCTTTTTTGTAGAAAACCTCGTTTCAAACAGAAAGAATAATCAGCATAAGCAATGCAATGCAATTCCACGAAGAAAAAATATTGACTATGAGGGATTTATTTTTTTTTCTCTTTCTATGCTGTCCTTTTTTCCTAGAATCGAAGGTCGGTCGAGTGAGTGGATACCTAACAAACTGCCTACCTGCAGCAATCTCTCGAAACGTAGCTGAAAGAAAAACGGCCGAAACCTATGGATCCATATTCATATGTACAATGTATGTATGCGGGTTCCTCTTGAGCTCATGCAGAAGCGGATTCCAATTTTTTTTATATTTTTTATATATACCCATAAATATTACTACTATCTTGTTTATATCAAATATGCCAATGCTGAACTAGCCAGCTACCCTTGCATCTACCCACACCCACGCTGGGAGCTGGCGGGAGAGATACAGCTTCTTTGAACAGGGGCTATCCTCAGCAGAGTATGGAGAAGGGATGGGATTACCCAGAGTCCCCGGAAGCAGGAGCAGGAAGCACGAGCAGGAGCAACAGCAGCCATAAGCAATCCCTTCACCGTTCCACCGCCCAGGAATGAAAGCAAGCAAGCAAGCAACTCAGCATGCAAAACCATCCATCCCTCTGATCACGCCAGGCGTTGAGGGCATTACATTGGTTCGAAGCCAGACCTCTTTTTTTAATCAAGAAGAGATCAAGATAGCCACAACACTTGAGAAAAAAAAGCAATAACTGCAAAGCACAGCTCCTCCTTGTCCTTTTGTGTGCCACCCCCCCCCCCCTTCCCGCGTCGTTCCCCCGTTTATCTTCCATCGGGGAAACCCTTCCGTTCCTTGAGCTACCCTGCCTTTGAAGGGGTGAGAGAGAGAGAGGGGAGAAGGGGAAGGAAGAGAACTTGCTTAGCCACATCTGCCATGCTGTGTCCCCCCTTGAACCTGTCGGTGGTTCCTCTTTTTCTTTCTTTCTTTCTCTCCAGCCTCGCATATTGCATATCCTGTACTCTCTGTGATCCATTTTGATATGTTAGAAAAGGGAAGGAGAAAAGAGAAAAGTTGAGGCTGATCAGATGAAAAATTACGGGATGGAAACAAGAAAAGGAGTTAAAGTGGCTTGCTTGGTATGTAATTCTGTCTTGTATCAATCTGGTATCTTTCTGGTATGTAAACTGCTGGTATTTGATATTTCATCTCCTCTCTCTTATCCTCTGTGTGTTTGTGTTATCCATAATACCCATATTTTACCCATAAATCGTCAAGGCTTGTCTTGTAAATCTCTCCAATTTTCCTTCTCCACCTGTGCTGTTGATCCAGGAGAGAGAGAGGGCTTTTCCCTCTCGCTTGTGTCTTGTGTTCAGGTACTCAGGAGAGTGCGTTCCGTTCTCCAAACCTTGACCCTTTTTTGATATCTTTTTCACAAATACGAGTGAGGGTCACCCTGCATCTGTGCGCTTTGAGAAATGTCTAATCTTTCTTTCTTTCTTTCAGGTCCTGAATTCGCGGTGTGTTTTTTCGGGTAATCAAGTAACTTTCAGTTGTTGATATTACCTTCCGTTCTTGTTCAATCTCGTTTCTCCCTTTTTTATTTCCAAGCACTCGGCCGGCTAAGGCCCCCTTTCTCGTTCCGACTGCCTTCATCTCATCTTTTATCGATAGTGAAGAGGCTCTCGAGGGCCATTGCTGCCGATTTCCATCAGTGATTCGATTACTCAGCACTGCTTAACAAGCTTTTGGTGAGTTGCAACTTATTCAGCCCTGTATGATCACATGATTCTCTTCCTACTCCAGCCAATCAGCTGTCCCTCGGCTCTGCTTGGATCAATGCTTGTTCTGTTCGCCGATGATGGTGAGGATGGATACCTGGATACGGTTGGTGTGCGTGCGAAATAGTACCCTAAAACAGAAAAACTGAGGAATATTCCATCTTTCTTTCATCATAAGTCGGTCCAAAGGGACCGGTTTGATTCGCATGGTTCCAAACCCCGAGGACATCAGGCAAGCAAGGCAGGCAAGCAATTGAAGCAATTGATTGATAATGATAATCCACAAACCAGAAAGGTAGATATCATCGACATTTCCCTATTCTCTTGAGTGCATGATTTGCGGCTCATCCCTCTTTCGGGAAGCTTCCGAATATAGCAACGATCCCAAGTGATGGGGATTTGAACTGACATCATTTCCCCGATGGGGTAGTCTTCAGTGTTGATGATAATCGAAAAAGAATGGAAAAAGGGAAAAAGGTGAAAAAGCTTGATATTTTGCATGCCATGTCCGGTTGTTCTGCCTCCGTCTGAATATCTGGAATGGTATTCGATCAAGTCAAGATCAGCAGTTGCAACCGCCACGTAGCGCGAGAAGGGAGTGCATTCCCTATACTCTCTCCCGGTCAGTGAGCCTGAGGAGGGGGAAAGTGCTACATCGGAGAATGAGCTGGTGTGAGCAAGAAGAGACGGATCTTACGGTGTCAGTATCCTAGTGGATGGAGCTAAATCATGACTCTCCTCCTCCATCCAATTCCCATGCAGGAAGAACATCTCCGTCGATGTATACAACCTTCAATCCTATCCACCGAGGGACAGGGGGAGGGGTACCCCGTTCATGCCGATGCGCACAAAGAAACGGACATTTTTCTGACGCCATAGAAAATGATAATATGAGATGAGGAAATATGGCTTTGGAAGAAGAAAATTCGTTCCTTTTTCTTCTCCTGTTAGCCACAATCCCACACCTGCGGGAAGAAAGAAACCGCAGCGACAGCGGGATGGTAAGTGGTGGCAGTCGCTGGCAGTCGCTTCTCCTATCCTCTCTCTGCAAGCTAACTTGCTGGCTCGTTCCTTTTTATACTTTTTATACCCTGGATCACCCCGGATTTTTCTCACTTTTGGACAGTTCGGCGTCTTTTGTTTCGTTTTTCCCCGCTTCGACCACGGCAGATGAGCAGGCGAGCAGGCAGGCAGGGACATCTGTCACCAACATCAGCCATTGATCAGTGAATCAGCGACAACAACAGTTCACTCTGCATCTCTTTTTTCCTTCCTTTTTTCTGATGTCAGTTGTTTGGATATCCCGTTTTCTCTCAGGTAATGAGTATTACTCTCTCCCCCCTTTCTCTTTCGCCTACCCATGGCGAAGAGCAGGAAAAAAAGAAGAACATGGATAATATATTCCGTACCAGCATCAAGACCTCATATTTCCTTCTTTTCGAAACGGAGAAAAGTGAGACTAATGCAGCTAATAAACGAAGGAGAAAAAAGAAATGTCCCCATCTCCGATGATTTTATATGCGTGTATGTATCATTTGGGGTCGGGGATCATTTATCGTTCACTCACTCCACTCACTCGAACTAACCGGCCTAAGCTCTGTTTCGTCTCGTTCCCCCAAGGGAAAAGTGTCGTGCGGTTATCGGACCCGCTTGAGTAGTGATGTTAAAGTGGTGCATCAGGCCCAAAGAGGAAGGAAAATGGTGAGAAAGAAGGAAGTTAAAAAGAGGGAAGGGGAAGTGTGGTCCGTATCTCCAGCCGAAGCCCTGGTCTGGTCGTATGTCAGTATCTTGTCGTGTTGTAAGCAGGGGAGGTAAGATGCCACGATATCTGAAATGAAGAAAGATGCGAACTTCATCTCTGATAATATCTGTAGAGAAAGTGATGAGATAATACTGTTCTTCTTCCCTTCTTCTCGAAGCAATATTCCGGTTGATTTTCCAATATCACCATTACAATCGCGTCTGATAACGAGGGAAAAGCTGCTCGTTGATACCCAGGTTGCTGCGGGGTGAGAGGGAGAGTGGTATCGAATATTACCTATGGGTATGGTATCCTGTATTGGTGAAACGAGAATGAGATCTGCACCGCCTCAACCTTCTTCAAGAGGATGATTTCATGACTGATACTTGTACTGTAGACCACATACATCGAGTCAACGACTCGGTGACTCTATCCAGTAAGTATAGGAAATCCAATTCGGGTTGTGCATGATGATGGCTGTCTGGATATTCGCATCCCACGGTTCCTTTGTCCTGAAGAGGAACGACTACTGAAGAAGGTGAGTGAAGTGTGAGAAGAGAAGAAAAGAAGTCTATTTTTATCCTGGAGGGCATCATCACGCTATTCACGCGTGGTGGAAGTTCTCCGTAATTGATTTTCCGTTGTTGTCTGTCATGACATCAGGGGTTGTCGAGGCTCGAATACGCGGGTGATACGAGTATTGCGATTCGCTTTCTTTTATCTTTCCACGCCTTATCTCTCTCCTTGCCCCTCATCACTCTGTGATATTTTGGAAAGATATAAAATTCAGAAAAAGGGGAGAGGGAAAAAGGTAGAAGGCTCTTGAAAATGCGGCCACCTTACTCATAATTCTTAGGTAAAGTAGAAAGAAAGTAGGAGAGCGAGTCCTGCTGCCCCACCATACAAAATTGCCCCTCCACTCTCCACTGAGAAATAAAAGCAGTTGAAGATGGAAGGTCACGGTTTAAGATTATGGTCCTGTCACCAATGGAGGGCGGAAGAAAGGGTGATTGGTAAGCGATTGGAATAACCTGAGATTTTCCGAGGGAGTCATCTCTCTGTTGTTCTCTGCTATGTCATCGTTGCCTACTGTACAAGTGATGGTTGTGGTTGTGGTAGTAGTGGTTGAAGAGACTGTTGGTGGGAAAGTAGAAGAGTGACTGGGTGTGTGTGGATAAGGACTAGTTTCTACTACCACAGGTACCTAAAGTACTCAGGTGCTGTACTGTACTGGTCATGTTACTGTTTCTGTCCTGTCATGAACCTCTGTTTTATTTCTGTTCTTGTTCTGTTTAATTTCTGTTATTTACCTGCATCAGCCACTCTTCGAATCCCAAAGTGTGAAAAGAGTCCCCACTTTCTGTTACGCTAGAAACCAACCCAAGCGGCAGTCACCCGTCATTCTCCCTCTTCCCTCTCCCTCTGTGGCTCACAGTCAAGATTCCCTCATAATTATTTCTCTTCCCCCCCCTTCCCAGAAGGTCACTTACTTCAGCACTCCATCACTGACTCTCTCACCCATCTTCCCCCTACTTTTTCCATTATTTGGCCCTTATTAAATTTTTATTTACGCTTTTTGCCCACAATTATAAATAAAGAGAATTCGCCCTCGACTTACTTCTCCCTCTCCTCCTCTTTCTCCTCTTCTTCCTCTTCTCTTCTTTCCTCTCCATCAACAGGAAAAGCATCCCGTTTTGTCGTCTCTTAATCCACCCTTCAACTGCGTGGGTTCGTCCCCTTTGGGCATCCCGTGCCTTGCTGCGCGGTGATCTCTTCATTACTGCAATACTCCGCCTCAACAACATATAAAAAAGCGAGGCTGTCATCGGGCCTGAAAACCTCGACCGATATCTTCTCTACTTCCAAGCAAAGAAAAAGCAAAGAAAGCAAAAAGGGCTCCTCCGGTTTCGTGGGAGTCTCTTCTATTTATCTACTTCTCAACTCTCAGCTCGATATCACTCGGACTCGCCATCCTCTCCAACAGGGCTACCTATACGCACATGACTACCTCCACGAAATCGACTCCGGTGCATTCCCCCGTCACGTCCGCCCCTTCCACCCAACCTTCCTCCCCCACCAGACAGAATGCCGCTGTCAACGAGATAACACGCATTGCCGAGGACACCCACCTCACCACTTCCTCCGCTCCGGCCTCAAATACAAACCTCAAGGCGAACGGGGCCGGTGCCATGCCCCCTCCCTCTTCCGCTGCAAAAGCTCAGAAACCCAAGATGACCGGTCGATTCACCCGCATGTTCTCCCAGACCGGGAAATCTTCGGCCAAGGATCACGAGGGCACCAAGGAACTCATGTCTGATAGCAGCTCGGACGCGAAACCGGTTATGCTCGCCAATAACGGGACTGTCAAACAGCCCAAGATTCCCTCGAGACAAGGCTCCGATAGCGATAAGAAACCCGAAGGCGAGAAGAAGCAGGGGTTGTTCGGGGGAGCGAAAGAGCCACCGAGGGAATGTCCCAAGAGATTCGAGGTTCTCCCCGATAAGACTCACGCGCATTACCTCAAGAGTACCAAGAGGCAGGAGAAGCTGACTGATATGCTTCGCGATATGATCGGTGCGGGGCGCAAGAAGGAGGAACATGTGGAGGATCAGCAACTTTCTCTCATGTCCACCTGGGTCGACCAGCTCAAGAGTGAGCGTGACAAGCTGGCCACCGATAAGAAAGGCGGCCCGAATGCGACGGCTTCGTTGGTGGAAAAGTATGGCAAATGCCAGGAAATCGTCGGCCGTGGCGCGTTCGGTATCGTCCGTATCTCTCACAAGGTTGATCCCAAGGACTCAAGAACGGAGCAACTCTACGCCGTCAAGGAGTTCCGCCGTCGCCCACAAGAAACCTCACGCAAGTATCAGAAGCGTCTCACCTCCGAATTCTGCATCTCCTCATCACTACGCCACCCGAACGTCATCCACACGCTTGACCTGCTGCAAGACGCCAAGGGCGATTACTGCGAGGTGATGGAATATTGTGCTGGTGGCGATCTCTACACATTGGTTCTTACTGCGGGGAAACTCGAAGTGGTCGAAGCAGATTGCTACTTTAAGCAACTCATGCGCGGTGTCGAATACATGCACGAGATGGGTGTTGCTCATCGTGATCTCAAACCGGAAAATCTACTCCTCACCACTCACGGATCACTCAAGATCACCGACTTTGGCAACGGCGAATGTTTCCGTATGGCCTGGGAGAAGGAACCCCATATGACTGCTGGTCTCTGCGGGTCTGCACCATACATCGCTCCCGAAGAGTACGTTGAGAAGGAGTTCGACCCGAGAGCGGTTGATGTCTGGGCCACGGGCGTTATCTACATGGCCATGAGAACTGGACGACACCTTTGGAGAGTCGCCAGAACTGACGAAGACGAGTTCTACGAACGATATCTCGAGGGCCGTCGTGATGAGGATGGTTATGCACCGATCGAGACGTTGCACAGGGTGAGCAACCATCTTAACCATGATATGTTATCTATATACTAACTTCTCCCAGGCACGCTGCCGCAACGTGATCTACTCGATCCTTGACCCCAACCCACCCCGCCGCATCACCGCGTCGCAGGTCCTGAAGTCCGAGTGGGTTCGGGAGATCAAGATCTGCAAAGCGGGCGAGGAAGGGTTATGAAGCGGATCATCGACGTGATCCCGCCGATGGCTTTTTTTCGTCTGTGGACGGTGGGCTTGGGTATTGCGGTGGTCTTGGGAGTGGGCTATCATGTCTTCTTCCATGAACATCCATTTCTCTACTCCGGGTGGGATTCTGCTTCTTTTCTGGGGATTATGGGCTCGGCCGTACGCGGTTATGGTGGTCTTTTTCTCCAGTTTCCTCCCTTTTATTTTCCTTTCTTTTTTCACATGCCATAGATGGAGGTTTTCGTGGGGCTTTTCTCATCTCTATCACACATGGTGTCTCCCTTTTTTTTCCCGGTACATCTTTGTAACTTATGCAGGCAGGCAGGCGTTCTTTTTTTTGGTTTCCTTTTTTCTACTTCTTGTTCCTAACTGAAACGAAGAGTGATGACCAATTTCCTCCTTGTTCACGTTCTTCTTTTTTTCTTGTTGTCCTTTTTACTTACAGCACACTCACACACTTATCGGCTGGCTCCCCTTGAACGTTTCGCCTTACTACCATTTACTATGCATCACAGGACCAACGGCACGACAGCACGACATGGTTATCTTTTTCTACCTTTTTCCTTTACGAGGCACGCGCACTGATATATCGAAAATACCCCTTTTTTTGCATTCAAGTTTTCTCTTACTTAACATCTAGCATCCTTTTTTTCTATTCTGCTGCACGTACAGCATGAGCTGGCTGCTGTCTCTCACTTGAGAGACTACGATCTCCTTTTCCTATTTCCTTTTCAGCTACTGGCTAAGTGGTGACCTGTTTTTGATTCGGTGACGACCTGCATAGATTAGATGTATTTCTCCTTTCTCTCTCCTGTCTTTGTCTTTCTCGAACGGGGTGGGTGGTTGGTTGGGTATCTCTGTCTTTTTCTTTGCCATCTTCGAGCTGTTTCCTGTCATTCTCTGGGCTGGACTTATGTGTTTATATCTATCTACCTTTCTACTGTTTTCTGAACTTATATAGCTGGTCTAGTTTTCTCTTTATCTATCCGATCTCCTTTCTGTTCAACTCTTATCGCTCTTTTTTGTTTAGATTGGGTTAGTTGGCTACAGTGAGCAAGCACTACAGTATGTATCCAGTGTGGATTTCGTGGACTTTTAGGAAAGGAAGCATTTGAATAGCGGTAGCATTCCTTGCACATATACAATGGATTGATTCTTTCTCACACTTATGCTATCTCTTCCTGTGCTGACATGAACTCCCATATCTCATCCCCATGCCCAGCCACTGCTCCCATAAGCATGATGTCAACTACCAAGACCTCCCACTGCGCCACATTCCCAGAACAAACAACCCAGCACCGCCACAAACCACAACTTCCTTCACTCAACTTGACAATCCGAATATCTTACTTCACTTTACTTTACTTTAACAATCGTCATCGCAACTTTCAGTCGGTTTTTTGACAAGCACAAACAACATACAACTCGACCCAGTTTCTATCAACGTTATCGATCACGGCGAGTAGATAGACGGACGAAGAGCGGGTTTTAATACGACTGGAGTAGAACGAGCGAGCCCCTCCCTCCATATCGAATCGTTTGCGGATCGAGGATCACCTGGCTCCGAGGGCGGGAAGATAAATAATCGGCAATCATCGGGAGGGAGACTATAAAGAGGGAAATCCCGAGCGAACCGTCAGGATGTCGTGGGCAGGTATGTCAACAAGGAAGCGAGCGGACCGGGTGATGGCGGGGTGTGGACGGGAGGAAGGGGAATGAATGATGAGAGATGGATGGATAAACGGATGATGAGCTGACGATTGCTTTTGTTGCGGGGTAGGGTTTAAGAAGAATGTCAACCGCGCGACGACGCAGGTTATGATGAAGACTGGTATGCAATCAGTGTCTGGTTAGGTTTGGTGGATGGTATGGCTGACTGGAGGTAGGGCATGTGGAGAAGACGAATGATAGGGACTATGAGGTTGAGGAGAGGTAAGGCTTTCGAAGAGGGCATCGGGAAGTTTTAGGAGGAGTGTGCTTATTGGTTCGAATATAGGCGATACCGAACTATGGAATCTGCGGCGAATCGGTTGCAGAAGGAAGCTAAGGGATACTTGGATTCATTGCGAGGTTTGTGATCCATGTCATTGATTAACGGGAGGGCATATGGACTTATTATATGCGATGATAGCTATGACGGCCTCTCAGATGCGCATTGCGGAGACGATTGACGCTTTCTACGGCGATGCGGGCACGAAAGATGGTGTTAGCCGGAGCTATAAGCAGGCTGTCGAGGATCTGGATGTTGAGACTATCAAAGCGCTTGATGGTCCTTACAGGTAGTACACTGCCCATGACTACGAGGGAGTAAATGCATACTAATCAACGACATAGAACAACCGTCCTCGAACCCATCTCCCGCTTCTGCGCCTACTTCCCCGACATAAACGAATGCATTAAAAAACGCAACCACAAACTCCTCGACTACGACGCCATGCGCGCCAAAGTAAAGAAACTCGTCGAAAAACCGGATAAGGACCCGATGAAACTACCACGGGCCGAGAAGGACGCCGAAATGGCCAAGCAGGCCTACGAGCAGTTGAACGATCAGCTGTTCACCGAGTTGCCGCAGCTTATTGACCTGCGTGTGCCGTATCTGGATCCGAGTTTTGAGGCGTTGGTTAAGATTCAGTTGAGGTTTTGTGCCGAGGCGTATAGTCGGATGGCGCAGGTGCAGCAGTATCTGGATGCGGATACGAGGGAGCAGTATGCCCAGGGGAATCTGGATAATAAGGTTGAGGAAGTGTTGCAGGAGATCAGGGATTTGAGTATTGCGGGGACTGTGTGATGTCCTTTTCCTTGCTGCTCTGCTCTGCCGTCTTGTCTTTCCTTCACCTTTTTTCTCTCTTATCATGGCTACCACGAATCTGATTTGTCTTAACGCTCCTGCTTACCTTTAGTCTCCGATTGCGGGATCTCTTGCCTCGGCGCATTTTGCGTTGCTCAGCAAGGCTCCCCCTGGAAAGCTACCCCCATATAAATAATCATTAGTTATAATCTCGGTCATCCTAGAGCAATCCCGAACCACCTTCGCCGTATCCACCTTCAAGTGCTCTGTTGTACATGGTCTATTAGAGAGTTCTATCAAAGTATATCTAATCTATAAAAAACAGTGGGTATATCAGAACAGTAGATGCCATCACATCAATCATCAAAACAGCACTCTCCTAAACACCCTCCTATTCCGCCTCCAACAACCTCAACAACGGCCCAACAGCCCCCTCCACCTTCTCCATCTCCCTCTTATTCATCTCCCTCAACACATAATCCGAAACATCCCCCCTCTCCCTACTCTCGGGCCTCCCAATCCCAACCCCAATCCTCACCAACCTCGTCGTCGAATCATCCCCCTCGGACGCAGAATGCGGAACCAACCCCGCCTGCGCGAAACTCTGCAACACGCTCCTCACACCCCGATGCCCTCGATCACTGTACTCGCGGCTCCCGCCCCGTCGGACTTTTAGTTGGCCCAGGGAGGCTTCTAGTTCGTCGTGGAGGAGGATGAGGGTGTTCTTTTTCCCTGGGCCGAGAAGCCATGATCTGTATGCTTTTAGGAGGGTTGGGCCCGAGACGTTCATTAGGGTTGGGGATTGCCAGAGGGTGTAGGCGTGGTTGTGGTTGTCGGCTTGGGCATGGTTACTTGGACTTGGTTCTGAGACGAGGCCGGAGGCTAGGGGGCGGGATTTTGTGAAGGGGGTGTAGGAGAGGTGCGTGGACAGGGCGTGGAGGAGGACGTGGCCGGCGGAGTGGAGGGTGTTGTGGTATTTTGGGGGTGGGTTGCCGAGGGAGGCGATGAAGAGGTTGGTGGATGGTGGCATTTGGGGGGTAAGGGTGCGGGAGAGGTGGTGGTGGTGAGACTGGGTTGTTTGTTTGTTGAGCTTTGGAGGTTCTGGGGGTCGGAGCTTTTTTTTTTTTGGGTTCACCTCGAGCTCTATTTTTATCTACGGCAACCGCGCGTGCAAACAACGCTTGACGGCTTTTCTATCCATGAAATAATATTAGATGAATGGATTTGTTGACCGAGACTTTGATATGAATGAAAATATCTTTTTGCTCAATTTCGCTTGTACGACAATGACTCACGATGTACCCGGTACATTGGTTAAGATAGCACATGGCAAGGAAGGTCAGGCCGGGCACTGATTGCTTTCAACGTAACGTTCCACAAAGAATTATAATCACTGGTGACCCGAGCACCCGTCAGCAGATGAAATCTTCATCTATATACATACATCCTGACAAACAGAGTATACATCCATCTCAGAGATTGCCAGTTGTTCCATCTGCCTCTGCCTCGGGAAGGAAGAAAGAAGCACAAGCAACTCTTCAAGAATCGCGATTCTTCTTCTCTGGATCCCTTTTCCGCGGTAAGTGGGAAGTGGAGATTGCTTTGGGGGAAAAAACCGCTCCATGCAGATGGCTAATGCAGATTTAAAACAGCGGAGACCAGAGACCTGGGAACGCGAGAGAGTGGAAGAAGCATTGATCCCTGCACAGGAAAGCGAGAGACACGCACGAAAGAAAGTCAGGAAGGATCCTTGAAACCGATGGCATGGCGAAGGGATTGAATCATGAGAGCCAGAGGGAGCCATTCCGTCGGGGTGATTTCGAGCCCGACCGCTCAGGAATGGGGATTGTTTCTTGTGTGTCATCGCGACATCCTCACGGGCTGGGGCTCGCTTGTTTGAGTCGTTGGGTCTTTTCCCGTCTTTAATTTCTATTCCTGTTCAACGGTCCCGGTGTGCTGGGTGGGGGAAAGGAAGGAATGAAACCCAAGAGAAGGCAAGAGACGGCATACGTGGTCATGCAAGTGGTTGAAAAGAGGAAGACTTCATGCAGAGCAAAAAGGCAGAGAAAAGGCGAAAGGCGAGGAAAAAAGAACGCAGACCCATGAGACTGGATCCTGGGATGGTTTCTTTTTTTATTTCTTGCAATTTCTCCCGGTTGAATCCGCAAACCGACTGAAACAACCCTGAAGAGATCCGCATGTTCTGTCCCAGCAAGCAGCGCAGCAATCTCGACGGGGATGGGATCAGGAAGACTTGCATTCGCGGATTCGGGAACGCCATGCAGCTCATATGCAAGTATAGTATTATCCATGGGATCGGGATACTGGAAGCAGAAAATGAAGGAAAATGACTCCGAAGAGATGGTTAAAGTATCTGCCGCCGACTTTTTTTTTCCCTTTCAGTTGGGTCCATTGCTGAAGAGTAGTGAAGGTGTCCAGACAGAGAAACAGATCCCGATATTCGGTTTGATATTGGAATGTCCGTCAATGATATTCTTCAGGATCGGACCTGATTATTGGGAAAGAAGAAATTATGAAGAGCAAGGGTTCATCGGACTAAAATGGGGCCCAGAACGACCAGCTTTTTGACAAGCCACTATGGAGTTTAAACTGCGGTCCGCAAAGGGGCCCGAGTGATCGTCTTTGCCTATCAGCAATCAAGATAACCTGAGATTTGTCCCAAAAAAGTACAGGTTCTTTGTGTCCCTCCTCTTTTCGTTAATATCAATGGGACGGGAATCAATCGCCGTTTCTTCACGCCCCGTCCGTTGAAATGATCTCCGCATGTTTCCATTCGTGTGTGGACTCTGGACACCAGCGCAGCTCCCGACCCGACTGATGCGGACGACGGTTGGCGTCTGGAAGAATGTTTGCGGCTGCATGCATGCATGCCTGCATCTCTTGCGCGCCCACTTCGTTCTCGCTCCTCGGAGTCCCATATTTGTACTTGCGAATAGTGTTCAGACGATCGTCCATCGTATCACCAAACAACCCAGCCAGAAAAGCTAGAAGAAAGAAATGGTGTCGGGGATGCCAACGATCCCAGCATTCAGACGTTCCTGCATGGCGTCAAGTTGACGGGACGGGTTGTTTTCTCGTTCAGACTCTGGGGATTATCCCCGTCCTCCTCGTTCGCCTTTGAAAGTTTGTCCCTCCCCCCCCCCCAGCCATCGTCGCCTTTTTCCCTCTTCTCAGGACGGTCTCTCCTTTAGTTCCGCACTTGATTGCATTAATAAGGCACTTACGAGTTTCAATCTCTGCTAAAAACTAGCTTCGACTAAGTGCAGTTCGTCGTCTTTTAGCTCTCTCTCACCTCGGGAAGTACGGAGAACCCCATCATCTTTTTTTTCGAAAAAAGAAAAAGAAAGAATAGAGAGCGGAGATACACCCAGATAAGAGAGCTATTTCATATTTATTTTTCTTTCTGGTAGCCGATGTCCCTCGACGTGCTTTTCGATCCTCCCGTTTTCGTTCCGTGCTTCTATTTCTCCATATATTCGCACGTCCAAACAAATATGTACCTTTCTTCCCCCCCCGTCCGGCATGCCTTTTGACTCAATCCTACCGTGATGCTTTGACTGTACTTATACATACCTCTGCTTGCATTCTCGTTCCTTTCGCTGTTCTGTTTTCCGTTCATATTTCTTCTTCCTGGACTTCTCCCCCTTCTCCATAGCTCTCCCACCCCCTCCTGCTGAACCCACTCTACAATAATCATTTATATCGTAACACGCCTCCGAGGATATTTCCGGCAACAGAATTATATTTCGACGCTGCATGACATTTTCGAGACTTTTCAATCGCAAGCCAGAGCTCATTTAACGGAACTCATTCATTGATTCATCACTCGCGAAATCCCCCAGGAGACTATCCGGCCCGCGCCGCACATTCACCTATTATCCGAAATTTACCACTTGGATTCTTCACAATTATCAAAATATAAAGAGGGACCATATTACCATGGTCGACCGGCACTGAATGGCACAAACAATGCTATGGCGCAAGTAACCTCCTACCTGGCGGATCTATCCCTGTCGGTAGATATGGATCCCTGCTATGAAATGGGAGACAAACCGATCGAAATCGACTCAGCTGTTGAGGATGCAGTTGATTCTGATCTTGAATCACACACTGGAAATTCTATGTTGGTTGTCCCTTGCTCTTTAGTTCGTTGTTTCCGGTGGGAGAACCAGGTTGAATGCGTTGAATTATATTACTAACTTGCTCTCTATCAGAAAATCGAGCAGATCCGTCTCGGACGAAGACGTAATTGAAGATGTTTTTGAAAACGGCCGGCGGTACTGCAACTCGGTATACTTCATGCCAAACGATGAGCCCGAACAAACCCGCCTTAGTATCCTACACCAAATATACCTGATCATCCTGGACGGGAAATTGACCAAGGCTCCGATAAAGGAGAACGTTAAGCGCATTCTTGATGTTGGGACTGGACCTGGGGACTGGGCATTCGCGATTGGAGAGCAGTACCCCAATGCCGAGGTAATTGCAACGGATATCAGCGTCTTCGACGATGCCCCGGATGGCGCGTCTCCGCCGAATGTATCTCTTGAAATCGATGACGCGGAGGGTGAATGGGTACATCAGGAACCGTTTGACCTTATACATTTCAGAGGTCTCTCAGGGGCTTTCTCAGATTGGCCTGCTATTTACCAACAAGCTTTCGCACATCTGAAACCGGGGGGGTATATCGAAGTAACGGAATTCGACCTCGCTGCAGATCGCCTACGCACACCAAATGCGCCAACGAATTCATATCTTAGTATTTACGTCTCCGCTATCCGGTCTGCAGCCGAAGCTGCGGGATATCCACGCAATCTCGAACATCTACGACCCACAGCTCTTTCTGCTGCAGGATTTGAAAAGATTCAAACTCACGATATAGACGTACCGGTCGGGACGTGGCCTGATGACCCGCTGAAAAAGACACTCGGCAAAATGACACTGATCTGCTTACTGGAAGGATTGGAGGCACTTGCTCTTCGACAGCTAACCCGAAGAGAAGGGTGGACTGCGGAAAGCGTCAGGGATCTCTGTGATAAGGTCAAGACGGAAATGGTATCGGAGAAAGGGGCAACTGATACCGTGCGGTTTGTGGTTGCGAGGAAGCCGCTTGTAGGGATTGGATCGAGTGTTAGGAGGAAGAGAAAACCACGGAAGAAGAAAGTTGATGATGGGAATAAGGAGGATGAGGGTAGTGCTGGGAATGAGGGCCTTCCGAATGGTGATACTCCGGATTCTGGGAAGGAATTAGGGGAGACTATGGGCCGGGAATCATGAAGCTATGGAACGAATTCCTAGCTCGGGTCTCGCGAAACATTAAATTTTGCGGAACGGAAAATGGGAATGATGGAGAAAACGTGGGCGGGAGGAAGAGACACATTCGGAACGAGGACGACGCTTACGGCTTACGACTTACCATGACCTTGATGAATCAAACTACAGCGAATATTTTCCCTTTTCTCTTCTTTCTTACACTTCCACAACTTTTTTTTTCTTTTGTTTGTATATACCCCCTTTTCTTTTTCTCCTGGGATAGTTGGTTTCCCCATTTTTGATGCCTTCATTGTTCTTCTAGTCTCTACTTGCATTCGCATCGGACTCGGATTCTTTGGAGCCTTAGGCAGGAACTCCTGGATTTCTTCGGAAAAGCGTGGTTTCATAAGGGAGGATGTTCTAGATCGGGTCAGAGAGTATGAAGAGATATCAAAGATCATTACATATATACTATCTTCCCTCTCTGAAAATCAATTGAAGCTTGTTGGGGGTGTGAGGAAACATCATTAATAGGGGTATTCTCCCCAGGGAAAAAGCGACTCCGTCAACAACAGAGTTGAGACCGTCTCGAACGCTGAAGTTAACTACTAGAAGCAATATATAAACTCATCCCTCAAGAGAGTATCCTACATCCTCTCCAGTTCCCATCTCCACCAGTAACTTCCTCATAGCCTCGGGCCTCTCCCCGATTTCAAATCCCGCATCAGATCGCGCAACCCACGCACCGACACCATGCTGCAATACAGCCCTAGCTCGAACCTTGACATCCTTCTTCTCATCACCCTCGGCGGTGTCCCCATCCGCAAGTCCCACACTTCCATGTAGAGTCATCCGGATATATTTATCCCCACCCTCGACGAGATCGAGGTTATCGTCCGTCGTGATCCCGCGGTACACGCCGCGGTGGAATATATTGCTGTCGTAGAAGACCGCGTCACCGGGCTGC
Organism: Arachnomyces sp. PD_36; assembly: GCA_032988195.1. Taxonomy (NCBI): domain Eukaryota; kingdom Fungi; phylum Ascomycota; class Eurotiomycetes; order Onygenales; family Arachnomycetaceae; genus Arachnomyces; species Arachnomyces sp. PD_36. The sequence goes on along the minus strand of JANTQE010000004.1, from coordinate 136,768 downwards.
ATGGTTACTGTGATTTGGCCGGGGATGTGTGCTTCGTACGGGGCAGCTGCTCGCTCGACTTCATTCCGTGCGCGGCGGTGAGAGCCTGGGATAACGATGAGTGATGTATCTGGGTAGAGGGCGAGGTTGTATTGAGCGTGTGATTGAGAGGCGCCGGGGGGACTCTTTTCTTGGATTTGGCGGAGTTCGTCCTCGGCGGAGAGCTCTGGTGGGGTGGGGACGTCGTCGCGGTGCCAGCGGAGTTCGAAGTCGCGGTTGGTGGGAGAGACGAGGAGGTTGAAGAGCTCCATTACGAGTCTTTCCTTTTTCTCGGATGCGGAAGATGTTGAAAGATTGGCGATTTTAAGGCCTAGTAGTTCTTCGACGACTGCGAGGACGTCGGGGGAGAAGTAGAGCTTTGCGAATTCTTCACGGCCTGGCATCTCTGGGTGTAGGAGGTGCTGGACTCCCCAGATGTTTCCCTCCGAGGCGGGAGGAGGGGTGGGTGGCCATGGGGGGAATTGTTTGGGGACCGAGCGGATGTGTGGCCATTGTCCTTTGCGGGCAAGGGAGGTGATATGTGATGCAGCTTCGCGGAGGGAAGCAATCTGCTTCTCAGGGATCAGAGAAGGGATGTGCACGAAACCATCGCGCAGCAGGGAAGTGAGATATGGGGTTGGGTCCGCGCTCGTGGGAGGACCCGTGGCAGTGGTTCCCGTGGACATCGTGTGCTGTGGTTATTAGATGGTATGGTGCGATCGTACCTGAAGGGGTTAATGAGGATCTTGAGGGATCCTATTCTCCTTTGGAGAGTGAGGACCGTAGCTCTTATCAATTATTATTCTATTGCCCTTCTACAAAACTTCAAAGCAACGGCGACGATGCCGAAGTGGGGGATAAGAGAATACCCCGCGCTCTCCGTTGATATTGAAGCGATATCCGGTTGTAAACGAGTGAATGTCTCCTTTCCGACGTCAAACTCTGTTCTCTGGGTACAAGCGAAGCAGAGTGAGTAAAAGTCGTATACTGAGGTTGAATTGACGGGATGGATGTAACTGTTTCAACCACTCTGTGAGGTCTTTTCTTTGTTCCACTGCGACGATAGAGCCTCGGCTCTGGATCCAAACAACAATGTCAACCTACCCGAGAGACCTAAGGGAGTCCAACTGTGAGCTCTGGGGTAAGATGCTCCTTTGACAGCAGCGTAAACAGACATTAAATGCAACATATACGCTCGAGTTAACAAAAAGAGCCAATTAATCGACACCATGAATCATGACCCAATGCATTATTATTCCAGATATCGAACCACTCTATAACTGGAATTTCGTTCTCACTTTCTCCATACCCGCCTTCCACTCCCAGTCTTGCCCGCTTCCCCTCTGTATCCCCTTGTCTACCCGCCTTAGCTTCAATGTGAATCGGGGGCCTAATTCTTGCAGTCCAGCTCTTATCCCTTCCACGCCCTGCATCTCCCGTCCGTCCGAACCAGCCACGCTCTTCTCCGTCTCCCGTTTCTCACGAAACACGTACCGATGTCGCCGGACAAAGATATAGTCTCGCTGATTGTGGAGCGTAACAACCTGCCGGCCTTCTAACTCCGGCTGTGGGGGGAATAGAGTACGGAAGAGATGTGCTGTCAAGAGACCCAGTGGCGTTCGGAAATTGTTGAGGATTAGCTCTGGCCAATGTTCCGTAGGGTTTCCGTGGCCAGGGAGCTTCTTTCCCTCTACCCAGTTGCTGATACTGAAGTGGAAAGTTGGGCCCTGAGGAAGATGTACCACCGTCAGCCCAGATGGTCGCTTCTGGTCCTCCTCGACGACTACCACAGCGGTATAATTGCGATTTGACGCAAAGGAGGAGATCTCTCGAACTGAGAATTTGTGTCCGTATCGATGGCGCGATCGACGGATATAGACGCTGTTAGGGAATAGGTTTGTAAGTAGTTGCGCTTCGTTGTGTAGAGTCGAATTGATCGATGTTGTGATAAGTATTTTTGGCGCAGGAGGGGGCTCTGAGGAGAAAAGGGTAGGGAATTTGGCGGCAAGAGCTTCTGGAGCAAGATTGAGGTTTGTGCTTCTCGTCGACTGCGTAGGACTCGTAGCTCGTTCTGTGGCTGAAGGTATTGATTTCTTCTTTTTCGGTTTACTGGCCGCTGCTTCCTCAGCGTCCTGTTCATCCTGTTCCGAATCGGACGCAATCATGCTGTCTATATCGTCATGGTCGCTCTGTTGCCCATCCTCATCCGCATCTTCATCCTCTCCATCCTCCAATGGCCTATTGAGCTCCTGTTCCTCCTCCCGTCTCTGTCTCTTTATTCGCTCCACATCCACGCTCAATCCCAATCCATCTTCCTCGGCGTCGCTACCCACATCGTCCCATACTCGCTTCCTTTCCAACGTCAAGGGTACGTTGCGCTTTAATCTCTCTGCCCGTAGACTCGGGTCCTTTGCTTCCTCCTTCTTGCGCCCAAATCTTTCCGCTCGCCTGCTCACATCTTTGCTTCGTTTTCGCTTAATATGGAGTAACTGGCGTCGCTGCTTGTTAACCGGCTTGGTATCCAGCCCGCCACCCCTCGATCTTTTTAAAGCCATTGTGTGTGATGTGGGGGAATAATTTCGTCTCTTTTCTCAATTGCGATAAAAAAAATAACAATATTTTTGAAGATCTACTTGTGGCGGATAATTGTTTTCCCGCAAAAAAAGTTGTTCTCGTCGCAAATTAATCGCACGCTTTACCAGAGGGGTCTATAAGGAATTGTATTATTCGATTTTCGTCTGTTGTATTATTATTTTTTTATTAGAAAGCTGTCGCATACTGAAAAGATATAGCGAAGTTTGTTTATCAAGATCTCTTCTCGTTTAATTGTTTTGTTTGTTGCGCATTTAACTCAACTTCTTTCTTTGCCCCTGCAGGTACCGTCATTTATATGAGTCAAATTCAGATTCTTCGACGCTTCCCTCATTATATCAAATACAACACCCCGCAGACAAGAACGTTCTCGAGCACCACCGCGCGATTGAAAACTGAAGCCCTCAAGGGAAACCCCGCCATGTCTACCACCACGACCAAGACTGGTCAGCCACTTGACCGTCCAATTTTGGACTCCCTCCTCCGCAGACGGCTTTTCTACACCCCCTCCTTCGAGATCTACGGTGGTGTCTCCGGACTCTACGACTATGGCCCTCCCGGGTGCTCGCTCCAGACCAATGTCGTCGATATCTGGAGGAAACACTTCGTTCTGGAGGAAGATATGCTGGAAGTCGACACCACCATGCTTACCCCGCATGAGGTTCTGAAGACTAGTGGCCACGTCGATAAATTCGCGGACTGGATGTGCAAGGATCCCAAGAGCGGCGAGATATTCAGGGCAGACCACCTTGTCGAGGAAGTGTTGGAATCGAGGCTGAATGGGGATAAAGAGGCTCGTGGCCAGAAGGTGGAGGTGGACGAGGAGAAGGAGGCCAAGAAGAAAAAGAAGAAGGTCAAGGAAACAAAGGCCGTGAAATTGGACGACGCGGTTGTTACGGAATATGAGGAGACTCTCGCAAAAATAGACAACTATAACGGTGATGAATTGGGCGAGCTCATCAAGAAGTACGATATCAAGAACCCCGCCACCGGAGGGGACGTACTTCCACCAGTTTCCTTCAATCTCATGTTCCAAACCGCCATCGGACCGAGCAGCAATATGCCTGGATACCTCAGACCTGAGACAGCACAGGGCCAGTTCCTTACGTTTCAAAAGCTTCTGGAGTTCAACCAGCAATCGATGCCTTTTGCCTCTGCTGCCATTGGCAAATCTTTCCGTAACGAGATCTCTCCCCGCTCCGGTCTCCTACGTGTCCGGGAATTCTTGATGGCGGAAATTGAGCATTACGTCGACCCTGAAGGCGGCAAGAAACACCCTCGCTTCCATGAAGTGAAGGATGTTGAGTTGTCCTTTTTGAACCGTGAAGTCCAACTTGAGGGAAGCACTGCGGTGCAACAATTGACTATCGGTGAGGCTGTGTCGACCAAGCTCGTGGACAATGAAACTCTCGGCTACTTCCTTGCCCGTATCCAGCTCTTCCTCCTGAGAATTGGTGTCGACAAAACGAAACTCCGGTTCAGGCAACACATGAAGAATGAGATGGCCCATTATGCAGCTGATTGCTGGGATGCGGAACTCCTTACTAGCTACGGCTGGATCGAATGTGTTGGTTGCGCTGATAGAAGCGCCTACGATTTGACTGTGCACAAGAACAAGACCGGTGCTGCTCTATGTGTCCGAGAAACCAGGGCAGAACCCCTCCGGATCGAAGAGTGGCAGATCGATCTAGAGAAGAAGCAGTTCGGCCCCCGCTTCAAGAAGGATAGCAAGACAGTCGAGGCGGCTGTCGAGGCACTGTCTCAAGATCTTCGCGAGAAACTATCTCTCGACCTTGAGAAGAACGGAAAGATCGAGATTGATGTCGAGGGTGTCGGATCCGGCAAGGTCGAACTTGAGAAGGGTATCATTAAGATCGAAAAGAGAACGCGTGTTGAGAACACCCGCGAATACACACCAAACGTTATTGAACCCTCGTTTGGTATTGGCCGGATAATGTACAGCTTGTTTGAGCATGTCTACTGGTCACGGGCTGGCGATGAAGCTCGCGGTGTAAGACGACCCTCCCCTACCTATACTTTACTATTGTGGCTAGTGCTGACATACTGCGGTTATTAGGTCCTCTCCTTCCCTCCACCAGTTGCCCCAACTAAGGTTCTCCTCGTTCCCCTATCGGGCCACGAATCCTTCCGACCACTCCTACAACGCCTTACACTCAAGCTTCGCCGCCTCGGTGTCTCCAACCGTGTTGACGACTCTTCTGCAAGTATCGGCAAGCGTTATGCTAGAAATGATGAGCTTGGAACCCCGCTCGGTATCACGGTCGATTTCCAGTCCGTAAAGGATAGTACTTTTACGTTACGAGACCGGGATACAACGAAGCAGGTCCGAGCCAGTGAGGATGAGATATGCGCCGCTATCAAGTCATTGGTGGATGGTGAAGAAACCTGGGAGGATGTTAAACAAAGGCTTCCTGAATTCAGCGGCCAGGAGGTTGACTAGATTCATTGCTGAACCAACAAGAACCGAGAACTCTCCGGGAATTTGGTGTTCATCAGCTTCTACATTTATCAAGTCCAAGCACGCTAGATAGCAAGAACCATGTCTTCCATAGCTTTTATATGAACTCCTTTGTTTAAACAATATCTTTGTTAGTTCCTTGTTTGACAATGAAATAAACTTTGTAGGGCATTTACTGCCACGTGACTCGTCCCGATCTAGGCCGAGGCCGATCAAATCCACCTTTCCTTTTATGGACTAGCTCAACAGAGCCTCAAGAGCTCTTGATAGCTGTCCCCAGCGGTATCCGAGCATCATGCGCATTGTCCCTAACGAAAATCTCACGCCGTCTTTATTTCCCTCGACACCATGGACGGAAATTGACACTATCACTCTACACCTCTAAACCTCGCGCTTTTATCCCGAACTAGTATCGCTCTTCCGCGCAAATCTGAACCCCGAGAACCATCCTTGTCGGCCTCCCTCAATATGGCTCCAGAAATTCGGTCCGCCAAAATAACTGCTTCATGCCCGCTTTTCGCGGCTGATTTCGATCCCCGGAATAATGATTATCTCGTCGTCGGTGGCGGTGGAGGCGAGGGGCGGAGTGGCGTTGGAAATAAAATCGCAAGTCTCATTTCGTCTCATATTATTATAAACTCGAGGGTTTCGACTCTATACAGAACTAAGTAAGGACTTGCGCTGACTGAGGGTTATCAACTCCTGCAGACACTTTTCGATACCTCTAAAAGCGACGTGATAACAGAAGCTGCCGATGTACAGCTCTCCAGCAATGAAGATTCGGTGACATCTCTAGGCGTGGCGCAATCCAAGGAGGACTCGATCGTCGCGTACGCGGGTATCAATAGCTCCCAGGAGGAGCAGAATAAAGGCAAAAATGAGCATTTCCGATCATTTAAGTTGGAATTTCCGAAGGATAAATCGACGGAGGAGACATCGGAAGACACCAAGACGGAAGAACGAAAACCCACAGGGACGATCACCCCGTTATCAAAGAGTGCGATCTTTAAGTCCAAGGCTACTACCAAGGATTCAGCGAAGGACAATGTCGAAGCATATCAGAGAGTTCTAAGGCTATCGCCTTGGAGGGGTGAGAACTCTCCCCGCATCGCTGCGGTAGCGACGGGATTGGCTCCATCTGGGGAAATTGTGGTGGTTAATGCTACCGCCACTCCACAGCTGTCGAATGTCCTGGGACGTGTTCGCCTCGACGACCGGGAAGAAGCAGAGGACGTGGATATAATAGATACCGATGGCAAGAACTTCAGGGTCGCGTATTTGGTTGGCCATGAAGTATACATGTTCAATGTATCATCCTCGAAGTCGAAAAACTCGCCCCAACCGAGTATGGTATATACGGCACCATTCCCCGATTATTTCGCTAGTAACAAACGGCGACCAAAGTACCGTGCTCTACGATTTCTCTCGCCGAAAACCTTGGTTGTTCTTGAGAACAAGCCTGACCGGACTGGAAGTGGGTTGCTGATGCTCTCCCTCCCCGAGAGTGGTAAAGGTCTAGCTACAGTCATGCAACGAAAGAGGCTTCACCGATCAATGAAGATCGGCCTTGGCCTCGATGTGTGCGCGCTCTCCGCTTCCCCGAAGGGTGAAAAGCAATATATCGTCGCCATCTCCGGAAACGACCATTCAATAGAACTTTTGACCCTTGAATCATCCACGAAATCGGGATTCGGCAAACTTCGACACTACAAGACCCTCCGGGACGTGCACCCCCTTTCAATGACAAAACTATGTTTTTCCACATTCATCTCACCTCAGCTCCCCCTCGAATCCACCGTCCCTCCACAGTACGTCAAACTCGCATCCGTCAGCATGGGAAACACAATAGTCGTCCACACAATCCCCGTCTCCCCACATCCAGGCCCAAGCCGCAACCCCCGCTACGTCCTCGTTAAACCGGGCATGCCCGACGCGGTGGCAACAATCCTAAGCAGTCTCGTTGCCATCATCGTCGTCATACTAGGCGCGTTCTTCCTGCAGGCCTTTACGGAAATACGCGGTGGCGTCCCTCCAAGCCTGGGCGCGACGGAATGGTTAAGCCCTCGTCTCAAGGAAATGATTGCCAAACCGTATATTTTCGAAAACACGCCAAGAGATCCGCGATATGTGTCTTCTCCAGAGTCTACTACTCCCGGTGCCAACGATATCCCAACCATCAAGACCCCACTACGCGATCTTCTCTCGGCCCGCCGCGAGGCGGTAGACACGCCCTTGGTGATCGTCGTTCGGGACGACGGGACAGAGATCTCTGCCAAGACGCAGAGTATGAGCGTTGATGGTGGGGAAGATGATGGAGGAGCTGGGACTCGTGGGTGGGATGAACTTGGTGAGGAGGAGCGCGGGGAGTGGAAGCGTCGGTTAAGTCAGGCGGGACATTGGTCGCCTGAGGAAGGGGAGGGGATGCTTTCTGGTGTGTTTTTTGGACATTTACCGCATGTTGGTGGTGGTGGTGATGACGGGCACGCCGATGGGCTCTAGTAGTGCTCGCGATTCGTTTCTTTTCGTTTGTTTTATTCTTTTCTTATCTGGTTGGAAATATTTATCTTCATTTCTCTTTCCCGGACGGTGGGATGGGTGGAGTTGAGTTGTTTCAATATATAAACGAACGACTTACTGACTTGATCTGACTGGGTTGGGTGGACGAAGTAAATGTATGGTTAAAAAAAGTAGTAGATATTCCTTCTGGCTGGCTCTGATATATGTGTATCTAATTTATGCTCTAAGCTATCTAACGTGTATCTATCGGATAACTACCTACATACTGAACTAATAACCAAGACTTGGATGCAAGAACATATACCCTCCGTATAGACACAGAAAAAATACATATGAGACTCCAACCATGCCGACGGTGCCGAAGGATGTGAAGGAAAGCAAGGGTGTATGGGAAGAGAAGTTGGATTATGTACAGTAAAAACAAATGCTGGATGCACATGCCCAAAAATGAAGTGAGAATAAAGAGAAAAATAAAAGGGAAGCGGAAAATCTCACGTCATAACCTCGTTATTACAACACAATCAGAGCAGTGGAGATCAGCGAGACGGCGACCACTAAGCCACGGCTCAGCAGCACTGATGAAGCGGCGTCCTCTTCGTCGTCTTCGCCATCGTTGTCGCTGTCCGAAGAGCTTACGTCCTCGTTCGATGGCTCGGGGCCTTCGGTAACTGAGTCCTTGACGCAGAGACCGGAATCTTCGTCCCAGATAGCTGACGCAGCTGCTTTCCAGAGGTAGGTGTAGTCGGTGATCATTTCGGGGGTGTACCAGATTCGGCAGTTCGAAGGTAAGTACTGGAATTGGAGAGGGGTGTCGTCGTCTTGGTGAAGTTGGTCGCGGAGGTTTACCCCACCGCCGGCTACGACGTACGGAAAGTCCACGCTGGGAAGATTGCTTGCCTCGCTGGGACTGCGGGCCTTGGCCGTCTTAATATCTTGGATTATGGTCTGGAAGTCGTAGACTAGACCGCCTCGGGTGCCTGCTGCGCCCTGCATGGGTCCTTCTTCGGGGATACCGCCGACGGCGACGGATTGCACGCCGTGGTGAACACGCATGAGGTCCGCGAAGAGTACACAGGTGGAGCCGCAGAAACCGTCTTGGAGGAGAACGATGTCGGCCGCGTCGTAGGGTTGGGAAACGTCGGCGACGCGGGGTCCGTAGTTGTAGACGGTGATGGGGTAAGCTTCTTCATCGACGTAGGCGTGGGTCAAGTTTTCGCGGAGCTAGAGTGCCGAGTTAGTACTTGTACATTGAGAGAAGGAAGGGAGGGGGTGAACATACGACTTGTGTGAAGGTATCGTCATGGATATCGAAGGATTCGTAGAGATCATCCCAGGTCGCGAAATCATTGCCGTCTTCGTCAGACCAACGTTCTTCATCCCATGGAGACCAGGAGTACAGGCTTGGGTTCACGTATTCGTCACGGGCCATGGATGTGAAGATGTTTCCGAGGATTTTACCGGATTCGTGGGTCCGGAATCGGCCACCTGCATAAGGCTCGGTGTCGGGGAAGAACTGTTTAAAGATATCCAACCCAAGGAAAGAAATCCCACCACCGTTCCCTTGCAGATCGATAACGATCTTCTCGATCCCGGCATCCTTGCTCTTCGACAAGAACCTCTCAACAGCTTGCGAGAAATCAAACCAAGCTTGGGTTGTACTTCCAGCCATGAAACTCGGGATAACGAGAACTCCGATCTTTTCATCCGGCAGGTGGTATCCGGTGACACCCCAAGGTTCAATCGCTCCGAAAAAGTCGGTCTGTTTAACGACAGGGTTGTCGGGATATGGCGCACCAACTGGGTGCAGCGGGGCGGGTGTTGCCGAGGGGTCTGGCCCAGCTGCGCTGGGTGGTTCGGGGCTAGACGAAGGTGTGGAGCTCGGCTGGGCCCGAACGTAGCCTTCATAGAATTCTTCGCCGCTGCTGACACCTGCAAAATCGACTGCCGTGGTAGCGGTGTATTTGTACGAAAAGGACGTGCCGTTCTTGAATGTGCCCTTGAAATCTTCCCCGGGGAACAGATACTGCATTGCCAGCGAAGAGCTGAATTCGATACCGGCGGAGATGTCACGGGCTCTGCTGTACATGAGGCCGTTGAAGTCTGCGTGGTCCTCAACCACTGCAGAGCTACTGAAGTCCTTGGCGAATTCTTTCAGCCAGTCAACCGCATCCTGGCCATTGATCTTGTCAATGGGAGAGATGTCGATATCCGAGGACTGGGAGTTTTGGATATCGTCTGCAGATAGAGTTAATAAGCCGATTCACGTCAAATTAGTAGCAGCACGGATGTATCGACATACCCAAGATGAAGATTTCAGGAAGCTTCTTTCCATCCTCGGAAACAGAGACCAGAGAGACAGGCAGCTGGAAGATAAAGGCACCAATGGTTCCAACGAAAAGTACCATGTGCCCATCATGCACACCATACGTGAGCTTCAACAGTGCAGCATCAAAATCATGCTGGTTCGTCAAAGTTCCGTCCAGAACCTGCTCCTTGATGTCGTCCAGGGTTCCCATGACATCGATGGACGGCATCTTGTAGTCGGAGGGAGGGTCCTTCAAGTAGGCCAGTGTGGACTGGAACTCGAAGTACTCCTTGATCTGATCAACGAAGCCGGCAGCGAGTTCCTTTTCGAGGGGAGTTGAGGTCAGGCAGTCGTGGGCCAGTTTGGCCGGGATGCCGGACAATCCACCCGCTGAGGATGGTACGTTTTCCGCAAAGCTTCCAATGCGTCCGCACGCATCATTACTACTGCTGCTGGAGGACTGGGCGAGAGCTGCCAACGGCAGGGCTGCCACGGCACCCAAGACGGACGACGCCTTGATATGCATTTTCGAGGCGATCCGACGAGGTTGGTGGAAGTGTTCTTTCTAAAGGTAACGGGTCTTTTCTTTCTTTCTCTCAGGACATAAACATTAATTAATAAAGAACGTATGTACGGAGGACTTCTATGCGATAAATAACCAACAAATTCCGATTAAATGTTAGTCCAATTAAACACACCATGGAATGAATGTGAAGAAGCAATATTAAGAGGGAAGAAAGAGAACGGTAAGTTCCCTCTCCTTTCAACAGGAATTGTCGAAGAAGAAGAATGAAGAAAAGAACGAAGGGAGCATGTCAGCAAGGAAAAGAGCAGTCCACGCGAGTCTATATACGAGACAGCAAGACGCGGAAAGCGGGTCGAGAGAGTCAGAGTGAGAGGAAGAGAAGGAGAAGTCGAGGCTGTGATGGGGGTTAAGTGGATTTGCCAAGAGGAGGTTCGGTTCTTTTAATCTCAGCCCTTTTCTCGTGATAAATATAGAAACATTCCAGCCTTGTTTATGAAGAGTTATTGTGAATGGAGAGTGTTAACCAGAGTGGACTGTACATGTACATAGCAGGTGGTTACTATCCCATCCAGTGTTGTCGTTGTTTTTTTTCTCTCTTACTGTCTGTTGTTGTTCTTTTCTTCCTCTTCTGGTCATCTCCGAATTCTTTCTGCAACCAAAAAAGTGAAAAAAAAGAAAAGAAAGGGGTAAAGCACGTGAGTGGAAAGCTACGTGCCAAGAACCTCTAAGCCCCTTTCGGACAAAGCAGGTTTTCGGGTTGGTTGCCGGGCCGAAGGTCACGTTATTCGAGGGGAAACTTATATAAGCACAGATCGAGTCTCATCACGGAGGAGAGATAGTGAAGCGAAGACAATGTGAACATCCCTCATTCATTCCATTCAACCTTTTGTTATGTCCGCCCCATAAACTAGCTAATAAACATCCAGACAAGAGAAGAAAAAATAGTAGAAAGAGAAAAAAATTGAACATGGAAAAAAGGTATCTCAGAGATCATGTACGTAGTAAACCTATCGAAATCATTGGTGCCGGTCGTGTGTACATCTGTCTCTATCTCGGGACAAGATTGTTTTCGAACGGTCTCGTTAGAAAACGGATTTCCATCTTGGTACGCGTGTCCAGCCGTGGGAATGCGTTTCGTCATTGAGCCATATCCCTGATTTCCTGCGGTCCCGACGAGTTGGAGGTGGGGTCGTTGGAGGCCTGAGTTGGGGGGAAAGAAGAAAGAGAAAAAAAAAGAGAAGCAGATAATTAGAATGAGAATGACATAGCCGCACCCCCTCTCTAGTAGAAGAAAGAGCAAGTGACCCGTTTCGCCAAGGGAAGAATCGTGGAGTTGGAAAAATAGCCTGTGGCGGAAAATCGGTCCAGAAACAGGATATACCAACCGCTGCCGAAGACGCCAGTCGCACCCCACGCGCCCAAAGTCGAGTCTGCGGAAAAGGCACTACACCAAATGACTGGTGAGAACGGTCATGGGTCGAGTTCAGAATAAAAAAGAAGACCTCTGTTTCAACCAACGTGAATGCGGGATATCGAACAAAATTACCGGGGGATATGCAAGTCTAAGGCTGGGATGAAAAAGGGATGTCATTGGTATCGAAGCCTTGCATGGAAGAATAGAATGTGGCTGTGCATGAAGAGCGTAGTTGACGTAGGAATCGTTTCAGGTCGTTGGTCGGGTTTACTGGTTCGAGTTCTTCTTCCACCGCAGCAACTCCGCCAAGCTCGCCAAGCTGCACCCCATCTTCATGAATTCGTGGGCAAGAAGTTCCTCCGCGTTGGCACGGCTGCGGACGTCCACGCAGAGGCACACGCTCAGGAATGACTTGAGTTCCTTGCTCAGCTTATCCGGCTTCTTGAGGCGAGGCGTGCCGTTGGTGGCGATCAAGTACAACGCTTTGAGTGGCTCTTCGTTCAGATAGGGAGGCTCAGATTCGATCATCTCGATCGCCATGATCCCGAGAGACCAAACGTCAACTCGTGGTCCGTATTCCTTCTGCTTGACAACCTCCGGAGCCATCCAGTAAGGTGTTCCCACCATGGTGGCACGCTTGCTCTTCGACTCGGTAAGCTTGGCGCAGAAACCGAAATCCGCTGTTCAGACAGTTAGCAAGAGAATCACAACAAAAAGGCATTTATTTTACTTACTGATCTTGACGTTTCCAACACGGTCCAACAAGACATTGTCACTCTTGATATCACGGTGGATAATTGACTGGCTGTGGAGATGAGCAAGACCCTTGCACGTCTACCGAAGAAGTTAGCGAATATCCGACCAAAGCAAAGACTTCTGATACTGACCTCCAAACAAATCGTCGCGATCTGATCTTCTTGAATGACAGGGTTGTTGTCGATAACATCTGTCAACGGTCCTCCTTCCATAAACTCCATCACCACCCACAATTCGTTGTTTTGCTCCTGGAGGAACGAATCCAAGAAGTTGACGATGTTGGCATGCTGACTCTCCTTCATAACAATAATCTCGTTGACAATAAGCTCCTTCCGCGGCTGACTACGGAGATCCATCTGTTTGATAGCGACTTGTGAGCGGGGGCCGTTAGATCGGTAAATGTCACGGGCAACGGGTGAAGGCGCATTTTCCTTGATGCGGGCAACGTAGACGGATCCTGAAGCACCTTGTCCAATCTTGCGCTGCTTGCTGTATGAATCGGTTGGGTTATCTTTGGATACCACTTGCTTCAGTCTCTCCATGACTTCGCTCTCTGTCATACTCGACATCCGTACCTCCTTGCGTGGTGGTTCCGCTGGGGGTTTCTTGGTCAAGGCTGCCTCAGCCTGGCGAACACCATCCGGAACGGCATTATTCTTGCTACTGGGTTGCTGTTTGTTCGCAATGTTGAGCGGCTTCACCGTTTGAACTGGTGCTGGAGCACGGGTTGATTGCTGATTGCTGCTGCCATTATTCTGCGGACGCTTGGCCTGGGACTGTGCGTAACTGTTTTCAGGGTATCGAGCACCGGGAGAACCCTGGCGAGTCTGATCCTGGTGTCCAGTTGAGCGTAGAGACCCTTGGTTGCCGCCCGGGGGAGTGACGGGTTTCGACTGCTGGCCATAGGCCCGCGTGTTGCCGCTTCCCGAGTGAGACGGTGCTGGTGGTGCTGGGCGTTGGGCAGTCATTTGTTTCGTTGAGCCGCCGGTCTGTTGGCGGGAACGATCGGAGCCAGGAACCTGAGGCGCAGGGCGTGACGGGTTATAGCGGTTATTATTGGCAGATGTCAAGGAGTCACTATCAGAACCACCATAGCCACCGAGTTCTTGTTTCGCGGCTGGGACACGAGTCTTGGGGAGGGATGCATTGTACGCGTCCTGCTCCCGTCGTTCCTCCTCACGTTGGCGCTGCATTTCACGGACTCTCTGGGCCTCTTCGTCCATGCGACGGCGCTGCTCTTGCTCAGCCATTTCCTTCATCCTATCAACTTGATGCTGCTGCTCGTATGCTGCATCTGATGCTTTTCGCTGCGATTGAGCTGGCGAGGAGTTTCCAGATCGCAGAGGAGACTGGTGGCTTCCTGGAGGAGGCGGTCTTGGAGGAGCGATAGAGTTCCCCACAGGACCCATACCCTTCTGCATCCCCTGTGGACTAGAGCCATTCGGGCCCATTCCCTGATAATATTGAGGGTTCTGTTCGCGCATCTTATGGTCCGAGTAAAACTCGAGAACTTCGATCACAGCTTGCGGGTTCTTCTTGTAATCTTCCTTGGTGATAGCGGATGCGGTCAAAAGTCTCTCCCACTCTGGCGGAAGTCCCACGAATGCACCTGTCTGTGGATCAAACCCAACATGGACTTGATGGCTGAAGTTCGTAGGATTGCTGACACCTCCCATCCCCGGGCAGCGCTCGTAAATCTTATCAATCCACTCGTAGATCTCGTCATCATTCTTCACCTCGCAGGTGATGGTTTTCGTGGGCACGTCTCTACTCAGCAATGCGCTGCGGGCACCCACATCCTTGGGGTTTGCGACCCGTGTTATCTCGAACGCCATCTTGGTGTCCTCCGAACGAGTAACACCCGCAACATTGCTGAGGGCGATGGAGAGAACAACCTTGCCAGTCTCATTCTTCAGAAAGTCCAGACGGAACTCACGAAGAACCAAGTAACGCTGGTTCCAACCGGCCAAGAATTTATCTTCCTTGCACCTCACGTATCCTTCTTTGATAACCGCGACTCCACCATTATTGGACTGAGATTTGGTCTGTGATAGCGAAAGGTTGCTGGAGTTCGAGAAGGTCGAGAAAGCGGGAGTAGGTGGGGATTGGACAGAAGAAGGGTGGTTGTAATTCCCCGGCACATTGCTCGTATTTGGGGTCAGGTTAAGGCGAGGACGTTCTGAGGGGGGTTTTGGGGCAGGACCCGGGTTCATGAACTGGTCTGCGGAGTAGATACTATGAAGATATTAGTCCTCATTTTCCAGATTCATCAATGTAGTGGGAGATGTTTCCAATTCAAGCTGCCATCAAAGCCCAGCGAATAAAGGAAGTCTCATGGGTGCATTTCGCCAGGTCAGAAGGTACTTACTTGGAAGACATTTTGGGCTGATGGCCAGGAGACTGTGTCGCGACGACAAGAATCCCTTCACAGACCACACAGGACGGTCCAAGCTACTGAGCAGTATGTTAGTAAAGGCATGTAACGCTCGGCGACGCAAGAATAGGTGTTGAACAGCAGAGGTTCTGAGTATCTGCGGCGGTCGTATTTCGTAACAAAACGGCCACAGAAGGACGATTCTTTGAACCACAACTCGCAGATAAGCAGCAACGCAGCTGGGGTCTTCCAAATTATATACAGATGAGATGGTAAAAGGGACTCTCTCTTCCAATGTGTCAGGATCTTACCTTGCTCGTTGGTGTTGACTGTGTTGAGTAGAGTCAACTTCCTCGCAGAGAGACGCGAGGATACTCCGAGCCGGGGCAAAAGAGCACTGGCTCGAAGTACCTCCCTTGTCTTTGACGGTGAACTGGAAAATGCCGCAACTAAGTTTTATTCCTTCAGCGTCGCATGCAACCGGCGGTAATTGTTCTGGGAGTGAATGTGTTTTCTTTCACACCCGTGTGCGTGAGATTTTCTAAGAAAAGGGGAAAGAAAAGGTGGAGGGGTGTGTTGTTGGTGTTGAAAGAAGGAGGATTTGCAGTTCTCGCAATCGATGGATGGACCAGTTGCGGCTCTTGTGACTGCAACTGCAGCACGAACAACCACAGAAGATGAATTCTACCGATAACCACGTCGCTGGGAAGGGAACAGGAGAAGGAGACAGTAATTCCAGGTATCGATGATTATGTGGATTTAGGTACTATCTGGTGAACATGTCTCTCGAGTCCTGGATACTCTCTCACTCCGCCGGACTCCACCCTTTGTATCCTACTCTACTCCGTCTGGACTGTCTCTTTGATGGCAGTTGGCCTAAACGCCCTGACAGGATACTCCGAAGCGATGTCCATGTCAAAGAGAAAAAAAGCGGGTTCCCTCCTGGATCTTGCTGATACTCTAATAAGCGGACTGGAGCCCCCTTGTTCCCGAAAACCTGTGTATCTTTGATCTCTTTTGTGTGTACTCTTCTTTTGAACAGTGGTAACTTCATAGATCGGATCTTGTAAATAACCTTAATCCCTCTCCTTCTTTGATATTAATTTTCTCTCCCTCATCTGTGTGAGTTCCGGAATACCATCGACCATGGTCCATCGTCCATGGTCCTTTCCCTTCGTCGTGAACTGTGTTCTTCCCCAAAAGACCTCCACTAGTCCCGTTCTAGAAGGTTATGTCAGCGAACCCCTCCCTTCGCTTCCATTGGCTGAAACGTCCAATCCTCGACTCCTTTCTCCCACTCTGATTGGTTCTGCGGACTCGCTGGCCGCCGCAGCGCCGCTAAAGTGGGTCCCACGGATCACGGGCCACGCTAAACCTGAAACATGGTCATGGAGCCTCTTTCTTTCTTTTCTTTCTTTCTTCTTTTTTTTTCGCGCATCATGGATTGCCCCTGAATCATGTGTTGGAGAGAGTCGGAGGATAGATCGATGCTACTTAAAGAGGAACTTCGCAGTGTGTGGAAGTCAATTGGTTCTTCTCTTCTCCCTTTGCGGAATTCGAGTTGTGAAAGGCATCTTCATCAAGAAGACTGACTGGTTGGCGTTATCTGAAAGCCGAATCTTGTGTGATAATGGCTGGCATCGCATCCTGAAACATCAGTGGTTGTGCATTTTCCATCCCCAAACACAACTCGAACCCTTCGACCTGTCATCGTTGCACAGTGCTCCTTGCATGCCGACCACACAAGTAAGGACTCGATAAAAAAACTGCCCGGGCAAAGTGATGGGTTGAAGCCCAACCCCCCAATATATAGATCGGGTTTCATCTAATAATGGGCAAGTGGTGGTCACGGTAGTAGATGTTGTCCAGGATGGCAAGACAGTCAAAGAGCTCGTCACAAGACCCAACAGGGTTATCGATTCTCCTACGATATTGTATAGCAGGGTTATGCGGACAAGAATGTCCTGCGGCGTCACCAAGGGGAACCAGCGTCGTTAACCGATCTAAGGGAATGCTGTAAAAGAGTGGGTATAGCTGCTAATAACGAAATAAATATACGCCTCAAGGTCCAATATGTAGAGAAATATAACGCCTCATTCATGCATCCTCCTCGCCAAATGGATAGTTAAATTTCAAAAGTCCGTTCAGCCCTCCAACCCACCCATCATTCCCATCATCCTCCCCAGTCGTTCGCCGCATCACGCACGGAATCCCGCCCCGCAGCCCTCCGGCTACCCCTTGGATCTCTTCCCCCTGCACCCGGACCTCCATTCCAACCCCGATCCCCGGAGCAAACCTCATCCCGTCAATGCTGACCATCATATCACGTCCTCGGTTCTTCTTGCTCAGTCGTAGAGTTATTGGTGTGTTGGACGGGAGGACCAGAGGGCGGAAGCTCAGACTCCGGGGGCAGATAGGTGTCAGTAGCAGGGAAGGGACCAACGGGTGGATGATGCTGCCCCCGCTGCTAAGACTATAGGCTGTGCTGCCCGTCGGTGTTGAAATGATCATCCCGTCGGCTACGGCTTCCGTCAGGAAACGGCCACCGACAAAGACCTCGACAATAGCTAGGTGTGGTTCTTGCCCGCGGTGGATGATCACTTCGTTCATCGCATGCACACCACCGTCATCGTTCGATGCGGATCGAACAATCCCTCCATTTCCGTCTATTCGATCACCCTGGGGTGTGTATACGCCAACCTTCAGACGGTTTCGCATCAAAATTCGCGCACCTCTACTCGAACCCATCGACCGCCCTCGGACTGACGACCAACCCGTTCGCTCCACTTTTCCTTCGGCCAAATTCTCCCCGCCCTTCGATGCAGGGTATTCCAGGATAGATGACCGGTCACCAACCCCGGCGCCAGACATGTATGCTTCGCGGAAAGCTCGTTTGTATTCGACGAATTTCCATTCCCCCAGAAACCCAAGAGTCCCCATGCTGAATGACAGTATGGGTGGTACATTTTTCGATGCAGCGAAGAGTGACGATGCATGTAAAATTGTTCCATCGCCACCCAGTGTAATGGCCATATCTACTTTGTCTTGAGGAGACTTTGTATCCTTTAACAGATCTGTATAAACAGCAAAGTCTAATGAGGAGTGAACCTCGGCTGCAGCCTCTCGCTCCAGTATCACTGATATATCCGGATAGCTGGACTGTATGTGACTAGTCACCGATTAGAGACAATGTTTTCCCGTTCTTGATGGGAAACTTACTTGGCCAGCTCAACCATAGATTTCGTCACATCGAGAACGCCATTCTTTTTAACCAGTAAAATATTCCGCGGTGGCGCGGGCCACTGGAGAGATATTAGATCACTCCCATCATGCTCTAGAATCGAGGTTAGTCACGGATCATATCTGATGGAGAAATGAACGCACACCTTGGTATTGTGGGAAGATACGTTCTGGTAAAAGTCCTACATCTTTGACCTCTCGCCGGCTTTGGGATATAGAAAACCACCTTTGTCGCGTGGTTGTAAGGTTGGTCCTTCCCCACGAGATCCGAGTTCTCGGAAAAGGTCGCATTTTGCTTGGAGGTGGCAAAGATCTTTATCGTTTGTCGTAAAGCAGGGGCCCAGGTTCGAATGGTCTATTCTGATGGGTTTATAGTGAAAACAAACCCGTTTTCAGATGTTCTTCACACTGAGTTGCGTCCTAGCCATGGGGGGGATGTAGTATATATCCCCAGATAGGTAGCTTCTGTTATCTCAACCCAGCAACAGGAACGAATTACTAGTTAGTCACCACTTAGAAGCATGACCGCCCGTTTATCCAAATCCAACGAGTGATAATTATATGAAGTTTTTTGTATAACGGGTAGACGTTTAGCAACTCAACATAGTACTGGGAAGCTTGGGTTGTAGCTCTTGGCCTGTATTTTGGTCGGCTGATATGTAGGATCGCTAGAAAGTTTTTCCGGCTCAGATTATCATGACGTTCGACGTCCAACCGCCCAACGTCCAACGAGCAACAGCAGGAAAGGTTGGAAGATAAATACCTCTCAGGCTGATTACTATATATCTACTAGTGGGGAACGACTATATCTTTAAATATCTAGCAGTTGGGAAGCTTGTCCTGCGTCCTGCGTTTTAAACCTTGGTTGTTGGGCCTCCAAGCCGTCCGACACGAATCACAGTTGTTGGAATTCCGGATCGAGCAGAGGAAGTTTTTAAGATGTGTTTCAGCAACATATTTCGATTCCGCGTACCTAACATCTGGGGAAAGATCGGGGTCCTCAATATAACTTTCCGGGACAAGAGTATCGTACTTCTCAGCCCAACGCATGGCAATTGCGAGTGAAGAGATAAAATATATGTGGGATTGATACTTGCTTCTGATGCTGAAGTCGACGAAGCTCCGCGTCCGCGGATGTGAACCTTTTCAAATGTCTCGAGAGACGAGGTGAAGTTTACCCCCCGGGCATTATGTATTATCATATCCACAGATTCGGTTAACTAGAGCTATCTTCTTTCCTCCAGCCTGAAATTCTCTCGGCCAAGATCGATTTGTAGGAATTCGAGTTTATCGCACATCTCTTTCTCAGTTATGCTTATGCCTTTGCTCTGAAAAGTTCTCAGTTGAGTCCCTTTGCCATCCGCCGCTCTGTATAAGCAGTAAACCCGAGGAACGGTATCATCTTCAAGCATCGAAGCAAGGATATAACTCCCTAAGGAGCCCGTGGAGCCCGTTAAGATCACATGGTGGCCGTCACTTCGAGGAGAGGCACAAACTCCTGCTGTGGTAAGCCGAGATATGCCTCTCGGTCGCCGCTGTAATCCTAGAGCCTCGTGTCTGATGCTTTTCGCCCATAGTTGATAGTATTCCGGGATTTAGGCGATTCAAAGCAAGTTATGGAGTACTAAGGACTCCAGTTGTTCGTAAGAATTAGACATTTCGACAACTCTCGGATCCTTTGAAAGATGTTGCAGATGCTCCTAGAAGATAGAGCCCCTCAAGAACCCAAGATGCCTTATTTTCCACTCATTTTTTCAGACGATTCTGGGGGTGGAAAAGTGTTACGTCGTTGAGCTTTCGTCTAGATCCACGCAAGAACACTGGAGCAACTTCATTGTTTTCAAGAGCAACCAACTAAAGGCTTTATTAAAGAAACAGCAACCGATTCATGCTTTATCTTGTGGAGAGGCCCATCACGCATGACACTTTCCCGCACGATACGTGCTTTAATTCGAGGGATCTCAAATCATCCGGATCTTGTTCTGTCCAGAAATGAAGCTTTTCGTGAAAAGAAAGCTTGACGTTGATGGACAGGGGTTGAAACTCTTGGCAAGGCAGCTGTTAGAGTCACATGCCAACAAACAGAAAAAAGGTCACACACTCTCTTTCTCTCTTGCTCTCTTCCTGTGATTCTCCCTCTTAGGCTACAGCATGCTCGTCAGATAGTTAAACCCCTTCACTTCCCAACTATCTGGCAAGCTGCTTCCTGTTGTTGTTGTTTATGCGGACTCCCTCTTTGGACTGTGGATAGTTGTGTTCCTGAGGTTCGGTTGCATGGCCATTCCCATTCGTTAGGTACAGAGCTGTGCCTGAAGTATATACCTCACCGCATTGTTGTGTTGGAAGCTCACCTGCAATTCTTTATAAAAGGAACGGAGACCTCGGGTTTCCTTTCTAGATACACAGACACCCGTTTCCATCGTCCTCTACTATCCTAAGAGAAGAGAAACTTCATTATGGCTTCCAACGAAGCGAAACAGCGGAATCCACAAGCCGACCACTCCATTCCAGGAGACAGCGGATTATTGAAGGATAAATCGAAGAACCCGGAATCAGAACCGTCGTTAAAGCATGGGGCCGTCGTTCAAGTCCTTCGGATGCTCCTCCTCTCCGCCTGGTTTAATGGCTGTTGCGTCATTATTGTCGTTACTCAGCTAGTCGGATCACCTCTCTATTTTATAAATAAAGACTATTACTATGCGTACATGGCCTTGACGAAACGGTCATTCGGTATCGTCATCTCGGCAATCACACAATGGGCATGTCCGACCCCGGTCAGGGTGAGTGGGGATAAGAGTGTTCGTGGTCAGCTACAGATCACCAAGGATGGGCGATTAAGGACCGACTTCCCCGAACGTATCGTCCTCATTGCCAACCACCAGGTATACACCGACTGGCTCTACCTGTGGTGGGTTGCATATACTGGGAGGATGCACGGGCATATTTACATCATCCTGAAGGAGTCCCTTAAGTACATTCCTATTGTCGGGCAGGGCATGATGTTCTACGGGTTCATCTTCATGGCTCGGAAGTGGCTATCGGACAAACCACGCTTACAACATAGATTGGAGAAGCTGAAGGCCAAACATAGTGGCCCGCTCTCTGGTTCCCAGACGCTTGATCCCATGTGGCTATTGATATTCCCTGAGGGTACAAACTTATCAGAAAACACCCGGAGGATAAGCGATGCGTACGGGAAAAAGCAGGGGCTCACTCCGTTTAAACACCAAATCCTTCCTCGATCTACTGGGCTGTTCTTCTGTTTGCAACAACTCAGGGGTACAGTTGATTGGATGTATGACTGTACCATTGGCTACGAAGGCCCACCGTAAGTTTTTACAGCGTCCTCCTTCTTAGTAGTAATAGCTAATGTTCCAATAGCAAGGGGCAATTTCCTGATAAATATTTTACCCTCCGTTCTACCTACCTCCAGGGTCGGCCTCCAAAATCGGTGAACATGCATTGGAGGCGATTTGCCATTTCGGATATTCCTCTCGATGATCAGAAGGAATTTGAGATCTGGCTCACTGAACGCTGGGCTGAAAAAGACCAACTTCTTGAGCATTTCTACGAAACCGGCAGGTTTCCAACAGATGACGATGGCGGGGAGGACATCTCGGAGAATCCCGCGAAATCCGGATACATCGAAACAGAGGTCAAGTTAGGCCACTGGTTTGAGCTATCTCAGGTATTTGTCGTCTTAGGTATACTCGCCTTAGTTGCTCGACAAATATTCAAGTTCTAATTCATTGTGCTATCTTCGAACTATCCCTTTTGGATTTGGGCCGTTATTTGAAGGCGAGGCGGGAGTTACTTAGAGAGTCCGGGCGGATTGGCTTACTCCAAGCTGGCAGATATCGGCGTGGATAGGGTATGATTGCATGGATACCTAGAATTAACGACTCCCATTTTGTTTATAGATCAATCAGTTCATGCGTTTATTAACTCAAAGTTATTTAATGTAAGGGGAGGCTTTTTTTGAACAACGTCCAAACCAAGACAATATTATCACCTTTCTTCAAAATACCAATGGAATCGCGAGCTCTATCTCTATAGTCCGAAGATTTCTCGAGGATTCGAACCCATTCTACTCCGTAGTCTCTATCTTTAACATAAAGACAGGAGTGTTTGGTGCTGGCAAGCAAGTGTTTGGTATCACGTGACTGTATCCGGTGGCTGGACATCAAAATGGGAACTCTTCAATGAAGAGGAAAAAAGTCGCTATTGAGGATGTCAGTGAAGACACTGGCGGACAACCACCTGGACCTCTTTTTCCTCCGACAACCTCTCCGCAGTTCTCACATATCTTTTTCTTTTTTTCTGGACCTGTGAACTGCAAATTCAATTCACCCAGGGAGCCTCGGACAATGCGCTGAACTCCTTCCAGCCCTTCACTTCTCCATCATCCGAAACCCGCGAAGCACCCTCACCAACATGGCTCCTCTACAGACCGGATTCGCGAACGGGGCGGGTGTCGATGATTTGGCTGGAGCTTCCCTTGCTAACGCCCGATTCTCCGACATACCATCCGCCATCGATATCCCCGTTTCCACCTTCGATAGCGAAGTCGAAGTTAGTCTCGAAGAGCTCCCCGACGACCCCACGGAGCTCTGTACCCTGTTAGACAACGAGAAAGCCGCGAAAAACTTTTGGGTCATTATCGCCCTTGCATACGCGAAACAGAATCAGGTTGACCTCGCGATCGATATCCTCAACAAGGGATTGGCCTCGTTGGCGCAGGGCTCTACGAAGGAGAAGCTGGGACTACTAGGATGGGTTTGCTGGTTATATCTGCTAAAAAGCCGACGGGCACCCAGGGTCGCCCCAGAAGGCCAGCTTCACTCCGAGGTAAAGACCAAGGATTTCTATCTCCAGGCCGCAACCGCGACTTTGAACGAAGCCTCTCGACTTAATCCCGCGTTTCCTCCACTATTTCTCAACCGTGGTGTCCTTTCACTACTACGCGCGTCTCTACAGCCTCCATCGAAACCCCTTCGTCCCGGAGCTGTTGATACGTCGGAGAGGGTGGACTCTCTACGGCAGGCGCTGAAATCTTTCGACGAGTCTTCCAAGATTTTCAACGGCCGAAATGTGATGTCTATTCTTGGGCGCGCAAGAGCGCAATACATGATGGGGAGATATAGCGAAGCTCTTGAAGGTTACCAGGAGGCATTGACGAAGATGCCTGGCCTCAGAGACCCAGACCCGCGTATTGGTATTGGCTGCTGTTTATGGCAATTGAACTTGAAGGACCAGGCAAAGGTTGCCTGGAACCGTGCTTTGGCTCTGGTTTGTCCCCTTCCTCTGGAAACTTTATGCATTATAGCTAACTAGGAGCGCAGAACCCAGATTCCAAGGTTGCCAACATTCTCCTCGGAATATACTATCTTTACGACAGCTCTCGCCATGCGACAAGCGATCCCGCCTTTGGCTCCCTTTATAAGAAAGCGATGACCCAATACACACAAAAGGCGTTTAAGCTGGATAACGAAGATCCGATGACTTGTGCCGTGTTCGGAAGCTATTTCCTCCTTCGCAAAGCGTACTCCACTGTCGAATCCCTTGCGCGCAAGGCGATCGAACTTACAGATGTCAATGCAATCGCTAGTGATGGGTGGTATTTGCTGGCTTGCAAGGAGCATTATGAAGAGAATATCACTAAAGCTCGCGACTTTTATAATCGATCCGACCAGGCAAAGGGAGGTAACGATAGAGGATATCTGCCGGCGAAGTTTGGCGCTATTCAGATGCAAGTCAAAATGAAGGACTATGATGGCGCGAAGTACCGCTTAGAAAAGGCTGTCCAGCAGAACAAGAACCCGGAATCTATGGTCTTGCTCGGAGCCCTCTATGCTGAGGATGTCTTTGCAGCCCAGGCAACTAAGGAGGATAAATCTGCAGAAATTAAAAAGGCGACGAACCTCCTCGAGTCCGTTCGCCTCATGTGGAAGGATGAAAAGAAAAAGATGTCCCCTGATGAGTCGGTTTTACTCTATCTTGCGAGGCTTTACGAATCGGTCGCTCCAGATAAGAGTATGCAGTGTCTCCGTCAAGTCGAAGAGATGCAGTTCAAGCAGATTCCAAAGGAGGATTACCCCGATGATGATGTGGACGAAGAGACTCAGACTGCCATGCTCCGAGAACACCTGCCACCTCAGCTGCTTAACAACATGGCTTGCTTCTTGTATCAAGCCGAAAAGATTGAGCAGGCTAGAAACATGTTCCAAATCGCTCTGAACGCTTGCGTCAAATCTCGTGAGAAGGACGATAGCATGGACACAGACGCCCTCGTCACCACGATTAGCTACAATCTTGCCCGTACCTATGAAGCTTCGAACATGCCAGATGACGCGAAGAAGGTCTACGAAGGTCTTCTAGAAAGACACAGCGACTACACTGAGGCCAATGCACGTTTGACTTATATCGCTCTCAAGCAAAGCCCGACTGACGAAGGCCCCAAGAAGATGGCTAAACTGTACGAAGCCGACTCAACTAATCTCGAAGTCCGCGCGCTTTTTGGCTGGTATCTGAGCAAGTCGAAAAGACGTGTGGCGAACATTGCAGAGGATCACGAGCAGCGCCATTATAAGCACACCTTGCAGGGTCATGACAAGCATGATAGATACTCTTTGACCGGAATGGGCAACATCTACTTGCTCTCTGCCCGGGACATGAGACGCGAGACCGACCAGGAGAAGGATAAGAGGCGAAAGATGTACGAGAAAGCGGTGGAATTTTTCGACAAAGCACTTCAGTTGGACCCGAAGAATTCTTATGCTGCGCAGGGTATTGCAATTGCTCTCGTGGATGATAAGAAAGATTTCAACAGGGCTGTGCAGATTTTCTCCAAGGTTCGAGACACACTGCGGGATGCGTGCGTTTACCTTAACCTCGGGCACGTTTACGCTGAGTTGAGGCAGTTCTCGAAATCTATTGAGAATGTAAGTTTCTCGCTTATCGTAGAGCCGCTGGTTTTTGCTAATTTTCTTCTAGTATGAGATTGCTCTATCTAAGGATAGGAGTAAGGATGTTCAAGTGCTCGCGTGCCTTGGACGAGTCTGGTTCCTCAAGGGGAAGCAGGAGCAAAACGTCTCTGCAATGAAAACGGCCTTGGATTACGCACAACGGGCGAAATCAGTTGCCCCCGAGCACGTACATCTTGAGTTCAATGTTGCATTCGTGCAATACCAGCTGGCCACTCTTATCCATACACTCCCCGAAGCGCAGCGAACTCTTGAAGATGTCCAGTCCATCGCAGCTGGGGTTGATGAGGCGATCGAGTCGTTTGATAAAATCGCGAAGGCAAAGAATCCACCGTACCCTCGGGATGCTCTCGAACAGCGAGCTACCATGGGTCGCAACACGATGCGCAAACAGCTGGAACGTGCTTCGGCCAGTCAGAAGGAATATGAAGAAAAGAATGCAACTAAACTACAGCTGGCACGTGAGGCGCGAGAAGCTGCAGCCAAGAAACGAGAAGAGGAAAGGCGCAAAGCTGAAGAGGCCGAGTTGGAGAGAAAGAGGAAGATTGCCGAGGAGAGGCAGCAGCTGGTCGAGGAGTCGCAGAAACTCGCGGAGCAGCGCACCCAAGAAGAACGCGAACGGGAAGCTGCGGAGTACACTACCGACTCGGAGACGGGTGATAAGGTGAAAAGAAAGAAGAAGAAGGGTGGTGCTAAGCGCAAGAAGAAGGTGGAAGACGCCGAAACCGATGGAGAGCTCGAGTCTAGGAAGGACGGGGATGAGAGCGATGGGAGTAGCCGTGCAGAAACCAGGCCAGCACCGAAGAAGAAGAGGAAGCTCGAGAGGCGATCCACCGCAAAGGAGAAGAATAATAAGTACAAGAGCAGTGAGATTGTGGTTGAGTCCGATAGCGATGAAGAAGCTGCTGCTGCGGATACAACTGCCGAGGCCGGTAAGGACCAGGAAATGGACGATGTCCCCAGCGATAATGATGAGGATACTGGAGAGCGTGTCCAGTCTCGACGCTCTCGACTCAACCGGAGAATTGAAGACGATGAGGATGAGGATGAGGAGAATGACACCGGCGCAAATGCGGCTGGTGGAGACGACGACGACTTGTTTGACGACAAGCCAGATGTCAAGGCGAACGGTACAACCGGCAGTGGAGATGAGGATACAGAAATGAAGGATGACGATGCCGACTGAGAACTCGGCCGTCTTCATCAACTCCCATCCCGCGCCTCGGATGTTCTCTAACCGAATCTCGGGTCTCTTCTACAACCCATATATACCTTTTCCTATTCCGCTTTCCGGCTACGGCGATATCTAAAGAGCGTCTTCATGTAACAAAAGCGATGGCTTATCATCGGTTCATCTTAAAACGGTGCTATAATTGTGGGCGTCGGAGACTTGGGTCTTTAATCTTTATTCCTTTATTTTCATCCTGTATCTTTTCCCATGCATTACTACTATTACCTTTTATTTTGCGTCTTGCATATTTAGCTCGGGTTTGGGAAGGGGTTTCTCTTGATGTTTTAGGTGCCCCCCTGATGAGTGGAGGGAAGATGAAGGGTGAGAACGGTGATGGACGGGAAATACTGGACAACGCGAAAGCTTGAGAGGGAGAAATTGACTCGGAAGTTCGTGTTTCTATCAACTTGTTGAACCTGTTGAACCTGTTGAACCAGGACTGAAGAAGAAGGTCGACGACGAGAGCATCAGTTGTTCACTTCACCTACTTGTACTTACGAAATTTCTTTCTATGGAGGTTGATATCGGACGTTTGGCGAAAAGGGCTGTTCGTCGTAATCTAGGAAGACACTAGAAGATGAAATCGAAATCAAATATATTCTCACTACTTGATAGAATAGATTCCTCTCGTCTATCCACTAGCACCGAATTTCATCGCTCTGCAGGATGGTATCTGCCTAATTCCTCCGTTCCTTTCCGTGACTATCGAATATCTTAACCCCAATGGTCAGTATCTACGCTATCAAAAAACACCCCAGAGGCTTCGAAGCGGTGAAATAAAGAGCAAGTTCGGATTTTTGGCCCCTTCCTTCATTCCCGAAGGAACAACGGTGAAGAATATCACATTTTTTCCGCCGCAAGGCATCCTAAGAGACCCCATAACTCTCCACTCTCATTCCAGCGGAGCGATCTCTCCTCGCGTTATTTTTTCTTCATCTCACCTCCCCGCCTTGCTCACGTCACTTTCAAGACTGGGCATGAAGGATTATGTGAAGTGGAACTTTCGGAGAATGAATGGTATGACAGTAGCGTGCTGGGTTCACTGCTGTACGGTGTACTGTGTCCTCCCTTGAGGTAAGAATGCGCAGGGTAGATATAATCTGTCATCATTGCATAAACAATGTGAGAGTATGTAAAGTCGAGTATCGCAAGGTTTTTGAACCCCTTGGGCGATGCGGTCGGAGGTCAGATATATCGGAGAGAGATATATATAACCCATGATCCTCGACATAAGAAAAGAGTTCTCCCTGACTGGGAACAGTCGCGTGCTTGACACATCATATCCCAGGGAGTTCGGCCGGTGCCTGTGTACAAGATTTCTTCTCATTTCCCCTGGCTAAATTGAGACCATGTCCCTGCGGACGCCCCTCTTCCAATATTCGTAACAATGGAAAGTTGAGCCGACGTGTTTACCGGGAATTATATAAGTCAATCCTCCTCATCGCGTCGAGTGATGTTCAGCTATTGTTGTTGGGCAAAGTATTTTCAGCTCCGAGTTAAGAGCCCTGGGGCTTGCGTGCATAAGAGCGTACGTCTTACGAAGTACACGCCCCGCCCGCTGTCAGGAACAATTACCATGGTCAAGCATGATTTGTCTTGACGGGCTTACTTCCTTTTTATTCTTCCATTCTTCTAGCTTCCCCAAAATCCCCTGAGGTGCGGTGCAATTCTGACATACCGGGGGGTCAGGGGCCAAGGGTCAAGAGGATCCTTGAGGCTTGTCCCCCTCGAAGCAGGGAAGGGAGAACAGAGAAAGGGGTAACACGAATGATATTTTTGAACAGGAGTGATACATGACAGTGAGAGCGACATTTTTCCTTCTTGAAGGGGTATTCGCATTTTAACTATCAATTTGGAGATCATAAGAGGGATGGGGGAATCGAGACTCGAGGAAAGACGCCAAAGTTGATATTCTGATGATCTGTGGAGTACGGAGGGATATATAAATAGAAACAAGGCATCACGAGTAATTTTAAGATCTCAAAGATCAAGTCCACCTCCACGTCAGGGGAGATATTTTGAGAGCTCAGGGCAAGGGGCACCCTCAGCAGATAGTGAGTGATTTGATATCATGGGCGGATGGAGGAAAGTGATTGGAACCGAGTGAAAGAGAGGGTACGAGGCCGTGATTTTAGTCTCTTTCCATGAAAATCTCCCACGTCCACTGTTGTTGACGACGAAAAATAGTATTCGAGAAGATACATCAACGTCAGCCTTCGATTATCTCATTCAAGCTTTTCCAGCGTGATTTGTTCCGGGCCATTGATTCGGTGGAGAGAAACGCTGGTGAAGGGGAAACATGATCCGAGAATCGTGTGAGAGAAAAGATACGAGTACCAAGGGCGTTTTGAAGATCACTCGTGTCCATCCCGAATCTGGGCTTCCCGTCTTTGGTATTCAATTCTTCATCTCACAGGGGAGGACAGCTGAAGATACGACAGAAGAAGAGGTGTCAACATTATCGTCGTCGGATTGTGACATTGGGGGTTAATAATTTGTTCAAGATACTGTACTGGGAGCCTGCAAAGAAAACGCATCGACTGCTGGGTGAAATGAGATCGCTTTTGGCGTGGGGGTTGTGATAAAGGCGTCGAGCATGTTCAGGCAACTCTCGACCTGTGAAATTTGGGTATCTGCCCACAATGTCCCTTCCAAATCATCGTTGTTTCGCAACTTATACTTAAAGCAGCAGCAGTGGGCTGGAAGAGTATCCCGAAGAGAGCGAACGGCGGCTTGGACTCATCGATCCAAAACGAGGGACCCCCAACCTTCCATCCTGATATCTCGAATTCTTCAAGTTGAGCAAAGGCGACGTCTTTGGCGTGGGGAGTTCTTCGTGGCCGCCAGTTTCACGGGTGCAGAAACTCGACTCTTGATACGACAATCAAAACCTGCCATCTTGACATTCACGTATGTAACATGTCTTCTGTTGGGGAAGCTCTCGTCTCTCTTGGCTGCATTGGCTCCAACTATCAGTCTCCCCCGTAGCATCCTTCGACTTCAGAGTGATTCTCTCACATGAGGTTTGCCCTCTGTGATACCTCGGGGCATGAGCTTCCATATATACTATTTCGTTCTGCTGACACTTGAACATGCAACGTCCCTCCGCCTCTCTGTCAATGAATCATGTCCTGGACACGGGGATGCAAAGCATCAGCATCCCTGGTTACTTTTACCCCGCGAAATTGTTCGGCAGGGTGGATAACGGGGATTGATCGCTTCGTTGGTCAACACTCAACACTGGTTGTCGAACCCACGACAAGGTTAATCGGGTGTCTTGTGTGTGATCACTGTCGATGTGGAAGGGGTTGTTGATCTCAGCAACGCCATCAAAAGAAATCTCGCAGTTGTGGTGGCTGACCGCGGCAAGAATGGTGAGAAGCCATGTGAGATCTCCTTGAAACTGCCACCAAAGTTTATCGCTGTTTCTGTCCAAAATTCCAAGCCGACCTAGACAGGGTTCAGCGTTTCAGATAGGATCTCTTTTTTAAGTTTTCGGTACCTCGATGGAGGAGACTCCCACACGGCTGGTGATGAACATGTTCTGTTTTATGGTTGGGATATCTGCACAGACAGTTGGGTGGATAACTGCTCCTCCATGGTAATGATGAATGAACGGGAAAAGTTGTTAGCCCTGGTACCTTGTTCAGGCACAGAACTGGCCGACTGTCTCGGCTATACACACGACATCTTTCTTCCTTGCTTTCCCCCTTCTCTTTGCAGCGAAGGGTTTCAGGGAACCCTTTCAGAATTGATCGGGATTTGGCTTCCTCATCTGCCCTGCGTCGGTCTCGCTTAAACAAAAGGAGAAGATAATCCGAGGAAGATCGTGGAGATTGACGAGAGATTCTCGCGTCAGCGATTGTGTGTTGGACAACTATCCTGACAAGGGATTGCAAACCTCAGTCCGCCGACTACTCTGTACCAGTATGATAATAATAATAAACCACAGTTGATCGTTCTTCCTCCCAAACAAGGAGCATATCATTTATCCAGGGCAACCCGGCTCCCACCGCCTTGGACATATGTACATACATATCTTCGGTTGGCCCCGGCAAAAACAAGCATCTCGGACATCTCATCATCCCAGGACGAACGGTTTCACCTTGCGTGTTCCCCCAGAGTTTTGCCGTGGGCAAGGTCCGTCATGGATGGTTTCCCGGCAAAATGAATACTGCTATTATCACAAATTCTCATCATTTTCCCGACTTCTCGACATTACTGTGAAATGACAACTGCGGCTGTCGGCTTAACATTCTTTACCAGCCAATTAATCACGATATCAGGGTACTTGGGGAAGGTGAGATTGGCGAATGATCGCTGATCAATGGCGTCTCCTTTATGAGTGACATAACTTGTCACTGTGAGGAAGGGAGAGCTTGCTCCACACCTTTCGAAAATCTGCTCGAGTATGTACGTCAACAGGTGAGAGGAATCCATTCCTGCGGTAACACCCATATCTGCCAGATCTGGAAGACCGTTGAAAAACTGACTAGTCGAGAGCGCGAAACTTTGCCCAACGCTGGGTGGGTTCCTTTTCCGCATCCATCCTCATCTGTCTGTGATACTGGGTGGGCCGAGTCGAGATCTTTGAAAGTGGGCTTTCGTGAAGGTTTATCTCAAACTGAACTAAGATAGAGGAGGTCCACTGCAGAGCGGTGGACTGAGTTCGGAAACGGGAAAGAGGAAAACCCCAAAGATATGCAGTTGTGTTTCAGTCCCCCCTTGAAGCTGAGAAAACTTGGGTCCTGCCGAGGACAGTGACTCTTTCTCTGCACGAGACAGAGTGACGAGATCATTCCATGCAGGAATCATGACTCGGTCTGAGTGAGGATCCTTGGTCAGATCTTGGTGATCATTATTCATGGTCGATGTTCGTCAAATCGTGAGGGAAAGAGACGAAGACTGTTCAATGCGGTTGGAACCATAATTCCGAACGCCCTTCGCCAAATTGAGAGAAACAACGAACCTGCAGTGCGAGTCTGTTCTGGGTCTCACTTGCATTTGGGCATCGTCCACATCTCTGGCGGTGTTCTATTTTCATCCACCGTATTCTTTTGAAGTTGAAGATCAATATAATTCAGCTTCTCAGCTTCTCAGCCCTTGATGGGGGAATCATTTTAGGGCACGAGCAAAGACCGCAAGATCTCGACACCAAAAAGCAACACATTCCAGCAAGATTTCGAGCTTGGCTGGATCGGTCATTGGCTCCAAAGATTTTCGATGGAGCCAGATATCAAAGAATTGGCGACGATGATTTGACTGTTGAGGGTTCTCCTTTCTTTTTGTCCCACGCGTTTAGTGAGATATGCTGGGCTCAAAATTAGCGCAGGCGAGGATTTTGGATTTTGAAAGAGCATTCCTTTCTTTTTCTTCTATTTTGCTTTGGGTTTGAGGCTTGAGAATTCTCGGTTTCAAGGATGTTTAATTAATTCTTTTGAACGTTTTTGACACTAAAATCTGAATTAAAAAAATATTCCTTGAGGGACGGCCCAATAATGGGACAGATGGAGAGAGATTTTTTTGTGGCGTCCTCGCTAACCGGCGAGAAACTGCGTTGATGCATGCATGGAGTTCCTTCTCTTTGCTTTTGATCTTTCGCTTCTTTCTTCCAAATTTCCTGGACTGGCAAAAGGTTTCTCTGCTTCTCAGTGGTGTGGGAAAATTCCCACTTTGACTTTTCTTTCTTCATCGGAAAATAATTCAGAGACGTCTGACAGCCTCCTTTTATGGTTGTGGCTTGTCTGGAAACAAACTGAGCGTTTTGAGCTCTGGAGCCCGAAAGTTTCCCGTCTCTCAGTTCCGTTCTCATATGAAGTCGTCAGAACCAGGGCACCAGGGAGACAAAGCTGAAGGAAGAATAAAGAGCTGATGTGATGTGCGCAATCACAGCTCCATCACCTTCTCGTGTTGCGGGCATCGTTCAAATCGATATCTGACTGTGGGACGATGAAGCCGTCTCGACGAAGATGTATCCATTCATCGACCAGGGATCCTCGAGACGAAGAAGAAGAGATCAACATCCGAAATCTGAACTGGGTGACTTGCACGAATAAGATGCGAGATGGAGTTGGAGACTCCCATCGTCGCACAAACAACACGGTTCCGAGAAATGTTTTCGTATGATACACTAGCAGGGACCTCGCTTTGAAGCCGAAAACAAAGGAGAAGGTTTTGCTTTCTTTTCTTTTTACGGAGCAGAGACGCGGGCTTTGTCTTTCCCCCTCTCCTCTCTGCGGGAAAAAAAAGGCGAGTGACCGGCTTTTCTCGTCACTGTGCAGTGTGCAAAGCAACCAGCCTCTCTCGCTTTGAAACCTTTTTCTCCCGAATCACATAGGCCGTTAACCGACGATATCATTCATCCACTGGCGTCTGCGCCGTTTCTTTGAAGCTTGGCGGTGGAGACTCGGGGTGGATAGGGGTCGATCGCTTCGCGACCGTCTTCGTTTTTTCTCAACTCCCTGGTCTCCTCCGTATTTTTGTCTTCCCCCTGGTCTCTCATGCTAGTCGGTACCAAGCACTTGCAGGCCTGGGATCCCTGAGGGCCCTCAAATCCTTTGGGGGTGAGGGGGCCCGTCCCGTCTTTTTGAGATGTTTTATTTTATTTTTTTGGAAATAAGAAGGGTGAAATGATTCGTGTGGAGGGGGATGGGCAAGGCAAGTGTCCGCATATCTCAAGCTGTGGCTCTTCGCACAACAGAAGACACTGGTTCTCGGGGGAGATTATTTTTTGTTGACCTTCAAATTTCAAAGGGGGAAGCTTCCTCAGCCGTCAAGCCTTGAAAGCTTCCTGCTCAAGACCGTTAGCCTAGCGTCGTCAATCGGCATCTGGTGATCCTCAGACTACCAGACGCACAGCAGCGCGAAGTTTGAAGCATCAGCGAGAAACCAGCCCTCAAGACAATAATATCCGCCCCAATTTCGATCCATACCACTGGACAGACCTCCGTTCTTCCTCATATTAACAACGACCTGGGTAGGGACTGCATTGCACTGCATACGCTGCGTTGCGCTGCGCCTGATAACCGTCCATTCAGTCTTCAATCAAATAATCCCCGACTCCTTGTACCTTTTGAGCGAGTCGCTCCCCTCCCTCTGTCCGAATTCCGACCCCAACACTCTTTCGAGTCGCATCCATTGATGATTGTATTCCTTCCTTGAACCGTCCTCCCATCCTTGCACTCCTTTGCTATTATATTTACCGAGGACAATTTTGGTCGAGCTTCGCTCATCTCGTGCCGGCTCCCATCATCCCCCGAAGCCAATTCTCCTGTTATATCGATCGAGACCAGGGTCCTCGTAGAGTTCCGCTGTTACCTCTCGTGCTCGATTGCGGAGAAGCCTTGACCTGGTCTACCCGTCGTTCCTATTTCATTTCGCTGAAACCGCGCCGTCTCCTTCTCAAAGAACTTACACTCTAAAAGGTTTTTTGAGACCCTCTTGTCGCGTGGTATGATGAAAAGGAGATCCTGGAGAATTACCCTCAATCATGTCGATGACCGGTTATTATACGGAGGGTCTTCCTTCCCGGACAAGGGCGAACACTCATCAGAGCCCAAAACGTCGCTCGGTTTTCGGCGGACGCACTAGAAGCAACACCTCGACATCAACCCTCTCTTCCCATCTATCTCCTGCTACCTCAATGACATCGACTGATATCTCCTCCCGAAGGTCGTCGCAGGATGGTCACACAATTAGCCCCACTGGGTCCCATACTGATAAGCAGGAGAAAGTCGCGAAATCTATCTTTTCGAGAAGTAGCCGGATTTTGAGACGCCAGGGCAGCAAGTTCAGTATCTCGTCTACATTGATTCTCGACGAGCACGACGAATTCCCAGGAGAGAAGCAGAAGTTTGATGTACCCGATCTCTTCCAGCGGAGCCACAAGGTGCGACATAGTGATACACGTAAGTTTGCGCTTTGTCGAGGCCAGGTCGCATTTACTAACCAATCTTTAGACGAACTTTTAAAAAAGAATATCTCCGACCCCTTTGACTTCCAACACGTAACCCACACAAATTCTAGGCAGTTCCAGTCTCTTGACACCGCGAACGAGGATCGACTGGTGTCTGAGTTCTCAGCTATACGGGCGTCACAAAGGCCGGACACGGAATTGAAAGGAATAACGGCGCAGAACCTCCTCTTCAGGAACTTCTCCTCGGAGGATTTAAGAAGCCGTAACATCTCTGATATGAATATGGGTCCACGATCACTCCCTTCGAACTCTCCGCCGGAATCGCCTGACCCACAGGGATGTGCGACAGCTCCTCTCGACTCGGGCGCCGAATGGAAACGACAATCTCGATGCTTTGAGAATTTCTCTCGCCCGGTTTCCAGGATTCAGAGGCCACCGACCTCGCCATCCATTGTACCACCTCCCAGAATTTCGTCTCGTCTGGCATGCTCCGACATTCCTGAACCTACTTGTCAAACAATTGATGCTCTGCTCGGTCTTGATGCCCCCTCTACTTTCCCCGAGTTCGTTTACTCCACTGGTGAAGATAGACGAGAGTCGCTATCCCGCCTAGATTTGGCGGAAGTATTCCAGCCGGAGGTTGGTCACGCCTTCAGCACCACTGACAGGAGCGCCAAAGTCATCAGGTCCCCTCCCATGGCTAGTTACCCTTCTGACCTAGCGGATGTCCCCGAAGACAGCGAGACTTCATTTGCCCTTGAAAATGATTCGTACAGCTCCCAAAGGTCTCCTACAGAGGCTAGCTTTAAACCAACCGAACCAATTTCCGCTCCAGGGTTTCATCGACTTTCTCCAAAGGCGCGTCAGTCAGTCGGGGTAGTTAATCAATATCCGGTGTTGGTTGGGTCCCCTACAATCCCCGGATATCGGTTTGATTTCGAACAATCTTCACGTATCGTCGAAGGCCGTGAAAGCCCGCGACCCGACGAGATTGGAACAGCGATCGACGAGACGTGGGAAGACGACATTGATTATTGCTACGAACATGCTGCTGAATCTAACTCGAATTTTGACTGGTGCCGTATGTCCCTGGATGGTCCAGAGGTAAACGATACCAAATCATCGGATAGGGTCAACTTTCCTGTTTTAGATCTTCCTAAATCGAGCCATCATGATCCCACCTCGAACCCTTCGAGACTGGTTGCCTACCAGGCAAGCCCTTCAACACTTGCGACCCCTGACCTTGAACCTTCTTCAGCTTTGTCCGCATCAACGATGCATGACTCCGTAACTCCGTTGAGTGCCGTTGAAACATCTGAGCTATTTAGACGGGGGAAGCGCGATCAGAGAAGCGACTATTTCAACAAACCCGAGTCTCAACCGCTCATTACTTCGGGGATTGGCAACGACATGACGCACGAGGCAATCTATGAGGAGCTTATATCTGGAAACGACGAAAATGGTCACCATATTACGTTCTATCCCCTGTCCGAGGATCAAGTCCTTGAACCGTCGTCGCCCACCCGAAGTGGTGGCTCTCCTATTAGCAAGTGCAACTCGCAAGAAAGCATGATATTGTCTCGTGCTGGGTCCATCGCTCGGAAGCATCGATCGTCCCTCTCCACTACCAGCGTCCCAGAGTTAGTCCATAGTATGAATAGCAGCTGCGAAGCGATGGACCGTGACGCATCATCCATCAACGAAGATCCATCCACCTTCATGATTATCGACCCCAGCCCACCCTCTTCTCGTAACAACTCAACTCATCAGCGGAATAGGAGTCTCGCCCGAGAAGTTGCCGAAATGTCATTACACAAAGAGAACCCGAATAACGACCATGTTGACCAGGAAGTCCCGGTTCCAGCAATCACACTCACTCATGATCGTGCCAAATCAGCCTCTACATTCGAGGCTCATATATCCGCTGCAGCGTTGAAAGCAGCTGGGCCTCCACCTACGACAAGGGCGCGTTCGTCCACCATGACTCGGACAACGACCACCAACCGCAAAGCACGAACATCATATTCACTATTCCCAACCTCTCCACCGATTACTAAATAGGACGATCCATGACGCCCTTTCCTTCTCGTTCGTTCTCCAACCTCGTCTTTAAAACCTTTACATCTTGAATGCCGTCGTGGCGATAAACTTAATCTCCCAAACCTTTCTTGCATTCCCTGATCTGCATCTCTTTCTTAAAAGCCTCTTCTTATCTCAAGCCTGATTTTGACTTGGGCCAAAAACGCCCCGGTCATAGCTTAGATATTGTCCCCACCCCCCCGTTATATTTCTGTCCTCTCTTCTTTTGGATATACCCTCGGCATGCCCGTTGAGCTTTCTATGTACGATTCATGATTCTTCACTTCGACTTACTTGATTGCTTTTTTTTCACCACACATATTTGCATCGCGTCGGGTGCCTCGGTTTTGATAACAACACTCCAGCCATTCATTTCCTTAAGTATTTTACACTCTCTTTCCTCTCTTTTCTAGGTCACATATCCTGAAGCGGGGTGTCTTCTCTCGTTCTGCCCCCACTTTTCTATATACTCTCGTCATATTTCTTTTATCTTGGTCTTTTTTTTTGGTATCTGGTGGTTGGAAAATCCGCCTTGTTTAAAACACCTTCGTTTTCATTAATATTTGATAGACAGGTCGGGGGTCCGATGTATAGCCTGGGCCCCGCCTTCCGGATGAATGATGCTGGAGCTGCCACTCACTTCTTGTTTGTTTTGGGTGAATACCTTTGGAGCAGAATGGGATTGGGGTTTGAGGGAGGTTTCCACTTAGGACTTCAAGGGGACGGCTGGGTTCTTATGACTGGACTGGAGTACCTTTGTTTTTCCCTTCCCTCTTTTATCCTGGTCCAAGTCCTACTGCCCTTTGGGCTGCTCTCGTTTATGGGTCTTGTGGTGGTGCTTCTCTTTTTGTGTCTAATATGGGAGGATTCTTTTTCTCTTGCATCTATATCGCGAGGCTTCATGCATTAAAGCCTTTGTACAAAAAAAATAAAAGGGAGGGAAAACAATTGCACTTTAACAGTTAATATGTTGAAATATCTTTTCCACCGACTGCTCGGCGCTGAACTAAAACAAGTGATTACGCCTTCTTTTTGCTGGTCTTCATGGCTTGGTAGGTTGGAATCATCGCGAGGTTCTTGCTCAAAAGGGGTTTGAAAAGTAGTATTTGCTCTGGCGCCGTCACGAGCGGTGGCTTGACGTTGAAATAAACGGCTGGAAAATTATTTAAGCTTAACTGAACGACGACCTTGAGGACGTCCTCATTTCCGACATTTGGACACATTATACTTTTACAAGATGGCGCACATCGGATTGTATGGTTGCTCAAGCAGTGAGATATTGAGTCGCACCAAGATTTATATTCGTAAACTCCGAGGCAATCTGGGCAGCGATTGATTGAATGAAATTCGCTGTTTGACGGTTGCTTTGAGAAGTAGATTTTGATGTATCCCAATCACGTGATATAAAGATCGTTAGACCCACATCTCCCAAACATGGTTAGTGAATATAGCCTATCGTTGAGCCTCAAAATGACATCGTCGACTTTCTCTTCATCTTCCGCCAAACGATTAGGAAGCTCTCAGTTTTTGGCCTTGTTTCTCTTATACCACTAAACCAAACAATGGCTTCTTCTCCGTCGTCGCAAAGTTTGGTGAAACGCCAGTCAGATAATGCTTTAATGCCTCCGCCGCCCCCTCCGAAACGTATAAAGCGCCCGCCCAAAGTTTTAGAAGAGGACGCATACACCGACGCCCTATCACATATCATAGCAAGAGACTTCTTTCCGGGCCTACTCGAAACACAGTCGCAGCAAGAATACCTAGATGCGTTGGACTCCAAAGATCGAAGGTGGATCGCCACCGCAGGCCGCAAGCTCTCTGAGGTGATGACCCCGGGACCTGCGGGGGCAAGGGCCAGAGAGAGAAGAGGCGTGAGCATGACCCCACGAGCGGGTTCAGCAACACCGACACCAACACCACAGCGAGGTGGAGAGACGCCGAGGGGATGGGTTGGAGATACACCAGCGTCGGTCGCCGGTTCCGAGCTATCGACTGCTTCCTCTCTCGCCGCAAAGACGGAGGACGATGAAGCAAGGCATATGGGTCTTGGTGCATTTCAGGGGAAATATACCAGTGAGGATAACGAGTCCTTCAATAAACTTCTTGATAAGCAGAATGTCAAGCGGCGGGAGAAGTACTCTTGGATGTGGAATGGGAACAAGGTTACGTCTGCTAGACAGATAGCCCACCGCCAACGCGAGGCGAAAAGGATATCTGCGCAGGGGGATTCTGATAATAAGAATAAGGATAAACAACTCATGATTACCTCCGACTCGGATGCCCGTCCCGCACAACCCGAATCCTGGAAGACGGGCCCAGAGAATTCGTTAATGTTCACTCCATCGTCTGTTGAGGATACTCATGAGACCATCCAGCAAAAGGCAGAAACCTCATCCCGCGCTGGAGCAAAGCAGGTTATTCATGGCAACACGCGCATCCAGCCTATATCATCCGCGACTGAAACCGACGACGAAAATAACGTTCCCCCTTCACCGTCCGTTTCCGCAATTCGCGATGCCATTGCTGGTCGTCCTCGACCCACGGATTCTGAACCAGGATATACAGGCGGCGAAACACCCCGTGTGGCTGGTTACGCCTTCGTCGATGAAGACGAACCCGAACCAGATGACGACCAATACAACGATCCGCAATTCCAGCTCAAGCTCCTCTCCAGTCAAGTCGGTGTGGATTCCGCTTCAAATCCTTTCAATATCAAGGAGAATCGGAAGCGCGAAGACCTCCATCATCGAATGGTTGATCGCGTTGCGAAGAATAATCGATCGGTGAAGGTGGCGAGGGAGACGAAGACGCCTGTGCCGAAGTTTCCGAGTAGTCCCATGATGAACTTTGGGCGGACGCCTGGGGCGGGAAAGACCCCTGTGGGGGGCAGTGTGTCGTTGACGCCCGCGGCACGTATGTTGTGGGAGAAGGTAGGGAGCACGCCTCGGCGATCCGCTAAGGCCGGTTCGACAGCCGGTGCGTCGAAGGGCAATATGTGGACTCCCACGCCAAAGCGAAAGAAATAGGGCGCACAAGGTTAGCTTAGTATTATTCAAGCCGTTGAGGCTCACCTTGATTTCTGGGCCCGAGGAGCAAGCATTTATAGGAGTTTGGGCCATGGATATACCACTTATTGATTGTTTCTCCCCATGAAGTGGGAGTTTGTTTGTATCTACGAAACTAGAAGGATAACTTGCCTACGGGTAGGATAAATGATTGAGCCAACGAGTAACTGTTCACCGATTATAGACAATACTTTCTATTTCTACATGTGCAGGTATTAAGGACATTTTTCTACCCTATATCGTGGAAACACACGCAAGGCGCAAAACATAACGAGAAAAGTACAGCGGGAAAGGAAAGAAAGGAAGTGGCCTATTACTCCATCCCATGCTTGTATGCAAAAGATCTCACCCCAATACATCACCATGTAGAACAACCATGCTTGCAAACCAGGGCCTACCCGCCCTTTGCAAAACCGAACACCATGCATGACCCAAAATAAAAAGACAAGTGAATAAATCACGGAAGATGTGGGAAGGAAAATGATTTACAAAGCGAGCGCTAAATTAGCAGCCCAGAATGCAGTCAGAGCCCAAAGAGCCAAGCGAGTGCCTTCGATAACTTTCCATCCGGCATTCAAGAAGTACGCTGCTCCCAGGTAGCTACAGGTGATATCACCATCGGGGCTTCGCGTACCATACGAGGCATTAAGCGAATTTCCCTCGGGGCACCCGAACCCAAGGGCGGCAGGGCAACTTTGGACAAGATCATAGCATAGATCCTGGCAGGGGAGAACCTCTTTGTACGGACCGGGTCGGATCTCAGTATCGATTATTGGATTCCGAGAGGAGTTGGCCCAGGGATCATTGTGATATATGCTCGACTCGTCTAATGTGGACCCGTCCAGGAATGGTTGCCCAGTGTTTCTCGCCCGCAAGAAAGGAAGGTTGCTGGAAAAATCACTGCAGCGGGGGATGGTGACTGCGCAGAGCCATTGTTTATACGCGGATGCGCAATGGTCGCAGTCGCTTGCTAGTGAGTACCGAGATGTTGAGGATGCGTTGCAAGCAATTTGCTGCAGAGATCTAGAAAAGTTTTTGTACAATGCGGAAGCGTGGGAATCATAGAGCTTCATTAGCCCATCTACCTCGATGGAACTGTTCGACGGAACAGCGTAGGCGACTTCGGAGCAAAATTCCAGATTGAAAACGAGGGCACAATTGTGTTCTGGATTGGCGGAATTAGAACTGAAGAGTATAACCGTGGAAGGCAAAGGGTTGTACATACCTGCTTTTGTTGTGAAATTCATAGCCTTCCAAACTTTTCCACCTCCACCAACATTGCCTTCACTACTAGAATTCGAATCAATGGCAAGGAAACCGTAGTATATTGAACTCTCGTTCAGGCTCGTAATGTAAAACTGTTCCTTCGGCCTCCCGCCTATCCCTCTGCTTGTCATCCCGGCCTTGACATTATCGGTATTCTTGCTGATTTTAGAAAACTTCTTTAAGCCGCAGTATGATTTCTCAAGACCAGAAATAGAAGTGTCGTTTGTGTTTTGGGCAAACATAGTGAAAGGAGGGTCAGCCTCCATCCATTTCTTAAACTCCTCGTCTCCGGGGTCGGATTGTGTTGTTACATCGTTAGTCACAAGTAGAGCAGTGTAGCTGTCGCCGTCAACGAAATAGAGGTCTGGCGTGTCCTCGTTGTAATCATGATATGGAGCGTCAATCGACGCAGCGATCTCATAGTTGTAGACTTCGGAAAAATCCTTCAAATTAGGAGCGCTGACTCCGATAAAGACATCCCCTGTGGCATTCACGGTTGTCCCGACAAATCCGCCATCGGCCTCTATGATAATTTGGTCAGAGCTGTCGACATCTGGGCCGGGCTTTTGCAGTGATTTCGATTGTGAGATGTAGACCTTCAATTGGGGGAGTGGCTCGTCATTCGACGCATCACTTGACTTCAAGAACGGTACCAGGCAGGTGTTTAGCGATATATAAAGAGGGGTGGTAGAGTTCGCCGGATCCGCGCGACGCTCTAATTCATCACCTTCGTCACCCTCCGTCCCCGCATCGGGGACAAGTGACGGAATTGGCGACTTTGGGCCGGCCAAAGCTTCCTTGAGGAAAACATAGTGTTGCGTCTCTCCTGGGTCAATGTTGGGTGCTTCCGGCTTATTGTTATCCAGCACTGTCGCACCCGCTGGTACGTCTCGTACAACGATATTGCCGCCAAAAAGCCCCTCCAAGCCCTGGCCCATTAACTCTGGGGAGGCTACTCCATAATCCCCAGAGAGCCCAGAAGACCCTGTATCAATTCCATATGTGCTTCCTTCGTTCGGATCCGTGTCCGCCGCGTATGCCAGCCGAGGGCTGCATAGGATAAGGTAGAGGACAATCAGAGATAGTGATGCGCCTAGTGAGGCGGCCAGCCGGGATTGAAGCGGTGTGAGTTTTGGGAGTCGCATTTGGAGGTGTACCGGAATGCCGGTTGTACGATGGACGAAGCGAAAGTCTTGCACGATAAGCGTGTGAGGAAGTCGAATGAAAGTGGGCAGATGCTTGGATCGCTGCTAAAAACGAGAGTCAGGATTCTGTCAGGATCCAACGGAGATTCTGGCAATTAGGTATCGGTTTGGACCATCGTATGCCAGCCTCAGATAATTGAGAGTAGATAGCCCGCGATGAGAGTCGTCTCGTCAAGAGCGACAAGTCTAACTTCCTCCAAACTTGATCCCAAACATTTCAGCTGCAATCAGCGATGACGATCGGATAAGATCGTGATCACGTGATAATATACACACTTCAACACGAGGCATCTTGATACTAAAGAATACTTACTGGTGATGGGAGAGAATGGGTTTAACGAAGAAACTCGAATTATACGATACATAGTACATCTACAAAAACTCATCTCGGCATTAAAGCGTATATTGCTGAGAAATCAAACTCCTTACATTCTCTTTATCATATCAGACAACGATCTTTCATGAGAAAGAGCCTCAGGCTTTTGACAGATAGTGTAACAATCACAGCTTCTGTAGACAACAACATCGACATCTTCCAACCATATACCAAAATGTAAACCAAACAAAAAGAGGAAAACGAGAATGAAATGAGTTAAAGGAAACCGTCTCACACAAGGTCATACCGCCGTGCCATGGCAAGAGAGACGACGACGATAGCACCTATGACACCCAAGATTCCAAAGAACCACCCAAAGCCCTGGCTATCCATTCCGGGAACTGGAACGTTCATCCCAAAAAGGCCACAGATGAGGTTCAGGGGAACGAGGACAGTAGCCAGGAAGGTAATCTTGCTAAGCACCTTGTTGACGTGGTTGCCTAGCACCAGGTTCGTCACATTCAGCTGCGCTAGGTAATTTGCGTGAGACCGGCTGAGCA
The DNA here is from genome assembly GCA_032988195.1 of Arachnomyces sp. PD_36. Classification (NCBI taxonomy): domain Eukaryota; kingdom Fungi; phylum Ascomycota; class Eurotiomycetes; order Onygenales; family Arachnomycetaceae; genus Arachnomyces; species Arachnomyces sp. PD_36. Next base: position 93,927 of record JANTQE010000004.1, on the reverse strand, counting down.
TCTTTTCGAAATGTCCAAGATTGGACATCATGGTTACAACGTGATCCTGAATATCGCCGAGATACAGGCCAATGTCGCCGCGTGGAGTGACAGAATATTGCTCGTTGCACCGCTTCGAAAATCCTTTGATGACATCGGCTTTGCCACCAAGTAGCCGCATCAAACTCATAACCTTCTTTCGAAGACCTCCGATCTGTGGAAGGAAGGTATTAAAATCCTCCGCGCGTGCAATGAATACGTGGTCTTCAATGACTTCAGTCTCCCTTTCCACATCACGGATAACGGGCCCAAAGCTATCGACAATATCGTCACTGGGTTATTTGTTAGCATACAATAACGAAATCACTGGAAAGTGTTCAGGGAGCTTACATCATGGCATAACAGATCCAGTCACTGCTCAGGGAAACATAGTCACGAAGCTTCCCAATTCTCTTCCTCACGTTGGAGGCGTGAGGGTTGTCCGAGAACGAGAACGTAACCACCCCCTGTCGAAACACAACCATATAGAGGTTGACAGGCTCTAGAAAATCCTCACTCGTCTTGTCTAGCTGATAGAATGTGCGGAAGCACACAAAGTAATATTGCTTGAAAAGCTCCACTTTCTCTCGAGCTTCTTGTGTCACGATATCCTCCGAGGTGAGAGGATGGATGGAAAATGCTCGGGATATCGCACCAACCTCGTCCTCCGTCGGGTCAAAGACATCGAGCCACCACACACCACCTTCGGGACCAAGTTCGAAGAGATCACGGAACGTGTCTCCGGGTAGAACAAGGTCCCCAATTTCGGTAGCATGAACGGTGCTCTGGGACTCCGAGGAGAAGAAGCTAAAACGGTTCCGTCCATTTTCATTTTGCAAAGTTTCAAACAAATCCTTCTCATCAATTGGTTTGCTCGCTGCCTTCTCGAGGTCGCCATCGCTCTCGACGACGCATTCCGAAGAATGGTTCGGGCTGGGGGAGTTCGTGACAATTTGAGGTAAATCTGCCTTATGAACATTGGGCCTAAGATCGTGGAAGACACGGGGGTGCTTGGTCTGAGAACTCAAACTGTGCTTGCGGCGATCGAAAGCCCCGCGGGGTTTCCTTTGCTTGCTAAGGGCCACAAACTCCTCAAGTTCCTCATAATCAATGATCGGAGACCTTGCCGGTTCCGCGCAGGGGGTATAGCACACGGTTTCGGCAGGATCCAATTTATTATCCAAGTTTTCAGGCCTAATAGCGCTGGCATTGCTAAACGTTGGGCGTCTATGATGTTGTGTTCCACCGGAGATGGTTCGGTGAAGAATTCCTTCAACATCCGGTTGTATATAACTTTCCATAGTGTTTGCACGTTCACGGCGGCGGGGATCCGCGAACGCCTCCACCGAGTTGGGAGGAGACGTCGACCTCGACGATACAGAGGGATCTCGAGAGTGACCCCCAAAGTCTTGTCTCGTAGGTCTTCGGGGGTCTATGGGATTGACAGATAAACGTCTCCCCTCGCCGTTCGCAGCGGACCTGTCATCGTCCATTACAGCGTGCTCAAAGTCCCGACTAATAGAGCCCGCTTCGCGAAGCGCCTCATTGACTTGGAGCAGTTCCGATCTATCGACCGATCCCGTCCGCGCCGTGTATTGCGCCGTGTTCTGGCGAGAAATAGGGGCATCCGCGGCCATCTCTTCCCTCGCGTCAGAGGTTGGTTGAAACCGATGGTCGTCCAGCTCAGGTACAGGAGTGCTGAACCTCGTCTCGAGCTTCTCGGATCTTGGAGACTCGGACATTTTGACGGAAAACCCTTGTTGTCGGATTCCCGATATACAACCAATCCCTTCGTCCTACTTTATCGACCAATGGCACCCGTGACCGTATCCGTGGCAGTGCCAGAATGAAGTTGTACTCCTTTTATTTTGAATGATGATAATTCCCTGAATGCGGTGAATCGCTCCACTGCTTCAGCCAGGCCCTAGGCAAGGGCCCGCCGCCACTAATACTCGTCGGATCGCCAGATTATAGTTGCCGTTAAAGCCCAGTTATGGAGGTCGGGTGTCGCACCCGCAGAAGACCCGGAACTTTGGGCCCAAGAGGGGGTGGACGAAGGAGAACTGAGTGTAGCGAGGCCCCGCCAACTTGACTGAGTTCGAGATAGGGGAGCGTCGGTGCTCCAGCGTTGTTAGATGGAATTGGTCGGCCGGTGAGAGAGATCGAGAGAACCTCTCCTTAAGTTTGTATGGTGAATCTTAATTCCACCGACTAGTTTTGGACGACTTCTCCTAGATGGGGTCGAAATTGGACTTTTGGTGAGAGGAGGCGTCTTCGTGATAGCTAGGTATGACCTCAGTCCTAGGAAGAATGCGGGTTTCTGGTATTTCTCTTCCCGTGCACCCTTTTCTTTCCGTCCAGGAGGGTTCTTGAGTGAGATATTTCAAGTATGATAATTGATAAATCACCAGACGGTGTGATGTCTCAAAGACGAAAGATGAAAATAAAAGAGAGAGAAAAAGTGGGAAAAGAAATTGATTTTTGGAGAAAGAAAAAAAAGTGAAAGAAAATGGTCATCAAAACACCGGGTCACCTGACTCATCGGATGGCAAGTGTTGCATCGTCTGTGAATGATTGGGTTTTTCTCTTTTTTTCTCTTTTTTCAGCTGAGATTCTCAAAAAAGAGAAAGACAACACTTGAACACTTGAACAGCATGTCGCCGAGCTGAGAAGATGAGGAAAGGAGATGGTGCGAATTCCCATTGGCAATTAGACAAAATATGCATTGACAACGATTGTCTTTTTCGACTCTTGGGAGCTACGTGACAATCAGTCTCACCCCCTTCAATATCAACTCCACTGCTGACGGAGGAGAGTTTTTCTCGTCTCCAGTGCTGAGCCCTGGATTCCGTTTCAATCGGGTTTGGGATTATACCGTACTCTCTTGGCCACGGGCCATTCATCCGAAATCCCCTGTAAACAACGGAGCCCCGTTTACATAGGTCGAATAGACATCTGGTGTCAAACAGCGTGGCCTGCATCAAGCTGGCGGGTGGAACCCTTGAATAACGTCTGTGAAGTCATAAGGGGTCTGATGGCTATTAGGATATGGGAGCCCCTTGGACCGATGATACGGCTCCATGGGACTGTTGCTGGCCTATTGAGGTATTTTCTTCTAAACTAATCATTTAGAATCCAAAAACAGTCGAAGTATGTTGAACAAATTTATATGTCTCTTATATTTTAAATCATAATTCGATATACAGTCGGACCGCGCTCCCCAGTCTACATTTCCGACCCAAATCATGACGGTGTTGTACACCTGGACATACCTTCATTTGTCCTCTTTCTCGTTGGATATGGAAGACCATCGGCCTGTTCTGCAGGCTCCCCCAACAGCCTCCTACTTCTCCTCACCGCCCGACTGGCTGCCGGGGCACTATATTTTCTCGATATTTTGAGGGGTCTTGGGCTTCGTTTGACAGAGTGATTTGGTTTATAAGTGCTTGAGGTTGGTGACCGTGAAGGTGTGGCATCCCTTGAATGTGGTCTGCTTAATGATATCCCGGTTTTATGGCCTTGTTCAGTATCTTGGTGGTCTGTTTTACCTGAGCGTACCACGGAAAGGTTATCCTTCGTGATGATTACATCTTTTCCAGGCTTCGGGCTTGGAGATGATTCCGGCCCCAAGTCAGCTAAGCCTTCCGTCGGCATCACCTTCACGGGGCTTGTACTGACAGTTCTAGTCGGCAAAGATATATTTGCGGAAGATGCGCCTATTGTTCCACCTTCCTGCTCAGTCGAAGGGCCTACCCAGTCTGGATCATGAAAATCCCAAATTTCACTATATGGATCCAGAGCTGGCGACAGGTCAACTCGATGGGCTCGACGTTTCCAGGCTATGCGTGCCGTCTCGCCTGCGCGAAATGGTACCTGCGGACGCAAGAGCTCTGTCCTTACCTGGACAGAAAACTGTGGGTCGTTTTCATCGAATTTAGCCCATTCTTCTGCACGGAAGATCCGTTTGATATGTGCCATTGGCACGGAATGAAGAGTATGGTACTGCGGGTACCCTCTTGGTTCTCGAAGCTGCTTGTACCAGCAACATCCGTTCTTGAAGGAGGAATCATCACGCGTCTCGGGGTTAAGGCTAATATTCTCAGGAATCCAGCCATCGAATAACCACCCTATCAAGCTTGTGCCTAGCTCCATAAGGGTTCCGCCGTCCACCAGAGGTTCTCCCAACCAGGTGTAGTTTTCAAACCCTGAGGCGTGGACGAGGTGAGCGATCTCGTGGGTGAGGGTTATTGCACACATGAATGCAGCCTGTATATACTGTTCGCTATCGGCGTTCTCGCTGGCCAAGCTTTCGAGAGTGTCACCAAACTGACTTGCGAGATGAATGGTTAACCGGCGAAATCTGAGTCCCGCATCCCTATCTCGTTCTGTGGTCTGTTCCCAACATTCGGCATCAACTCCATCTCTAACAGGTTCGTCCGGTTTTATACCGCTACCGGTTGGGATAATTACTCCATGCCGGCCCACGTTGGGCCACATGGACTCATCCTCCCTCACTTTGGTTTGCTGCGCAATTTCGTCTAGAACTTGGAATGCTCGTGCAATATCGCCGAGGCTTGTAACGGGGTTTACCCTAACCCTGCCGTCATACTCGCCGGATCTCTTCTCTGGTAGGAAGGATGCTATAAAAGGACCAGAAACCTTCAACAACTTGGTTGCAAGGATCAAACTCGGGCGCATCGCCTGAAGCCTCCGGGTATTATGATGAAGCTGAGGCCAGCACTTTTGTGAGAAGAAAGTATGGATAGGCCCCTGGATATTAGGAGGTCCAGTATTTGGAGTGTCTGTCCATAGATGGTTAGAAATCTTGCGACCACTTGCATAACAAACTTGAAATATAGAGCTCCTTTATGATCGAATTCCTACACATGAGGCTCGAGGATTCATTCGATATGCTAGCAGGTAATATCAGACGCGTTGAGTAAAATGTGCAGCTTACCAACAACGCCGAACTGTACTAGCTCCTCCGGTATCCATTGATCTGGCGGCCTGTCAAAAGCGGTTCCCTGTGAGGTTGACACCAGCTGTCTCCCTGGTGGGCATGGGGCATCAACCCCCATTTCCGAGTTAGTATTGTAGGATTATCCGATGTCTCGGGATCGGGTTATCCCCGTCGTTCAGCAGTACTCAAACGGTAGAGAACAGTTAGTGTTGATCGCTGCCAGGCCCATTCCATTTTGAACCTACACTGCGCTTTATATATCTAGATGATGATCTAAATTTGACCATTGGCCGAGATATTTAGAATTCAGCATTGAGACCTGCTCGTCAAAAGATGAGAAGCGTAGCTCACTGCATCCTTTGTCCTCGTACATAACAGTGAAAGACAGACAAAGGGCGTATGTGGATATCGGGTGTATCGTTTAGAAAGTCCATACGCAATGGGCCTCGAAGAAAGACTTCAAGTTCCGGAAATAGTAATCGAGGGAAAGTCGACTACGCCGCAGAAGACAGAACTAAGAAACGCAAACAAAGCAGGGAAATAATCATCAGCGAGGTGATTATTGAGGTAGACATTCAGACAAAGATATTTACACAGAATAGTCGCCTTTATGCGACACCCCAGGTCCGCAGGAGGCTTTCTATGAACAATTGATGGTTTTTTGGAGTTGGAGCTTCCACCGTCGAACATGTGACCCGCTGACATGGAACACTCAAAACTTCCCCAGATCGGATCAAGGCCAACTTTCGCAGAACATATCGCAACTGATATCAACATCTACACCGATACCCTCATTCTTTACGATTTTAATCATGGACGGACTCATTGCACCCCTCCAAGATGCACTTGAAGGCCAAATAGTAAGCTCTTACTGCCGGCGGGATCCTCCCCAAACCTCATATCTGTACTCTACTAAACTGTCCACCTTGCAACTAAACAGGACTACCACGGCCAACGTGTTGCGGAATTCCTCTCAACCGCCCTTCTCGTTGTCTCCGGTGTAAGTGTTTCCGTCGAGTCTTACCTTAGCTACGAATCCGAGAATGCAGAGCTGTGTCTAACAGTTTCCAATTGGTGAATAGTTGATTGCCTTCGTCGTTGGATACGCTTACCAGGACATCTATTTAACGTTCTGGATTGGGATCGCGGGAACCCTGCTTACATTCCTTGTTGTCGTACCGCCATGGCCAGCGTATAATAAGCACCCGGAACAATGGTTAGGCGGTAGGGGCGGCGCTGCAGTTGGAGCAGCGGGGATCACGATAGGCGGGACGAAAGGGTAGTTGAGTGTGGTGCTCAGATTCGGGTATTAGGTTCTCTTTGCGCTGGAGTCATGGTATAATAAATCTCGTCTACATCAATTCTGGGAAACGTTCGCTTTTATAAACAAAGAATGGGAAAAGAAATGCCGTGTCATTCATTCATTGTGGTGGGGCGGGACATTGTTTCCTGCGTTACACCGTAGCTTTCACGCCAAAACGCCGACAGGACAGCATCATCCATACCCCGGGTTCAGAATACCCATTCGCCCTTTTTCATCCGATCCCCTCAAAGGCTGGATCCGATCCTCAGGTAGGATATATACCTAGTAGAACAGGGTAGGCCCGATCGGTATAGCTGCTCATAATGAAATCCTTATCGACCATATTTCTGGAATTCCCAGTCTCTGTTGTCCAGCGGGCAGACCTGGCGGGTCTTGAGCCATCTCGAGATACAGTGGAAGTGGAATGCATGCTAGTTTAAAGTATCCGGTCAGCTCTGTTGTCTCACGATCAATGTAGATTCGGATTCTTACGTTGCAAATTCCCCACGCGACAGTACACTCCTCGGCCGTAGACGAGCCTTGATTTGCTTGACACTCAATACCTATGTACGGCGGGTTAGTTTCAATATAACGGGCTAAAAATCCTATCGGTTCCGGAGACTTACAGAGGTCCATGATATGATTACGGCAAATAGCACAGTTGTCAACAACAATATCCCACGCCCAGAGTGCAACTGCGTTCCACTGTCCAGAAAAGAGGGTTAAATGGGATCCCCAAGCGCAAGGGTGAGGAGAGAAATTACCTTCTTGACCTCGAATCGTTTCTTCCCGTCTGAGCTACCTTCTGCTGGGCCTGATTTGGATGTTTTAGCCTTGGTCTTCGCTGGAGCGCCAGAGCCGGCATCACGCATTTCCACGTCCTCCATGGTGAATAGAGAAAGTTCGAGTTAGAGGTCGGTGGACAAGTGCGACGAGAAGGGAGTCTTCGATAGGTGTTTAGGGAGAGTCTGCTGTTTCGAAGCCAACCATTAGAAAATTCATGTGCCTTTCCCTTTTTATCCAAAGCCAGAAGGTACTCACCGCGGGAGAGAATGTTCGGCGGGAGAAGTTTACGGTCTCGGCAGCTAGAAGCTCTTGTTAGTACCCGATGTTGAGCTCCAAGAACGGAAATGGGAGGAATATTGTTTCGAGGAAACATACGGTGCGAGAACTGCTGCGTCTACTTTTTATATAGGAACAAAAAATGAAAGAAAGACCTACTTATCTGGAGTATTCCGCAAGAAAGATGTCAGTATTCGGTCAAACCCACGTCAAAGAAGATGTTTCGATTGTCTGTCCCCCTCATTGATGCCTTTTCTTCTTCTTCTCTTTCTCGACACTTCGAGCTTCCACGTCAATCTCGTCACTGATTAGATAATGGAGGGAGGAGAGGATGTGTATTGAGCGTATTGGTACTGTAGATACGTCATACGTATCATTTTCTAGTCAATTATTCGTAATTATCTAAGTATTAACTCATACCATACACACTTTTCAGTGATCTCTGTATGACGGCGTAACAAGAGCCGCACCCTTTCCTTACTCATGACTTACATAAGACCCCACCGACTCCCGCCATCTTTGTTTTTCTCTCTCTTTGACTCTTTGACTCTTTGATTGATGAGACTCCCTTGACTTCATTCACTTTCCTTCTTCTACATTACTTCTTCATCTTGTCATGTCAAGTCTTCTCTTCACTTATCTCTCTCTACCCCTCCCTCTCTCTTCTTTTAACACTCCTCTACCTGCGAGGTAAAGATATGAACACCACAAAGAGATCCTTCTTCCCTCTTCCGACTTCATCGACTTCTTCCTCTACAACAAACACGGCGCTTCGCAGACTAGTTGACCCATACCCTTCTTCACTTCCAAAGAAACGACCGAGAGATTCCACCACCTCCCCAACGACGTGATTCTTGCTTTGTCTATCTGGATTGCCTGCGATTATAGATCTGCTTTTCTGACTGTTGCTGAACCGATATCTTCCTTATTTCTTTTTGAGTTCTCTACAAGGCTGCCTATTTATTAAGCCACCACGGTCGCAATGTCGACTCCTACTCCTGTCACCCCGAAAGCGCCTCGGAGCGCTCGTCGCCATCAGAAGCGAGCCGATACTACAAACCAGTCGGCAAACTCCTCGCAAACCGCTAGCTACAACTCTTCCCTCACCCCTCAGACGCCTCCGTCATCGCCCCCGGATTCTAGCTCGGCGGAGGTCGCCACAGACACTACCTTGCCCAACAACGCTGGAAATGGTGCATCGCGGAAGAAGAATGGCCGCTCCGCAAAGAAGAACAAGAACTCTGCGAGCGCGAAGGCTTCTCCCATTCCAAACGGCATCCCAAACGGCGTTCCGGGACATCGCCACACTACTTCTCAACCATCTGTCGTATCTCCCTCGGGTCCCAAGGACAACCCGCACTATGCCGGCCCAACCTTCCACGCCTCCCCAGCACCTTCGGCCCTACCGATGCCAAGTTTCTTTTCAAAGTCGGTCCCAGACGGGGATGCCGTTGGGTCGGAACTCGAGGGCGATCTACCAGAGCTCTACCCAGCCGAGACTACGCCATCCAAGCCAAGAAACAACCAGGTATCCGAAGAGAAAATCCCGGAAGAGTCTCCGTTAGACTTTCTTTTCAAAGCAGCAAGGGAAGCTAGAACTGTGAACGGCACAGGTAGTCCACAAACCAAACCCGAGAAGCTTTCTCCGCCCTTTTCCGACAAAAAACCATCTTGGCAAGACCATTCGGACGGAGGTCCGGGGGGCGTTTTCCCTCTCGAATTAGACGGTTCCGATGCTCAAACACCCTTAATCGGACCGTCTTTTGCCACCCCGTACAAGGATAGGATGAACGCCCTTCGCTCCGCCAGTTCACCATGCCGTTCCCCAAGTAACCCAGGGCTCGAAGAAGAACAGCGGAAAGCGAAAACCGAAGCTTTGAAAACCCTGCTTCTGAACCCGCGCCCCCAGCGCCCGGCCTCGGCCTCCCCTCAATTACGCGATCAACGAAGTATGTTTAGCCCGGGGAGCTCAATCTCTCCCAGCAGATCGCAGACCACGCTTGCCCGCCAGACGTCTCCCTCGCCGAACCAGGCGCCCATTGACGGGCCTGATGGCAAACCCCTGGGAATTTTTGACTCTCGAGGGAAGAGCAATGCGGCGCATCAGTACTTATCTTCTGTTTGCAACAACCCGCAGAAGCCTCGTACACCGTCCTCCACTCTTCGGCAAGAGATCTCTCCGTCGAGCCCCACATCCCGGGCTGATCTCACCAGCTCTAAATCCATGGGGTCTGTTCGTGCCCCTCTGACACAAGCGAATACCTTCATAAATGCGGCTCCCCCCATGGGCCACCACTCCCCGGCACCATATTGGCAAACCACTTCCACTTCTGCTGAGCCTTCTTTACCACACCAGTTTTCGCCAAGTCCCAAATCAATGGACACGACCCGCATGGAGGACGATTTACGTCGTATTTTGAAACTTGATATTACCGGCGGCATTAATTCGAACGGAGTCCAGAGTCCAGTTGCATAATAGCGGTCTTACGACGATCTTTTCGGTTTTTTCATGGCATACGATTATGCTCGGCGCGTTTTTGATCGGCGCTTTTTTGATAATATCGAAGGGTTGTTATATCTCTGGACCCTGTACATAGTATGGGATGTTTTTGTTTGACTTTATCTGACAGTTACGGGAGCTTTCGCTCTCAGCAAACGTTTCTTTTTTTCTCGTTGCGACTTTCCACGGCTTTCCTGCCCTGTTTTTCCTGCCCTGTTTTTCCTATCCCACTGAACTGAACGATATCCGATACTCGGGGGCGGTTTTTCTTCGTCGGCCTTGTTTTCACTGGGTTCGGGGGTATTAGGATGGGGTTTTATGGGGAGATATCATGGATACATGGTGTTTGTTCCTTTCTGTGGTCTGGGATGGCCAGGAGTTTTGTTTCTTCGTTCTCGGATATCTCATGCAGAGGTGGTGAGGATACAGTGCATGGCCTCTGGTGATTTATTGGGTCTTTTTTTTTTGTTTTTACTTCTTGGTTTCCTTTTACTGGCACTGCCTTCAGGGCCTTTGTCTATCTCTTTACTCTGTCCTTTTATATACTTTTCCTTGATGCGTCTTGATGTTCCTCTGATGTCTTACTCTTTTACCGTACCTTTTTATTTCTCCCATATTCTTCTGTTGACCAAGCATCTATATCTACATCTCAAATATGGGGATGCCTTTATTTTGTCAAATAGCAAGCAAACAAACCACACTCGTTTTACACCCAGTCCATCCTCGTTCTTTTCCCGTTGTTTGAACGAACCCGCGTGGTGCCTGTGAAGTGTGCTGGGCATTTGCACCCACACGTGGATTCAAGAATATCCATTCGTTCTGGAGAAGTTGTGGAGCGGAGATTCCAGCAAGATTGTCTCTTGGCCTTGGGGCGTGAAATGTGGTTCCCTGCAAAGCTTGTTGAAGAACTGGCTCCACGACGAATTTGCTAAAGATGATTCTCTCCGTATCATCGTTTGAATCTATGCGAAATGACCAAGGCTGGGCAGCCAAGGTATCAGGGACAGTTGAGGAAAGCGGTTTCTCGAGGAGTACGGGATGTCATGCATGCAGGATGATGGAGCTCGTGTACTGTCCATCGGAAAAGAAATCGAAGGGGGAACATCTATCAGTGAGAAAGCCAAGAGGGATACAAGCTTTGATCTAGTTCTCCCATCTCTTGTATCTTGATATCTATCTCCTTTTCCTTGTGATGCTATCCAGGCGTCGCCTCACGGTGACAGATAGATCTTCCGCGTCAAGTTCGTATCCGATCCCGAGATCTATTTCCCCGAAGATGCAGATGTATATTCGGAAAATGTCCCTATCCAAAGTCTCCCAAAGGTCAACCTCCCGATCCCAATTGCCTCCTTCAAGACGAGAATTCCTTCAACTTGGAAAAAAGACACAGAATTTTAAAATTACACATCCTGAAGACAGCATGTAAATTACACTCAGATAACCACGGCCCTTAACAACTTCCAGTCCAGACCCTTAAGAATACACTGTAATCTTGTAATCCTTGTGTAATCTCCACTCCCCTTAACTTCTTTCCCAACTTTCTTTCCCCCCCAAAAAAAAGAACGCGAACATCAACTTCCTCTCTCTCTTCTCTCTCTCTCTCTCTTGCTGCCTCTGTCACTGATCCCTCTCTGCTCTTATCTCTCTCTCAGGCCTTTTCACAAACATTCGGGTTTTATTGTTATAGTAATGAGTGAATGACAGAAACTGAACGAACCGAAGAGATCCACCCCAATCCTACCAAGAGACAATCATCAAGACAACTGCCATCCAACACGACACGGGAACTCCCAACTCCTTGACCGTTATCTGACCGTCCCTTCTATCTCTCTTACTTTTAAAAACTCTTCTCACCACCTTTAACGCTCCTGTCTACTGTCTGTTCATTGTCGTTTCAACATCTCTCGTTTTAAACAACCAGGCAGGCCCGGAGTGTTCTATCGGTCTGTGCTTGTTCCGCGACGGAACTCGATGAACTGAACTTGGAACAACACTGACCAGAACGATCAGTTCGCCATGACAGCGTCGTAAGTGTTACCCATCAATTTCACCTGACCTCTCTTTTCCCTTCCTAACTAGTGTGCTTCTTTAGATTTGGCTCAGCATGGCGCTCCTTCTGGCATACCATGACCTCTAATGACCGTCACGCCTCCCACGACTCCCCCTACCGAACAGGCCAACACGTCCCCCTCAACCAGAGCCGCCACGAACCACTCACCTCCGTTGCTACCAGTGCGGTCGAGTCGCGACCAGATCTCACCTCCTACGAAGACGAACACTCCAAACGTTCCTTCAGCTCCAATGGCTGGCCTGGCTCGGATGGCATCACATCTCCTGGTGGTAGTAGGCCCTACTCTCCGGGGATGAGGTCGCTCTCTTCCCAACAACGAAGGTCAAACGATCAGGGTAGAGGAGATGGTCCCGAGATTCAGATGCAGAGTTTCCATGACGGTGCTCCCCCACCGCCACCAGTGTCCCACTCATGGAGGAAAATCGACCGCTGGGTGGAGGACAATTACGAGGAACTTTTCGACCAGTTGTGTGAAGGGTGCACTCAGAACGATGTCAATGAACTCGAACACGATTTAGATTGCAGCTTGCCATTGGAGGTTCGCGAATCATTACAAGTCCACGACGGCCAAGAACGAGGCGGGAACCCCACTGGCATAATCTTCGGTTGCATGTTGCTTGACTGTGAGGAGATTGTACAAGAGTGGAAGAACTGGAGGGTCGTCAATGAGCAGTTTCTCAGCAATGTTTCTACCTCCCAACCTCAGCCTCCCCTAAAATCATCCAGTGCCTCTTCCTCATCCTCTACCGCCCCACAATCCTCCTCGAACCCTCTGTGGAGACAGGAACTCTTGGATAGGCAGGACTCCCAGCCACCCAAGGCCATCCAGAAGGCCTACGCACATCCCAGCTGGATCCCTCTTGCTCGCGACTGGGGAGGAAATAACATTGCTGTTGATCTCGCGCCAGGGCCAGCGGGGAAATGGGGCCAGGTAATCATCTTTGGTCGGGATTATGACTGCAAATACGTCATTGCCCGTTCCTGGGCAGCTTTCCTTGCCGTCGTTGCGGATGATATCAACAGCCGAAAGGTCTTCGTAGAAGAAGAGACGGGTGAACTGAAACTCAAGGAATTTAAGACGGCAAGCGTCGAGCCTGCCTACCTTGACATATTGCGCTGGAGGTCGGATCAGAAATACGGGAGGAAGCCACCGAGGAGAAAGCCGGCGAATGGCCTAGGACTTAACACCAATAACGGTGGTAAGACCACCCGTGAATCTCCGTATGGCAGTCCCACCACAAGTTTCGAGGAAAGAGGCCGATCACCACAGCGCTTTTCGACTCGTGGCCCCAATGCAAGTCCCAAGACGCCGTTCGGTGTATCAAGCCCCCTTGCCCGGGTCACCGAGGAAACGGCCAATACTGCTCCTTCTACGTCAAGTGACGACAAGGCGCGGAACCTACCTACTATTGACGTCCCTACTCCATCCAAATCCGACGACCTTGTGGACATGTCGACGCCGATCCAACCGACTAAGAAAGAAGAGCCCGCTCTAAAGCCCGAGTCGGACGCAGAATCTGCGAAGGGTGAAGACCAAGATAAAGATGCGGATAAGGATAAGGAGACGAACAAGCATAGCAAAAAGAAGTCGCTCGCAGAAGGATTGGATACGGAAACCCTTGATGGAATGAAGAATGTTGAAATCTGAAAAACACCTGCTTGCCCATGTACGACGCCCTTGGGATGATGGGTCCAGGCCCGCACCTTTTTCTTTTCATCCCTTTCCTTGCTTTCCTACGCTATACCACCGTGGAATCGAATTGTAAACGATCTTTCTTGTTCAGCAGCTGGGATTATTCTAATGGCTTCCTTTTTTAACTTTCTTGCTCTAATTGTATAGATTTTTTTTCTTTTTTCTATATCGTCGTCCCCATGGCTTCTCATTATCTTCGGACCCGCCTTCACGATTTATCTTCTATCCTCCAGTTTCCCTCTTCCCCTTTCTTCTTCCTTTCAACCCTTTTCCTCGGAAGTCGCTTCTTTGTGCCCCTGATAAGCATATGTTTTGCAGCCTCACTTTTTAACCTGTACGATGAAGAAGATGCAACTGCTGTTTTTTATTTTCCTCTTTCTCCTCTTCCATGTCTCCTTGTAATGCTTCCTTTCTCCAACCTGTCAGACCATATAGCATCACCAAAGTCGCATAGTTCGTGGTAGCAATGCGTTTTTTTATAAAAGCTACCTCGCATGTCCCTTATTTTTCTATACGATTCTTTAATCACCCGTTCACGATGCTTTTTGAGTGAGATGAGACTCAGTCAGGTCAGGGGTATGGTGGGATTGTGGTACCCAGTGTAATACAGATTCATCACTTCCACTACGCTTTTGGTGAATAAAATGCTTTCAATCCCCTCGAAATATCTTTAAATGGGGTGTTTTCAAAGATCTATTTTTTTCCGTAGGCACATTTCATTGTAGGTGAAGGATGTCTCTCTCGGAGTGGCCTGTGAGACAGATAGGTCGGGAGAATCCGAATATTCTATCAACCCCAGGGGTAAGGGGTGGTGACAATGCGGTTGCCAACCGCCATAGTCAACAGGTATATAAGCGCCACTGCGCCGTTCTTTTAGAGTACCCGCCTAAACAGCTTAGAAGAGTACTTTGTTGGCTAGCCCGAGCCGAATGTTCGTGAAACCAACCCGAAGTCTACCCGCCCCGGTGAGCGCGAGAACGAAGAACAGGTATCTAGGTATCTCCCTTGGGTACAGGAGGCCGGGTCGAGTAGCTGATGCGGCGGGTCAAACGAGAGACGACGCATTGCCTCCAGCTAAGACATGCCGCTTGGATCCAATCAATCCCAGTCATCGTCTTCTTCATCGTCCCGACTCGCTCTCGTGTTTCCACTTCGGATCCCTCTTCTCTTGCTCTTCCGAACATCGTCGTCGTCACTCTCATCCTCTTCCTCTTCTTCGTCGTCACTCCGACTCATATTCCTGCTTTCCTCCCCAAGCTTCTCCCTCACCAGCACCCCCTTCGCCGCTAACCTCCGCTCCAATACCTCCGTCCTAAACCCAGAGACGGCATCTGTCCCCTTCGAACCTAGGCCCTCGAAGCCAACAACCCTCTCAACACCCACTCCATCCTTGAACCCGATCACACACGGTAATACCCTCACGCCCAGCTTTCCAACCACAAACGGCGCTTTCGACACGTCCACGCGGGCAAAGCGCACCTCGTAATGTCGCCCGGCAAGAGTCTCCAGGTGGGTATCCATCACGGAGCAGCGTGAGAAATCAGGATGGAAGAAATGCAGCACGCATTTTCCCGACGAGGATTCGGAGGTCGTGAAGTCCAAGACTGCTTGGTCGTCCGGTAAGGTGGGGTAGAGGGATGAGGTGACAACCCCGCCGGCGGATGATGTTGACTGTTGCTGCTGCTGTTGACGGAATGCGTCCTTTGCAGAGTTTAGCTCGGAGCGGAGTTGTTCGGCGCGGTGAGCGCGGTATGCGGAGTCGTCTTCTTGTTCGAGGGCATCAAAGAGGGCATCCTCGTCCAGGTCGGTGTCGGTGGGGTTGCTACGGTCGAGGATGGAGGCGACTTTGGGATCGACGGTGGACATTGTAGCTAGATCCTTTTTTCCCCTCCTATCTTAATTTTGCTATGTGTGCCCGTTTGTAGAATTTCACGGGCTTGAGGTGCAGTTTTTGGTTGTTGCTGTTTTTCTCGTGTGTTGGTTAGAGAGTGGATCGGGGAGTGATCGAGAGGGCCTGTCTGCTGCAGCCCACCCATTGCACCCTCGGAAGCTACGACTTGGGTGACAAGAGACTTCATTCTCATAGACAGTCCGAGTAGGGGCAGAACCCAGAGATTGCTCATGTATTTATTTCTTCGGTTTATGGGTCTCTTCACGATATCTACTTCATGATATATGGGAGCGGAGGAAGAAAAGGGGCAACGATATTCAATATATTTCGCTTTCAACTGCGTCTTTCGTATAAAGAAACCCCTTCTTCGTGTTATCTGCCCCTCTCATGGAGTATTCTTATCCTTTAATTTCTTTCCTCCTCCTCTTCTTCCTCCCTTTCTCTCTCTCTCGTATGTGTCTTTTCTTTCCTCTCCCCCTTTTCCCTTTTTAGTACATGCGGCTCAACTTCAGCACAGACCACCCCTCTTGTCTCACATAATCTTTTTTTCTTTCATTTTCATCTTTTGACGTGAGAAACAGAAACAAAACAACCTCAACTTCTTCTTCTTCTTCTTCTTCTCTTCTTTCTTCTACACAGCCACTTGATCTCTCTCTATCGTCGAGGGTGTCTTTTTTTCCCTTCTCTTTCTTCACCCCCCTCTTCTTCCTTTCCGCGATACCTCCTTTTTCCCTCGCTGATTGCTCTCGTGTACCCTTCCATTTGATTTCACACCTTCCCGTTAAACAGACAGTCTAGAACAATCACCCGCCATGGCCGACGGGAAGAAAAGGGACGATTACTCCATCGAGATGGGAGACATGGACAAGCAGGACAAGGAGCGCCTGGACATCCCTCCGTCGTCTCCAGCGCAATCCCGAAGTGCCCCTTCCCCCAACTCGCTCGCGAACCACCCGTCTCTCCCTATCCTCAGCTACTGCGCGTCCTCCATTCTGATGACCGTGACCAACAAATATGTTCTCTCCGGCCTGGATTTCAATCTCAACTTTTTGCTGCTATGCGTTCAGGTGCGTATCTAAAGTGATGAAGGAATTGAGGTGGATTTTATTAGTGGAATCGTCGCTGACCGATTGTACGAATTCTCACAGTCGCTCGTGTGCGTTTTTGCGATCCAGAGCTGTAAATCCATGGGTGTCATCACATACAGAGATTTCAACTCCGACGAGGCGAGGAAATGTAAGCCTCCCACCATCCCGTACCAGATTAAAACCATGCCCAGTTCGCACCCACTAACTTGAGTTCGCGCTCGATATAGGGTTCCCCATTTCACTCCTCCTGATCGGCATGATCTACACTGGAACAAAGGCCCTCCAGTTCTTGTCCATTCCCGTCTACACCATTTTCAAGAATTTGACCATCATCCTGATCGCCTATGGCGAGGTCCTATGGTTTGGCGGTTCCGTCACCAACATGGTCCTCTTCTCCTTTGGTCTCATGGTAACTAGCTCGCTCATTGCTGCGTGGGCGGATATCAAGCACGCTCTAGAGATGAGTGACCAGTCTGCCTCCGATGCCAACCAGAAGATTTCCACTTTGAACGCTGGTTACATCTGGATGTTGATCAACTGTCTCTGCACCGCGACCTATGTCTTGGGCATGCGAAAGAGGATCAAGTTGACCAACTTCAAGGACTTCGACAGTAAGTAGAGCCCTGCGTGGAGGAACTTCGTTGCGATAACATGGAGAGCTAATATCCCTGTTTCCTTATAGCTATGTTCTATAACAACCTCCTATCCATCCCCATCCTCATCATCTTCTCCATCGTTGTTGAGGATTGGTCCGCGGAGAACCTCAACCGAAATTTCCCCCCGGCCACCCGTAACGGTATCTTCCTGGCTATGCTGATCTCCGGTCTCTCCTCCGTCTTCATCTCCTACACCTCCGCATGGTGCGTGCGGGTGACATCGTCCACCACCTACTCCATGGTTGGTGCCCTAAACAAACTCCCGATCGCTGTGTCTGGCCTTATCTTCTTCGACGCGCCCGTCACGTTCCCCAGTGTGTCCGCCATCGTCGTCGGTTTTGTCAGTGGTCTTGTGTACGCTCTTGCAAAGGTCAAGCAGAGCGCGAAATCCGTGACCGGGGTTCTACCTACCAGCAACCCCCCCATCAGCGCAAGCAGCCAGAGCATGAGGGACGGATTGAAGTCATGAGAGAGAAAAATCCTTATATACCCCGAGAAGTTAGCCGCCGCTCGCACCCGCTCCTCCGAGTGTTGGTGTTAAAACGCCGTATTTTACCCTCTCGTGGAAAATGCAGGTGTCCCCATATCAACTTCTGATAAGGGACGGTACGCGAGGAGCGCATACCCTTTCTGCATGGCTCGAGGCATGCACCCTGACCCTAGGGTTTGTGTCACGGCTCCGTTCATTCTCAAAACTTCCCACCATATCGACTAATACTTCTCGCTCCTAATCGGTGTGTTGTCGGTCTTCTATGTATCATACATAACATAATTTTCCCACCAGACACTATATTTTCCAGATATTGTATGTCCCATCGCCTACTGTTTTTGCGCCTGTTCTATTTTGCCCTTGACTTTGCTTTCTCTTCCCTTCGCCATCCCCTTTTTTATTAATATCTTTTTGGTTTGCTTTGGGTGTTGTCGGTGCTCCGGTTATCCAGACGGTGTTCTCGTGATTTCGGAGAGGGAATTCATTTGTATATATGATTATCTTCTATAGAGTGCGGTGCTAGAGCTAATGCCAATTGTCTTGATAGACTTTCTGGTATATTTACTCTCCTCGAGCGTGGAATTGTCAACTTGATGCAGTATTGATTCACATTCGTATTACGTCCTCATGAAGCTTGATGTTTGTTGAAATCTGAACAACAGGAATAATTTTTTTATCATCATGGACGATACTGATCTTCCTTCGACTTAGCTATTATTAGATTGATGTTTTTGCGTTTGTGTGACGTCTGGCGTCGTGGTCGTGTGCGAACAATATGTTCTGCTTCACGCCGAATCGGCGTAGAAAAAATTATATATAAAAAAATAATGTAGCAAACATTCCAACAACCACCACGATGGCCAAAAATAAGAAACCCCGGGTCCCCAACCACAACCACCACGATGGACCGAAGCAGCGCGGCGGCAACGCCGCTAGCACTGGGGGTAGAAAAGCCGGCAAGAAGAAGATGGCTTCTTTCTCAAAACTGAATACCTCGACCTCGAAAGGGAAGGCGAAAGTAGGGCAGAAGAAGAATCAGCAGCACCAGCAAAAGCAACATAACGAGCCCATTGTTCCGTTTAATGCGAGCGATAGGATATTGCTAGTTGGCGAAGGTTAGTGAATACTATACATATTATATATATATGCCTTTCTTTCTCTTTTCGGGAGTTGGTTGTCGTTCAAAGTCTGCGCTTGAGCATGCAGAAATTTCCCGGTAACGTGGATTTGTCCTTGGTATGTTACTGTATGTCGATTCATCCCGGGCTGATGGACTTTCATACTTCATAAAGCTTAGCCCACTGGGCTCAATGCATTGAATTCGTAACAGTACTCCCAGAGCCCGAGCAATGTGATTGTGATTGAAGCTGCTTTTTCGAGAAGAATTTCTAATTATTCGACCATAGGAGATTTCTCATTCGCGCAATCACTCGCCATACAGCATGGCTGCAAGCGTGTGCTCGCAACGAGCTATGACTCTGAACAGACGGTTCATGAGAAATACCCACAGGCGAAGGAGAATATTGATCTGCTGATCGCCGCAGGACGCACTCCCTCAAAGAGTTTGAAGAGGAAGCGGGAAGATGACGACGGCGATAGCCATCCTAGCTCGGAAAACGAAAGTTCAGAAGAGTGGAACGGGATAGCAGATTCGACCGAGAATGAGGCATCGGATGATGAGATCGAATCTCATGACGAACGTCAGAAGGGTGAAGACAACCATGTTACTCCGTCTAGTCTCACCGACCACAGTCAAAGCCCGAAAGTTCTCTTCTCAGTTGATGCTAAAAAGCTCGGAGCAGGAGTAGTTGGTGGAGGGAAGGAAATTCGAAATGGGTTTCCACGACCAGGGACGCAGTCGAGGTCGCGCCCTCAGGGTATCGGCCGTCGTCCATTACCATCTCAAGAGTCGATCGCGCCCACCAAGGGTATCAAGGGCGGAGAAAGTCGAGCAGCCAAGAGCGGGCCTTGGGATATCATATGTTTCAACTTCCCGCATGTTGGTGGCCTCAGCACGGATGTGAACAGACAAGTGCGATCGAATCAGGAGCTTTTAGTATCGTTCTTTAAAGCTTGCGTGCCCCTGCTTTCCGCCCCTGATCACTCCCTTGGTGATGGATCTGATGCCTTTATGTCATCTTACCAAGATGATAACTTCTCGGAGGATGGAAGCGGCTGCGATGAGGAGGAGAATAGCCAGGGAAAACCACACTCATCTCCAAGGACGGAACCAGGGCAAATTATCGTCACAATATTCGAGGGTGAACCCTACACTCTTTGGAATATTCGCGATCTGGCCCGTCACACTGGTCTGCGCGTGGTTCGAAGCTTCAAGTTCCCTTGGTCGAGTTACCCCGGGTATAGGCATGCGAGGACTCTGGGTCAGATCGAGGCTAAAGATGGTAGTGGCAGGGGTGGATGGAAGGGAGAGGAGAGGGAGGCCAGGACCTTCATCTTTGAGATCGAGAATGATGATAGTTCGTCGACGAACAAGCCCAGTCAGAAGAGAAAGGGGGATGGGGGTGACAGTAGTGACGGGTGATGTCTTTACCCACCTTCGATAATTATTACTTTGAACGGTTCTATCTATTTTTACTCATATGTATGCGGTTGATAATTTTAACTGATGGTGGGACATGTAGAGAAATTGATAGTGTTATTCTATTATTAGACGTATACTAACGCCCATAATCATCCTAAAATTTAGGGGTAGATCAGGAGATATACACCTTCTTCATTTCACTTTCTTCATAAACCTCCCCTGTAGTGGGATCCCTTACCTTCCCTTCACCAACGAAGCCCACATTCTTACCCATCTCCAGTAACCGTTCCCGACCATATATCCTCCCATTTGGCAGGATGATGGGATCATTTTCAACGTAACTCTTCGTATGATGTGCATACGGGATACTCTTCGCTAGATCATTGAGTTCAGTCGAGCATATGGGACATACGGAGGTGGTTGAAGAATGTGGGTTTGAGCTCGACGATGCATAAGCAGAGTGACATGACGGAGTCTTTAGTGCTGAAAGTCCGGCGGAGAGAGCAATGTGTAAGAGAGGTCGGGTAGGGAGAGATAGAAGCTCGTGGTGAGTGCGTATAAATAATTCAGAAAGCTGTTGCCATCGCGATTCAGAGTACATGGACTATGAAAGATAATTAGTGAGGAACTGCTGTTGCGAGATAGAGCGTGTTGCTTCTCACCTTGTATCGGTCGGCACCGGTGCCCGGTTGAAATGCAAGAAGCCCTGCTGCTCGATGTATCTCACTTGATTGCGATTCAAGGTGAGGAGAGAGGAACTTTTTAGCATGCTGCATCCCTTCGATCATCTTTACTTTGTCACCCGTTCGAATCATCTCAATGTATTGTTGTAGTCGAAGCTCAAACTCTAAATTATGCTATAGGCATGTTAGCTCAGAGTAATAGAATAACTCCTCTAGATGGCGTTAAACCGGCGAGGCTTGAAAGAAGATAGAGGTAGAAATAATAGAGAGTAAAAACGCACCTGACTCTTCTTCAGCGCTGTCTTATTCTCCGCACACCACTGCAACGCCTCCTTCGTCTCACCCTTCCTCAACCCCTCGGCAATCCTCTGGCACTGAACGAAAACATTCAGGTCCGCGAGATCCTCAATCTCCTTTTCAGCCGCCAACTGTTTCGCACTTTCTGAAAACCCAGAGCGAAGCATATGATCCACCAACAGCCGGTTCAGCCTCACCCTTGACCACTCGTCGTACTTGACGTCCACCAGACTTGGAATCTTATACAGACATTCTAGATGTTGTATTCGCTTCCGGGATTGTGTGTGAATCTTCTTCTCTTCCCCCTGCAGGACTTCCATCTTTCTCTTCAATCCTTGCATGCGTGATATCATTGCGTCGAGTGAAGCGAGGGTTTGTTCGGGGTCCTGATTACCGGAGAGCGAGGCATTGGCCGTCTCTTTAAGAGTAGGGAGAACATATTCCTTTTCCCGTTCCACGGCCCGTTGTACCGATTTGAAATTGCGGCGTGCGAGTTCGTGTGGAAGTCGTAAAAGTGGTTGATCCTGAAGTACACATTGTTAGAGCTTTTATCACCGACTACTCATTTCAGGTAAGGATAGGGGTGAAGCTAAGAGATTTGTCTCGACCATACCAGTAGAAGATGGCTCTCTGCGTTTAGTTGCGTTGAAGTGAGCTCCGCCGCCATGATAGAGCCGCCACCGCAATTTGAAGACCTGAAGGCAGCTCGAATGGATTCTTGCGTCTCGGGGCGGAAGATTCAGCTGATTCTTCGAAGTACTGAGGTAATGAGGAACACAGGATTTTGTACGATTCGGTTCAGGGTCCAAATTGGGGCTATGGTCAGTTTATTGAGATATAAAAGTGAGTTGGAGAAGGTGATGCGGAGTGAAGTTGTTCGTAGGCGGGGATAATGTGTATCATGACTTGGCCGAGATGCGTCGCACGAACAGCATGACCCGCATGACTCGCATGACGGGCTCACGCAACGAAGATAAGGGCTACGGATATTGTTCCTACAAACTTGAAGGGTGATTTTATTTTGACCTAGTATTGTGTGCTTTGGGATTCTTCGGAAATATGAATTCGGATTTCATTGGCCTCGACCGTAGTCCGCTTATGAAGCCCCCGATTTACTGATATGAGGAACCAAAGAAAGAGAGACAGGAAAGCGAATAACAATCGGACATCAAACCATTTTAAAGACGACGGAAAAAGTAAGAAGATAAAGGAAAAGAAAACCGTGAGATCCTTTTGACCCGAGACTCCAGCCAAACATACAAAACTATGATATATGGTACAGGAAATATGTTTGCCGACTACATCTCCGATTTGACACCCAGACAACATATCCTGACCATGGAAAACCGGGAGAGCGTCTCCGACAATCAGCATCTAATCGCTGTCATCATCATCCGATGCCTCCTTCTTGGATCGTCGCCTTTCCTTCTTCTCCTTCTTTTCCTTCTTCTTGCGTTTCCGCTCAGCCCTCTCCTCTGGTGTCTCGTCATGTCTCTTTCGTTTCTTTTCCGAATCGGCAGCGGCAGCAGCGTCATCGGGAGTTGATTGCTCTGCATCTGGTTCGGCGGCGGCGGGAGCGGCGTTGTTGACCGTAGGGGTTGCAGTTGGCTGGGCTTCTGTTCCCAAAGGCGCATTGTAGTCCTTGTACTCTGCTTGCCACTTGGCTGGTGTAGCTTCGTTCGCACGGCCGTATTTCTATACGGAATTTAGCAACGGTCACAGACGTAGAGGGTAATCAGTTTTTAAACTCACATCAAGCTTGCCGTCCGACTTCATCTTCTTCTTCTCCAAAGCGACAGGACCCATTCCCCACCTTCGGGGGTACAGATCTCTCTCCATGATACAACGCTTCACCTTGGCAACGACGCCGTGATCGCAGGTTGAGAGCTCGACAGTTGACATCTGGGCGATACCAAGCGCAATAGCCTCACCTTTGGTAGTCATGAGTACGACTTCCTCGTGAACCTCAATTCCAGCCTCTGAA
Source organism: Arachnomyces sp. PD_36 (assembly GCA_032988195.1). Taxonomy (NCBI): domain Eukaryota; kingdom Fungi; phylum Ascomycota; class Eurotiomycetes; order Onygenales; family Arachnomycetaceae; genus Arachnomyces; species Arachnomyces sp. PD_36. The sequence goes on along the minus strand of JANTQE010000004.1, from coordinate 70,689 downwards.
GAGAAAGTTAGAACTTAGCTTTGTAGCATTTTCGGCGCAAAGGGAGAGAACGACTTACCGAAACGCAAAAGACCCGGAATCATGAGCTTGGCACCATAACAAACAGCATTTACAGCGCTGTCCTTGACAACGATACGCTTGTAGGTCGTGAGAAGACTCTCCAGAGGGCTGATGACGGTGCGGAGGTAGGATTCATCGCGGTTGTTGTCCATCATCCATTGGGCATCAAGGACATCGTGAAGGGTAACCATGCCATCCTGCTCGTCCATCGCTCCACTGCGAACTCGTCGTAGTTCTTGCATGTGGGCACCGACACCGAGAAGTAGCCCCAGATGGACACAGAGGGTTCGGATATAGGTTCCAGCTTCGCAGCTAACCCAGAAAACACCGAGGTGACGGTCGTTGTCGAATTCGTAAAGCTTGCTCTGGTGGATAGTACGGATACGAAGTTGTCGCTTCACAGCCGAAATCAAGGGAGGTCGTTGGAAAAGAGCTCCAGTCAAGGTCTCGAGGGCTCTTGCGAACTGGGCCTCGCCTCCTGGAAGTTTATCGTGAAGACGGATGACGCACACATACTCCTTTCCGGCACCCTGCTGTGACTTGACGAGCCGAGTCGCACGATCTATACAGACGATAAGACAACCCGTGACCTTTGGGTCGAGAGTTCCACTGTGACCGGTTTTTTCCACCCTAGTCAAAGAAATCAGTGCCTATCCCTATTAATCCTTCGCGCATTATCTTGCGACAAGCTCTTCAAGCATACCTAAGTATCCTCTTCATCCACGCAACGACTTCATGACTGGAAGGATTTGAAGGTTTATCCAAATTGATCACGCCGGAGCTAATGTACGATTTCAGGTCGCGCTTTAGCGGAGTGCATCCGCTGGGAATTGGCGTAAAGTGACCGGTTCTCACAAGGACTGGAGAAAGAAGGAAGAATGTTAGCTCCCAAGACTCTCGCACGCGGGGCATAGCATAGCATAGCACAGTAGTTGAACCCATGAAGACAGGGTCTGCTAAGAAGAGAAGAGCTCACGTTTATCATAGTTCTTGAGAAGAAGGGGCCATTCCGAAGTTGGGATGGTAGGAGTGACCGCCTCAGGTTTGATGCTGTACTCGACATCGGCCTTAGCCACTGCGACTGCCATTTTTGAAGGCTTTGTGTGTGTTCAATCAATATAGAAAGAACAACTGTCGCAAGTGGTGCTGGGGGTGTAGATATATGTCGCCAACAGTAAAGCGCAAGAAGGTTGATTGACCGTCGTTGCGTTGGAGTTCGCACAGAGAAGAGAGATGAAGGAACGACCGACGGGGAAAAAAAATAACGAAAGTTCGAATCTTTCTTTCTCTCTTTGGAAATTTTGAAGTGCGGACAAGATAGGCGAACATTATTGGTTAGCGTGGGTGAGTAAGGTTTTTTTCCACCCACAAAGGGTGTATTCGTATGGTAATATATTACAGACGTAGTATGATCTCACACTCTTTTGTGTGAGGAAGCGCGAAATTATGATGAAATCATATATTACCTGTGAGTACTCTCCAGTCACTGCGAGAAAAGGATTCATTCTCCTACTAAAAAAGGGAAAGGAAAAGGAAAAGGATTCTAAGCAGTTACCCATTAATGACTTATACATGTACATCGAATTCGTGTTATACAGAAGTTAGTCTCCCCCAAGTCGTCGGCCAGCACCTCTCCCACCCCATGAATTGCCAAACCCCGACGACCACCCTCTGGACGACTCCCCTCCCTGGGTCGTTGGTTGATTAGCTCGGAAGGCCGTGCCATGCGGACGTGTAGTCTGACGGGGTTGACCCCGCGCAAACCACCGCCTAACAAACCCGGGGGTAGTAATATAGTTCCTTCCGCCCCCAAAGGCTGGGTAGATACGGGTGAGGAAGTCGTATAGATGCGCGGCCACTATCCCCATACTCTCAAGCAGCGCCCCCTCCCAACTTCCCATGACAAGAGTCATGCCAAGCATCGCGAAAGGAAGGAACTCGACGGGTATCTGGACCACGAAGAATGTCACCTTTCTCCCCCGGTTCTCCTGGGCGAACGTGTACACAAGCGCGAGGATAAGGGCTGCGGCAGCGTTAGTGGACAGGGTGCTGTGGCCAATATTGGTTCTAAGGACATACCGGAGGTGAAGACCATGCCACCCAAGTAGCCTGCCGTGAGCTGCGAATTGTTAGCCGGAGCACCCTAATACAACGCGCGCCGAGCGCAGCCATCAAAGGAGATGCGAGGGAGGATGTAGATTTTAGGTTGGAGAAAGTAATGAATTAATAAAGTGGATGGATATATATAAAGAATGTAGGGTGCCACAACCACCTACGTGAACATAGTTTTTCACATAGGCTTCCTAAATAGCAATCCCACCATGCCTACACCGCAGTACAGCCCTAAAGGATTGTATTATTGCGAATGATGGACTGCATGAGATGTAGGGGCAATCTTCCTCATCTCCAGGAACCGCTTCAGCTAGGGTTTTTGCTGGGCGGGCAGATATGTGAGGTGGTTCAATGTGACGAGTGAAGGGTAGAAAATAGTGGCTATGAAGGAACGGGAGTACGCTCGACGTCGTCTCCGCGGATAAGAATGTCTGTCCAAGACTTACCATGATTGTAGTGGCTACGAAAATGAGATAAGTGAAGAAGTCACCCGGCGCGCTGAAGCGGGCCGACTGTGTCTCTAGTTTGCTCCCATAGGTGTACACTACCATCGGTTATTAGCAGCCTTCTTGAGTGGTCGAACCTAGAGGGCCCGTACTGAAGTAAAGGTCCATAATAAGCGAGAACCCGCCTCCGGTGAGGAGGAAAGACGACGGGATTCTCCATAGTTCCGGCGGCAATTTAAAGATCCTAGGGAGATAGAAGATGACCCAGTAGCCGGGAAGTAGCTTGCCATGGACTAGAGCAGATAGAACTCCGGTTGCAAGAGTGAGTGTCCTATTCGGTTCAAAAAAAATAAACGTTAGCCGACGAATACATGGGAAAGAGGAAGCTCAAGTAAGTACCTTGTCACTGGCGGGGCAGCCCAAAAAGCATCCATCATTAAGAGAATCCTCAGTAGCTTCTTTAATTGTATGCCATAAATACTTTGGAAGCTCTCTTGAGAGGATGATGGAAGGAATCTTTTGGTGCCCGTGAAGAGAAAAAGAGAAGGAAGAGAAAGCAAAACAAAAAATCGGAGGAAGGAGCTATTTGTAGGATTATCATTCGCACACAAAGAAAAGGGAGACTAAGGCTGAAAAGGGTTTAGTTTACATGCCACTTAAACTAGTACGTTTGTGGCTCAGTAGGCATTAATAGATTATCCGTTAATATATTTCTCTGTCATCTCACTAGAGAAGGAAGCAAGGTAGGCAGGTATTCTTGCGGCGAAGCTCTATTCGACTTTATTGTTGATTCATTAAATTGCATATATATTGCATGGGGCTTTACCAAGATTGAAGAGGAGGAGGGGAGTTTTCTGCTCCAAGATGGTCAAATCGACAACCTTGTTTCCTCACAAGCGGGACTGGGTATCACGTATTCCTAGATTTGGGTGGCTCCCGGCGGAAGCCCTTCAGCTAGCCGGTCTTCGGGGTCTTCTTCTATCTCTTCGGTGTGAACTGTGCCTCGGACACGAAGACCCCCATCACTCCCTTCTATCCAGACATCCCATGCCCCGGGACGCCCATTCTGTTTTCGCTTGGTACATACCTTCATCTCTTCCTCCACATATAAGGGAGCGAGATTTCTGTACTCGATGTTCCTAATAGCTTGCCGATACTTGTGGAAATGGCATCGTAGCACCGTGAGCATGATGGTGAGAGACAAAGGTCCATGGACGAGAAGGTTTCGATAGCCTTCTATGTTTTGGGCGTAATGTTGGTCCAGATGGATGGAATGAGCGTTGAAGGTGAGAGCGGAAAAGCGAAATAGGAGAGATTTAGATGGGAGGATTACATGACTGTACTCAGGGTCGGAAGGCGCTTTTGGGTGGAAACGCCATCGGCGGCGCGATAGGTAGTTAGTATCGACGCGATATGAATGTGGAACTGGAGAATAGTTTCAAGAAGATAATACCTACCTCTCACGATCCTCCCATCCTTAACAGCCTTTTCGTCACCTAAATTCTCTTGCTTAGGTGGCTTTGGGCGCATGAAGACAAGATTTCTCCTTTCAACCACCACTGCATCGCCATCCTCATGCTCGTTCTTTGTCCATAGCCTTCCCCTAATACTCTCTTCGCTCTCCTGCTCTGACACCTGACCCACCCTCCTTTCGATCCCGACGAACAACTTCTCCTCCCCTTCTCGGCCCTTAATTGTCACGTCCCGGATTCCTTCCAGGCAAACAGCTCGGCTGCCGTTCAGTAGCGGACCGCCCTCTTGAGGAAATCTGACCCAGCCCCCGGCCCACATCCGGCAATCGAATGGATGGCCGGGCGTGTGTAGCACATCTGTACCATCGGAGAGTAACTGTGATTCTCGGACTTGAGGTGGAAAGTAAATTAGATGGTACCCAACGGGCATGCGCGGAGGTCGATAGATGGACGGAAGCTCAGTGGCGACGGAATCATTTGAAGACGAAGCTGGTGCAACTCCAGGGAGAAAATCGGCAAGAGTGAGATTTAGAAGGTGAGAAGGCTGAGGGGAGAGGTAGTCGTATGCGAGGGGGAGGGAGCGCGAGGTGAGCTTCTCTTGTAGACCGACAAGTGAGGAATCAGAGGTTCGGCGAACCTGCCCATGTTGGCACGTTGAAAGTAAACTATCACGCCGTAAATAGTCGAAAGAGTTGAACCCCCTTCTTCTCACTGGAGAGAACATGACCGGCTGCTCTTCCCATCCATTCGCGTTGGTTCGCGCCTCACTTCATTCAGGAATGGGTGGTTGTTGACTGCTGCAGGTGTATGCATCCACCGGATTTCGGTTAACTGCCGTATCAAAGGGGTTTGTTCTGTTTGCTTTCCGACCTCATTTTTTGGCACAAACTATATATATAAACCTATTGTTTGGGTCAAGAAAGATGTCAACTTTCTGTATGTATGGGGACCTTGTACAAGTAGGTCGTCCTGACTGTTGAATATCCCTATTCTCGGAACGGGATAAGTGGTTGTCTAAACGTTGTTACGCCCTCTCTTCTTGTGTGCCCACCAGCTCAAACCATCATGCTGGAGAATCCCAGGGTGGCATTCCTCGGCCCCGCGGCCTCTTTTTCACACCAGGTGAGACCCAGCTTTGCTCTGCTCACAGTGTATGTCCGGGGGAAGAGGAATCCGCCGCTAATAGGAAGGGGTAGGCAACTCTTGAAAGTTTCGGGAGAAAAGCCATTCTCTCTCCGCTCACGTCCTTCCGAGACGTATTCGCCGCCCTCCAATCTAAGGAGGTAGATTATGCGGTTGTCCCTTTCGAGAATTCAACCAATGGCTCTGTTGTTCAAGCCCTTGATCTGCTCGCCGACCGGGACAAGCTCTTTGGCGACATTGCTGTCTGCGGAGAACATTACTTGACTGTACACCATTGTTTACTGGTCTACGGGCTTAAAAATGTTTCTAAACAGGGCACGGCAAATGGTAGGCTTTTCCATGGCGCATCTGTTCCTGATCGTCTATATGTGAAATCTCCCCTGAACTGCGAGCTTTCTATTTTGCTACTACACTTTACCCCTACCTGTCGACGTTATTACCTAGGATGGTAGTTTTTAAACCCGAGAACATAGCTGACTGAGACTCAGGCAATGATCGGGGAAATGACTCTACTACAAATGGTGGCGGCGAGGACAAAGACTCGAGGTACAAATCCATAACGAAATTGTACACTCATCCGCAAGCTTGGGGCCAGTGCGAGAAATTTCTCTCCAAGCATTTCAAGGGCGTTGAGAGACAAGATGTATCATCAACTTCGAAGGCTGCCCAGATTGTCTCGGAGCAAGCAGCAGATTCAAACGCAGCGATTGCTAGCAAGCTGGCTGCTGAGCACCATGACCTAGAGATCCTCAGTGAGAATATCGAGGATGACTCCGGAAACAACACGACGAGATTCTTGATATTACGGAATGTCACAGCACAGGGGACCGAAGGACGCGACAACAAGTCAACCTCCGGGGAAGGCTCTGAGCCGCAAACAAAGTGGAAGACTCTCGTATCCTTCATGATCAACCATACCTCGCCAGGCGCCCTAGCGGACGCCCTCGTCATCTTTAAAGCACACGGGATGAATCTGACGAGCATCAATACGAGACCGAGCTTGGTTAGACCTTGGCAATATGTGTTTTTTGTCGAGTGCGCTAGGATACAGGGAGTTCACGACGACGATGTAGTCTGCAAGATCTTGAAGGATTTACAGGAGGTAACGGAATCATGTCGGGATCTTGGAACTTGGATGGAACAACAGAACTAGAGAGAGGAACATGACGAGTGATACCCCTTTTTTTGTGAATGATGGGACCTACTAAAAGTGATTTACCTTTCCTGGCTGGCGCCCTTGAAAATAGCATTTTCCGTTGATCTGTGCTAAGTACAATAAAGTGTACAAATTGTAGAGTGCTGGCCGTAGATACTCCGGTTATTCGGGAAAATTTCGTCCCTCATCCTCGATAGTAAATATGTAGCCTATCGGAAACAGGGTGTTGACCCCACTACCCACCTCCGTAACGGGAGCTCGTGGTGTATTCACAGGGGGGAGTGCATGGGATGTAGGGCGAAGGGAGCCAGCAAAAGGATCAATCATAAACGAGAGGATTGGATTTTCTAGAACATAGCTAACTGGTATTTCGAACCAGATCACTATAGAACAAATTCAGTGAATGACAAGGCTGCACTTGAACCCTTGAGACTTATAATAGGTGGGAAGTCTGGCAGCAAAACAAGAATACCAATTTAATCATCATCCGACGCAAATTCCACAACACTATTCAGCTCCACCCGCATCCGAGGAGAACACGGGCCCGGGGGACGCCAAGAAGAGCAGGAGCAGCGTAAGATGATTTACTGTGCGCCCGCTTTCCGACAATCCCGGCTTTGAATCTCTCTAGTCAATCAAGTACAAGTAACGACCTTTCGGAGCTCGGATGGGCCTGCCTTTCGGTCAGCCGATGGGTTCGAGGAAGCCGCAGGCCATGGGCCCGCGTAGGGAGGAAGGGACAAGAATACATACCTCTCGGAAATTTCTCACAATTTCTGGCAGGCGGACTCGTGGTCCGTAAGGCGGCTGACGTGGAAGATCTACGATCGCTATCTGCGTAGTTCGTCGGACCACCCGTCAGAAAGTCCGCCGTCGGGATTTCTGGGCTTTCATCCTCGCTCTCTGCGAGGCTGCAAAACCGTCAATCTGCGGTAAGAGGAGTATCGGTTAGTGCTGATACCACCTAAGCTGTCACCGTGCAAGCTTACCGTCATAAAATTCATCCTCGTCACTGAAATCGGCAAGTTGTTCGAAATTAACCTTGTAACGGAGCATTGCACCGATACCACCAAAGCCTTTGACAAACTGGTTTCCTTCACTGGACCTGTCTGAGACGAACTCCAGAGTGGCACCAAAGTTCTTGTAGTTTTCGGCCAGCCACTCCAAGAAAGGGCCTTGGTCAACGATTTCCATCTCTTGACCGGTCTCTTTATCCATAAACATTTCACGGTTACTCTCTTGGGCTTTCGTGGTGTGGAGGATCACCTCGGAGCCGGAGGTAGGCTTGAGAACCCAGCGAGTAATCTCCAAGTTCTCGTAGACAATCAGAATCTCGGCTGCGCCGAGCTCCATAGCCTTCAGAGTGTCTTCCGCACCGTAGCAAACTTTACCGCTGTCCTGGCTGATCTCTTCAAAGTATCTCCCGATCAGTTTCTTCTCCTGGATGAACTTGACATTGCCCAGGGTCTCGGAGGCAAGCTCAATGGCCTGGTTGAACCCATTCTCACCACCATAGGAGACATCCACGATCTTGATCACTTTGGACTGGAGGCGGTTATCGAAAAGATCGGACTGGTTGAGATCGTTCTTGAAATCGGCGGAACCAGCGAGGATAAGTCCTGCAACGTTGACTTTATCGGCGGTGATGAAATTTTGGACCGCTAACTCGGCGACCTTACGGACGTAGTTGTGGCGCTTCTCTTCACGGAGTCGAGAGAAACGTAGCGCAGACTGACCACCACGGCCGTGCTTCTTGGGTAGATCGACGGAGAATTTATGGACCACGTCTCGAGTGTTGCCGCTCAGGGTACCGAACAACGCACCGTTACCATCCATGATGATAAAACCGAACTTCTGATCGGATTCCAGGAGTTCGCTCAAGGCCTCGGTATGGAATTTATTATCACAGAGATACAGGGAGGTGTTGATTGGCTTGAAGGGCTCAAAATCGATATTGATTTTGCGCTCTTTCCCCTCGGACGTGATGATTTCACCACAGTAGACCACCAAGCCATTTGGTGGCACCTTGGTGTAGAGCTTGAGGCGCTGTTGGGTCGAGGTAATGGCCGAGAGGACGGAGAGACGATTGACACGTGACTTGATATTGGATGCCGTGCCCTATTTTATGCGGTCAGATGGGTCTTCGCAAAACAGGAGCAGCTCTGAATGGAACGTACAAATTCTTCCGCCAACATCTTGGCAGCTCGAGATACCTGATCCTTGGGAGCTGGATGGAGAAAACGCTTAGCTTAGAGGAAGGTGACCAGGAGAAGTTGACAAGGGGCCAAGCATACGAATGATCAGAGAAATCATGGATGTTCCATTTCCGCGGGCGGCTTCGAGGCGTTTGATCAACTTCTTCACCTTCCAGATCTCGATATTCTTCTCCGCGTCGTTTGCTTGGGGCGCACTCATGATGGGCGGTGTATGAGGGCGAGGACGGAAGAGGAAACGGAGGAAGGAGGGGGCGGGGAGGGGGAGGAAGGGGGAAAGGGTCGCGAACTTCGAGACTCTGGTAGACAAGACTAGATTTTGATAATTAGTGTCGGAGAGAAGAGAGATAATAGAGGAGCTAGAAGTAGCAAGCAAAAGAGATAGAGAATAGTTTACCTTGGCGTGTTGGGAGTTCAGCTCGTCCCTTCAATCTGCTGTCGATAAATTTTTTTCAGGACAGCGAGAAAGGTTGACGAGTGTGGGGTGGAAGTGAGAGAGGACAGTCTGACATAATATTACTGTGTGTTGGCAGGTGGTGACAGTACAAGACATGGGTTCACACGATGACTCAGATAGAATACACTGTTAAGCGGGGTGAACTTGAGTGAATAAATGACAGAGATGTATTTCTCTTTCACTCTCATGTAGAATCTGCAGTTCGAAGCAATCAGAAGTAAGAAAGAAATATAAATATCGTCTCGCATGTTCATCAAGTGTCTCCTTGAGATTTCTATATAAAATAGTGAATGAGTTCAAAGGTAGACATGACAGAGACATACTCTGAACCAGGCACATTCTCTCCAAGGGACGAACTCACTCTAGGTTCACCTACAAAGCTAACAGTCATGGTGGAGTACAGTGGTACCTCCTCACTTTCGTCTTTCTGCTTGAAATTTTGATCCTTCCTTCTGAGATCAAAATCAAAATGGAGATGGTGTGAAGATGTTGATCTCATGGTTGATGTATCGCCGGGCTTAGAGAAGAAAACTCTGATAGCTTGATGCACGTCGGCGTTGATATTTGCCACCTTTGCCGTCGCTGGCCGCGATTCACTTTTCTTTTATCTGCCGTCCACTATCCAGGTAAATTTATTTTCCACAGGCCTTTTGGTTTAAATACTGGGGGAGAAGAGCAACTCCAAATTTTCTTGAGTCTCAGCATATAGCTGTGTTGGCTGCCATTGCCCTGCTACCCTCTTCGTTGTTTGTGTGGTTCTTGTAACTTGCACCCCCTGGAGAGGTTTGTGTGTTCTCCCGATTGGCACCATACGATATTTTGTATAGACTTTTGGGTTGTTGAGGACTCATGGCGCGTCCAAGCCTAAGGGTGTCGGACAGTCATCCGAATGATGAGTATGGCCGGTCTGTGAGTCAAGATTCCACCGATTCAGACACAAACCCGCTGTTCCCTACCCGCTCTTCGCCCGCACACCCGTCCGACCATCAGAGCGGCGACACACGCGACAATGCTTCCGAGTCGGACGAGAACGGTCTACACAGACGACGGTTCGTCATCCTATCTACCTCCCTGGACGAGATGATCATTTGTAGATTGTATTAATACTTCTTGTAGGTCAATATCCATGCTTATCCGGCATGCCGGTGGTCCCAATAGCATAGACAATTTTGCGCAATCATGGCAGAGGGCTGCTGCTTTCCCAGAGGTAGTGCCACGCCGCACCTCGTTTGTTATCACGGAGCCGGATGACAGTGAAAGCGATGGTCTATTGAATGACGGGAGCTTTGGGCCGACAGAACGTCAATCTCTCCTGGGACAGCAGCTAGGGGCAGCTGGGCCTCTTTCCGGTTCAGCTCTCGCGGATGATGAATACGCAGCTGATGTGGAGAGTAGCTTTCCTTCGGAAAGACTTCTCCCGACCACGAGTGCTGACGATGCATTCTCCCAAACTTCATTCGGTAGAAGTTATGGAGCGTCTTACGGGACGATATCGTCGAGAGTTAGTGGCTCTGTAAAGAGACATGCGTCTCAACTGCACAAGGCGCGCTCACACGAGGTCCCAGACAGCGAGGTAGAGAACCTGCACGTCAAGCAAGTGCAACGGGAGGATGGTAGTAAGCAGACCGTGGTTGTTGGGAAGTCAACATTGCCCCAGACAATTTTCAACTCGGTGAACGTTCTGATTGGAATCGGGCTTTTGAGCTTGCCTTTGGGATTTAAACATGCCGGCTGGCTCATTGGCATGATCTTCCTCATTTTCTCGGCTCTTTCAACTGCATACACGGCCAAGATACTCGCCAAGTGCTTGGATGTAGACTACAGCTTGGTTACGTATGCCGATTTGGCGTATATCAGCTTTGGGCCGCAAGCTCGTGTTATAACCAGCCTGCTGTTCTGCTTGGAGCTGATCGGGGCAGGGGTGGCATTGATTGTACTCTTCGCAGATAGTCTCGACGCCCTCATCCCTGGATGGGGCCCTACTCAATGGAAGATCCTATGCGGTATCGCCCTGATCCCATTAAACTTCGTCCCGTTGCGGCTGCTGAGTATCTCGAGCATCCTTGGGATTGTTTCTTGCACCTGTAGTAGGTCTCAATCTCACTATTCCATGTTTCTTGGTGCTAACGAAATGCCCCTGAAGTCCTTGTGATCGTCGTCGCAGATGGGTTCATAAAACCCTCCTCTCCCGGGTCCCTGTTGGAGCCGGCTGCAACCTATCTACTGCCGGAAAACTGGATGGCAGTCCCGCTCAGCTTCGGTCTTATCATGTGTAAGTGGTAGACTTTAATAACGATGATCTTCCGGCCGGTCTAACAAATATCTCCGCTGCAGCTCCATGGGGTGGGCATAGTGTATTCCCGAATATTTATCGAGATATGCGACACCCTCATAAGTATGGGAAAAGCCTTTGGGTTACGTATTGCTTTACGGTAAGAACCAGTGCCCCTGGATGATCAGTTTTGCGTGACAACTAACAGTTCGCGCAGTACTTCCTAGACCTTGCTATGGCTGTCGTCGGCTGGCTGATGTTCGGCGACTCCGTCAGAGATGAGATAACATCCAACATCATTCTCGGCAGCGGATATCCTGCAAGCTTGTCAATATGTATCGTTGTATTCGTCGCAATCGTCCCCCTAACGAAGGTGCCTCTCAGGTAAGATGCCCTGATGATTGTAAATCAGCATACAAAAGTCACTAACACCCGAGTCATAGTTGCCGCCCGATTGTGGGTACGATTGAAGTGCTTGTAGGGGTCCACCCGCAAGCTATCCCATCCTCCCATGAAGGCCATGGCTCAAAGGAGGCTATACACGCCGCGTCAAGAGTAGCTATCCGCGTATTAACCGTTGTTCTGATGGTAATAATTGCCATAGTTTTCCCGGCTTTCGATCGGATCATGGCTTTGGTAGGCTCTTGTCTATGCTTCACGATCTGTATCATTCTGCCACTCGCGTTCTACTTGAAAATATTTGGAAACGAGATACCGCTGATGGAGAGGATATTCGATTGGGTTCTCCTCATCGTGTCATCAGCTATGGGTGCCGTTGGAACCGTGTGGGCTTTCTTGCCCAAGGATCAGATAGGTTAGAAATGGCTTTTCCTAACCTATCCACATGTATAATGATTAGATGATCGGAAGTCAAGTAAATATCATTACAGAAGTCGGAGGTCGGAGTGAGTTAATAAAAATTATTTCAATTATTGTAGCTAGTTTATGGACGGAGGACAACAGTAAAGTTGTTTCTGACCTTTCCCGGGTTCAACACCTCCTTTTTAAAGGTGCAACGCTTATCGCGCACCCCATCTAATTCCCAGAGGTAAAATACTAGTTTCACTGTGGCCTTGCGCTGAACCATCTGGTACCCCAAGCTCATCATGATATCCTTCAGCCGTTCCTCGGTGAAATAGCGGGAATTTGAAACGCATGCCAGCGGCAAGACCAGAAATAAGTATGGTTTAAACGTCCCAATTGATCTGGCTTCAGCTGGAAGCTGTTCGGTCAAGAACTTGGTGCTGCGTATTAGCATGTCTCCCCTAGCTGCCGGATCAGGCATGTAATTCAGGACGAGCGATAGACTGATTATATGGAACATATCACGGTCTCCGGCGGGAAGTGGCCTCATCATGAAATCCTGTTCGAGGATCCCCTCTTCCTGCGAATGTAGATCGATCCTGGTGACCTCTAGAGACTCGACGGCAGAGCACTGGTTCTTTGTGCTTAACGCTCCAATCTCTAGAACTCGCAGAAGTCTTTTATGACCCGCCCCCCTCAGTTGCTGCAATGTTGGGGAGAGCCACTCCACCAGGACTTTGCTTGAATCGCCTCCCCTCTCCGCCGACTGGCCAGTCTTGCTGGCGAGTTGATAGCTCTGTAGACCGCCATTGGCTTCGATCCGGGCTTCCAGTTCACGCGCATAAGCATTGTCTCCGGAATCGAGAGCTTGCGCTAGCTTCTTGTGTAGTTGGTGGTGCGCATTGATCAAAGTCCGCGTCGCTTTGGAGGAGAGTGACGGGGGGGCTTTTTTCACCGTGGGTGGGCGCCCTTTCGAGAGTGACAGTGGTTTTTTGGAGCGGGGCTTTTTCGAAGTCATATTGAAGGAGGGGATGTAGAATGCGACGCCCGACTATGACTTTGCCTGGTCAGCATATTGGCGAGAGTTGGATTTTTAGTGAGTAGAATGTAGAATGAAAGAACCCCATGCTCGAAGAGAGAAAGAATAATAAATGATGACGAAGTCACTTTTGGTTGAAGAACTTCGAAGTTTGATTTTGGTGATGTTCACGTGATCACACAAATTCTAGGGTTTCTCAAACTGTAAGCGAAAAGAAAGGCACTCGCGAAACAATCAATTCGAATTCATCGACATTGCGACCGACAACTAACACCGGCAATCCGACAGCCATGGGACCTAAGGATACTAAGAAAGGTAAGAGATCATTCTTTTCTTTGCGTGCGCTCGCGGCCTTTTGAAAGAGATCAAATTCGATGGGGATGGGGTTGTGGTGGGAAAGCGATGGTTTATCTACCGACTCTTGGAGAACTCGACGAAATTTTGGGATTTTGCGGTTACGGAAGACACGTTTATAGGCTATAAATTTTTTGATGGAAGCTGACGATGTTTTTAATTTATAGGCAAGGCCAGCGCGGCCGCGAAGGCTGTCCTCAAGGGCGTATGTTCAGACCGAATCCGACCCCTCCCCACCGTCCATCGGGAGGATATCCTCTCTACGTTCTAGAGGAAATAGAATACTGAAAAGAATTCACAACAGGCGCACTCCCACAAAGCTCGCAAGGTCCGCACATCGACCACATTCCACCGACCTAAGACCCTCCAGCTCTCTCGGTCCCCAAAGTACCCTCGCAAATCGATTCCCCATGAGCCTCGCCTCGACCACCACAAGGTCGTTGTCCACCCATTAAACACTGAGAGCGCCATGAAGAAGATTGAGGAGGACAACACCCTGGTTTTCATCGTCGACGTTAAGGCCAACAAGCGACAGATCAAGCAAGCTCTTAAGAAGCTCTATGATGTGGACACGGTTAAGATCAACACGCTTATCCGGTACGTTGCTACAAGTCCATAACCACTACGAAGGTGCAAACTGGCTGTATATACGGGATACTGACTTTCAGCCTTATAGACCCGATGGATCGAAGAAGGCCTACGCCCGGCTAACACCAGATGTGGACGCTCTCGATATTGCGGCAACCAAGCTTGCGATTGTTTAAAGGCTCTTTTCGGGATGGGTGTGCGGTTTTCCTTTTTTCATACAAAATAATCAGTCACCCAAAGCTAGCGATTAGTAAATGCTACTATGATTGAAATGTTGATGGTCCTCCTTTTCCACCGTATCAACCCAAGTTGATAACCTGTAGCACAATATCTCTTCCGACCCTGTGTGTAGAGGCCTTGTGATGAAAGAAAACCGTTGGGTCCACTCCAGTTTCATTATTATAGATATAGTTTCTCTAGAAATATCAACCCCGTTATATTCACACACATGGATGGCCGTCTATCAACCATCTGGAAACAAAAACAAGGAGACAAGAGAAGGAACCATCAAGATATCGTACAGGTATATTGTCGACAGATTTGAGATATTCCCAAACCCAGCACTGAGGGAAAGGAGGATCCCTCTGTGTTCAATGGGTCACCAGCAGGGAAAGCAAGAAAGAAAATCCATGAACCGTCATCCTCCCATACTCCATCCCAGCCTCCGGGTTAAACCGACGAGTCTATCCTCATCTCATCTGTTCCAATTGCTTCAAGATTGCAAAGTTCGTGTCCATCCATCTATCGACGCAATTCTGTGCGCAGGCCTCCTCCGATCGGTCCATTGAGGCAGATGAGATCTTTCCGGGGACGCATTTCTTCCAGCATACCTCGGTGAGCTGGTGTACGGCTGTTGAGAGAGAATGTCAGTGTCTATATTGATTCTAGGGTTACTCTCCGGGTGACGTTACTTTGTTGGATGTTTGCCTTTTGGGCCTCGTTGTTGAGTGCCTGCTGCACTTCTCTCTTGTCGGAGGCGTTGAGTTTGCTTGGGTCGAGGCCTGCTGAAGCTGCGGCGTCCATGTTTGCGGATAGGGAGGTAGGTAAACGGGGATTTTTAGAGGTAGTTGCGTCGGGATAGATATTAGGCAAGTTTCTCTTTGGACGCCAAAGCGAAATAAATTTGAAGCTGGAGCAAACTCGAGGCGGTGTGAAGTGGCAGAAACCCAACAGTGACGAAAGGACTTTTTTATCAAGCGCGAGACGAATTTATCGTTGCTGGGATTACCAACTCGCGACAGAACCTCGAAAAGCCATAGAAACAACGCTCACTCCTTTAGACTATCCTCCTTCCGATTTGCAACATAAAAGCGACCGGCACGTTAGGATAAACCCAGTGACAGAAAACCGAAATGCCTCCAGTCCGCACCTCCCGCAACCGCAAACCCCCGCCAGCCGGGTTCGACGATATAGAAGATACTCTGCTCGAGTTCAGCAATAAGATGAAGGACGCGGAGAACGCTTCGCATGAAGGGAAGAAGAAACACGAAGTGCTATGGCCTATTTTTCAAATCACCCACCAACGTATGTTAACCCCTCCTAAAAGTTGTATATATGGGGTTACTGACATGTTTTTCCCAAACAGGGTCCCGGTATATTTACGACATGTACTACGAGAAAGAGGCAATATCAAAGCAGTTGTATGACTGGTTATTGAAGAACGGCTACGCGGACGCGAACCTGATTGCGAAGTGGAAGAAGCAAGGCTACGAGAAGGTATTGTTTACCCTTTAATATAACCCACTTCTACCAACATGACCGTCGCTAACCACACAAATTGCTTTGCACCAGCTCTGCTGTCTCCGCTGCATCCAGACCAAAGAGACAAACTTCAGCGCGACGTGTATCTGCCGCGTCCCGAAGGCACAGTTGAAGGAGGAGCAGGCCATCCAATGCGTCAGTTGTGGATGCAGAGGCTGTTCCAGCAGTGATTAAACGGAGCTGCCTGCTGCCCATGTCCGAGACATGTACGCCGATACGAGTAGAGGGTTGTACCGACCCAAGTTGGATTTCAGATGACGATGACCTTCAGGGTCAAAGACTCGGGAAAAGTTGATTGGTGTTGGTCTATGCTGTGCGAGTCGACCTTTATTTTGTCCGGGAGTAACAGGCGCCCCGGGTGACGCTGTGGTTTGTGTATGGTTTATGATAATGTTCAAGCGGGTTCCTTGTATTTTTGTACGTTTCCACTGTTTGTCTCCCTTCTATCCTTCCTAGAGTTAGATACCCTTCCAATGAATAAATAACAGTTGGATAAAAATAATTCTTGTCATTCGATAGTGTAATAAATATATAACCCACCTCCCCAGATATATCTCGTGGCCGAACTCGACACGGGGGGAGGTAAACAGAAAAGTAAAACATCATAAGGCCATGCATGGTTCATGTACATTTTCACATTTCTCATCACCGCCATTGGGGAAAAAACAAAACCTCCATCCCTAGAAACAAGCAAAAAGAAATGAGAATGAGACTTTATCGTCGGTATTACCCTGGTCCTGCCAGTTGGGATAACTCCAGGGATACCAAAGACTCCAACAAATGTGAAAGCTAAAAACAGAACAAGATAAGGATATAATGGGATAACAAGGGGGATGATGAGGGAAGATTTGTACCGGCGACAGCCAAATTGGCGATAAATCAAACATATTTGCCGAAGAAATTCTGCCAAAGGAAGAAAGCCATTCCAATGGCATAACCGTGATTTTTTATGACCCAGGGTCATGACTCAAAACAAGTAGGATATGACTGGCGTGCCAGGAAAGAATAAACTCAAGAAGTAAACCCAAACAAAAGTCTGCCCGATAAGGTGTTATTCAGTTCCAGAAACTAAAAGAGGGATGTGTTGCTCTTCTGGCCAAGACGGGGACGGTTTCCAACTCCGCTCGATGGGCGTTTCTCATCTTTCGCGGGTCCTCCAATCTTCTGAAACCCTTGTAGTAGATCGACACCATCGACATCTGAAGGGTCTTCGCCAAAAAGGTTGAACGCGAAGAAATCTTCTTGCGAGCCGTTGACAAAGCGCTCCGGATCCGGGTTTTTGGAAGGCGAATCGTGGTTTCGTAGTGTCTTGGATTTGTAGACGTTAAACTGAGATGCAAGTCGGTTGGTTTTCATGCCGGTGACCTCGGTCAGTACGTTTCCAGGGGTGTTTAGACGGTCTCCTAGAGGGCGCCGGGCGGGACGCTTCTCCGGGGAGCCATATGTTGGGGTAGAAGTGTTTCCGGCGTCTGCGAAAACATCAAAATGGACGTGAAAGTTGTCGTTTGCGATGATCGACTCTTCTTCGATATTAAAGGCCGGGCTCCAAGGGATATCGTCACTAGCTAGGCCGAGACTCTTGATAGGTGAGTTGACCATCTGCTGAATCTTCTTCCGGTGGTTGCGCAAGTTGGTGTTAGGTGAGACCGAGGGAGGTGGTTGCTTGGGCCTGGTAAGCTTGATGGCTGGGGTTAGGGGAGGCGGCAGCATGTTTATGTAGCCGCTGCGTAGCGGGGATGAGCCCATCAACTGGCTCGGCTCTTTGAAAGTCACGGCCCTGCTGGGGCTGATATCATGTGAAGAGCTTCGAATGCGCGCGATTTCCTCCTCCGCCCGACCACGTTTGATACGAGGAGGCTCGATATCCAAGTCAGATGTTAAGATATGACTGGCTTTGTGAGGTCTCAAGGCAGATGACTCGAGGGAAGAATAGTATCCACTATCATTCATAGCTGCAGCCTTGCGTTTGGGAGGACGCGGTATAGCGGCGGATGCGGTGACCGGGCGGGATGGAGTCGGTGGTGTACCTGGGCGGGTGAAATGCCGAGGAGGGATGGGAGGGGATGAATGGATAGCTGGAGGTGGAGAAGATCGCGGGATTTGAGGCATCTGTGTAGGACGTGTAATCACTTCATCACAATCTTCTTGAAGAGCAGGATCCGAAGCGGGAATCGTGGCATCAGATGACAAGTCTGGTTCGTCAGCCGGCTGTGAGATCGAAACCCGGCGGGAAGGAGCTCCGTCCCAAGTGGCAGAAGAGGTGGGAGCCGCAGCAGTAGCCTCAGTGGTAGCTGCGGTGGGGACAGGAGTAGGGATCGGAGCAGGGACAGGTTCGACGCGGGGTTGCATATGTGTATGTGGTTGTGGAGGTGCGGCAGGCATTACTGGAGTCGGGAGAGCGATTGTTGACATTGTGGCACGGCGCACGGGCTTGTCCTTGAGGAATTGCATTTCCATCCCGGGTTCGATGGCCCAATAGTTTCCCTTGCCCGGATCGTCCTTGGGTCTTTCCTGCTTGATAAAAGCTTTGTTTAAGCTGAGGTTGTGGCGGATGCTGTTCTGCCAACCAGAGTCACCAGCGCGGTAGAATGAGAAAGTGTCGGAGATCCATTTGTAGATTTGGGCGAGGGTCAAACGTCGATTTGGAGCGCGGAGGATTGACATCCCAATGAGGGTGGCGTAACTATAGGGTGGCTTTGTCCCATCGTCCTCCACGAGAGGCATCTCCTGTGGACCGGGGAGAGCACCAATGGGCTCGTCCAACTTTTGCTTCTTGGCCGCGCGATCCTTCAGAGGGGCGGATTCCATCAAAGATCGCTTCAATGATTTCTTGGGAGCATATGGGTCGGGAAAGTCGGCAAAGTTGTTGTCATGGGCACCTGCGGTGCCGTAGTGATAGTTTTCTTTCTGATAGGAGGGGTCTGGAGGCATCGTCGAAAAGGTGGTGAACAGAGCGTGTTGCGGCATGGGCGGAAGGCTGTGTTCAAAGGAGCCTGGGGCCTTCTTGGAAGGCGAGTCGGTGGTGAACATGGGCGGAGCGGGAGCAGATATGGGGACATAATTCAGCGTCCCGCGGCCCGAATGTGCAGAGGTTGGGCGCTGGTTATTGGGTTTGGTCGGAGAGGGTCGACGGTGTGTGTTCTGGATGTGGGGAGGGTTGAGGGAGAAATTTCGGTTCGCGGACGCGTTTTCGATAGACTGGAGGGGGATCGGGGACGGTTGGAGCTGCTTGGGCTGTGTGGGAGGAGGATTTTGGTTGTAGGTCGGGTTCACGTCTTGGAAAATCTCCAAGGGAGGAGGTTGACGCGTCGAGGCCATCGTGTCGACGGCGCCAACGGGCTCAATGCAACAAAATCGGGCAGTCCGGTCAAATTGACGCGAGGTCTGGGTGTTCCGGTACGTGTGTTGGGCGGAAAAAAAGGTGGTGGTTGTGTGGCGATAAATTCGGTTGGGAGTGTGTGGTCGGTTTGATGGGCTGGAAAAAAAAATAGGGAAGGATAGATCGGGTGTAATATGTAGATTTCGGGAGAAAGCCGTCAAGTTAAGATTGGAAGAAATGGGAGAGATTGTCGAGTGGAATGATGGCGGTGAAGTATGTAATTAGATGCGATCGAAAGGGGAGATTGAGGGTGTTCCTTCGGGTTTGGGTGAGGGAGCGAGAGAGCGATGGGGCGGAGGTGGCAGATGAAACAACCCCCCGAACGCGGACTCGGCGGACCATGCAAGTCTACGGGTGAGCAGCACCGTCTGTTTGAAGAAGTCCCATGGGAGAGGAAAGCATCGGCAGGAAAGCGTCGAGGGAAGGGGAAGCGGTGTTGAAGTGTGTCGAAATGTGCTGGAGGAGAAACGTTTTTTCGGTGTTCCAGAATTGCGGCCCAAAGAGGGTCCGTTCACGCAAGGCTTCGTTTCGGGAGGGTCGTGATAGTGAGAGAGAGGGTCAGGAGTTTCTGATCGGATGATGGGGAAGAAGTAAGAGATATGAGTAAAGAGTGAAGGGAATGAGGATGATGATGCTGTAGTAGTAATGAAGTGAGAGATAAAAGAAGTGAGAGTGAGAGAGAGAGGGGTTGAAAGAGAGGATGATGATGAGGAGTGAGAGAGAGAGAGAGTGCTGGGAAGTGAGAGAAAGAAGTTGAAATGAAAGAGAGAGAAGAAGTGGAAAAAAGAAGGAAAGGTGCATGTACTGCCTTGTAAGGATCAGTTTACTATCAACGATAAGTCGATAAGTCTTTTCTCACGTCGCTCAACGGGTAGCAGTGAGAGAGAACTATCTACCTTTAGAATTGATTGATATCTTCTTGCCAGTATTCTCTCGTCAACGTCTGTCTTCTTCTTCTTTGAGTAGAATTGAAGCTATACAACTCCTCCCGCCGTGACTCTGGGATGAGGCTCTTTGACGCGTCTGTGTAATAAAAACACGACCTCGACGCGTCCCTCGTAATATTACACGTATCGATCTGTGTATCTATAGCGGACCCACTTTTACCGTCGATCGGATCGTTGATAGGCTGGATCTAACGTTTAACCCTGTCCAATCATCCCACTCCATCGGATCCTCTTTGTAACTGACTTTCCTTCATGCTTACTCACCATCTCTCCATCTTCATCTTCATCTTCGTACATGAACCAACTCTCTCTCTCTCTCTCTCTCTCTCTCTCTCTCTCTCTCTCTCATACCAATCAAAGATGACACGGTGACTTGACTTGACTTGACTTGATATCTTCCTGATTCATTTCCCAAATTGCTGCAGGAAAAGAGTCTAATTAATTCGTCCTTCCCCCCATTCCAACTGATGCATGAAATTGCATGTCTGGTTGGGCTTGGACTGCCTGCACACACGACTGCGACTGCTCATCTGGGAACTGGAAAATAAGTAATTGGCAAAGAATGACTGCATTATTCATGACGCTCAACCACTTCACTTACTCCTATGCACTGTCCAAACAGGTCTTCCACGCTCGGGGCCTTCACACCCCGTCTATCTAGCTATCCGTCTATCTACATGTAATCTATCTAACAGTGTTCTTGGTCTCATGATATCTACCCACCACCCATTCAATTCAACCTCACGGCCAGCTGTAGATGTCATGACCTCGGCCACCCAGTTTCGTTGGCAGCATGTCTTCTTGGCGGAAACCCATTGCGACACCCCGTACCCGCCTTCGTTGAATTCCCTGCCTGGCCGGTCCCAAGGTCGTGGGAGGTGAAACAATCTTTCCCATCTCATTTATTCCCCGTCGGTGGAATGGGGAAGTGCTGTTCGTCCAAGATTCGTGTAATGTGCGCCGGAATGCAATATCCCCTCGCCTACACTACGAGGGAAAAATCACAACACCCGGTCGACTGACCCTTTTCATCGCCCGGGCTCGTGCTAAGCATGTCTATGTGGTGCCGGAGACTTGTCTACTCGTCCAGCGGAGGAGGGGAGCGACGGGGGCTTTAATCCAGAAAGGTAAACAGGTTCGTGTGCAGGATGTTGATCGCCCGGTCCGCATCCCTCTCCTCGATCACGCACGAGATGTTGATCTCGCTCGCTCCTGTAGAGCACTGTCAGCAACCAGACCCAGAGGGAAAGAAAGAGAAAACGTACCTTGGGATATCATCTCGATGTTGACGTTGTTCTCCCCCAGCGTCGAGAACATGCGTCCCGCAACCCCCACCATATTCTTCATCTGCTTGCCCACCAGGCTCAGGATCGCCATCTCGGGGATGATGTCCACCGTCCCGTACCGTCGCAGGTCGTCGATCGCTCCACGCAGATCCTCGTCGATGATCTGGTATTCATCGCCACCCACCCCGTTCAGCAACGGCGCCTCCGAGTGGAGCGCCAGTGACACATGGACCTCGCTGGTCGAGATCAGGTCGATCGAGAGCCGCCACTTGTCCAGCACCGAGAATATCCCCGCGAAGAACCCGTGGGACAGCGATCTCTTATTCGAGTGGACGTTGATGACGAGGATCTTGTGCTTGATGGTCACCGCCGTCGGTCGTTTGGGCCCCTGGATCTGGGACAGCACGCTCGAGCTCCTCGTGCGGAACAGTCTCGGGTCGTGTCCCGGTGTCGTTTTCTCAATCTCGACAGGAGAGTCCGGGAATATGATTGTCCCGTTTCCCTTCGGGTTCAGAACATTCTTGATCCGAATTTGAATCCTTGCCCGTATCACCTGCTCCATGGTGAACGGGTGAATGACCTCGGACCCGTAGAACGTCAGTTCCGCTGCCTCCGCCGGTGTAATCACCGACAGCAACCGCGCCGTCGGTACTTTGCGTGGGTCGGCCGTAAAAATCCCATTGACCTCTTTCCACACTTGAAGCTCTTTGGCCCGAACCCCAACCGCCACAAGGGCAGCGCAAAGATCCGTGTACCCTCGGCCAACCTTGTCCAACAACCCCCCTGGAACTGTCCCAAAATAGCCTGTCACCACGGGTATCCTCCCTTGGCAGTCTGCAATCCGGGCTCCCAGAATTCCGGCAAGCCGGTCATAGAAAACCTGGTCGAGTCCTGCGCTGCTCACCGGGAAGTTGATCGCTTCGGAGAGGTCCACGTATTCGGATTCCATCCCCCGATCTTGCAGAGTCGCAGCCATGATGCGACAACTCAATTTCTCCCCGACGCTGATCACCTTGTCGACACTCCTTGAACTGATTTCACCTAGAGTCTGCGCAGCTTCCAGTATCTTGAGCACATGACAGCATTCCATGTCTATATCTTTGATCAATTGGGCCTTCAATTCCGGAGACTGCAGCTCCGTTTCCACAGCCTGCACATGTTCTACCCTCACTGCTTCCACCCAGGTCTTGTATTGTGACGGATCGGAGCTTTCTGCAGATCGTGCAGCCCGGAGTAGACTAGGTTCGAGATCGTTAGAATATATATCGCACGGTCGAAGTAGGAAAGAGGTAAAGGTAAAGGAGAATGTATCCTGTAGTCGGCTCGATCCGAAATGATGACTCACCGGTTTGTGGTGCCCTCTGCCTTGGATGAACTGCTGCGGGCGGAGCAGACGACGGCGACTCGGTGGTTTAGGGCACTGGGTCTATAGATTAAGACAAGAGAATTAGCACCGGGGAATCATTCAATGTGAAGTAGCACCTCTCTCCGAGGGGCATTGGTAGGGAATTGGCGGCGGTGACAAGCATACCTAATAACTTGGTCCACAATATTCAAGCTGGCCTTGGACACACTGGTGCCACCGAATTTCTGGACGACCCAACCGGCAGTGGGAGCATGAGCGCCGTTGGGGGACTTTTTACCGCAATCGGAGGGCTGTCTCTTGTCGAAATCCATCTGCGGCGGACAGGATGCGGGGGAATTGTGGTGGGAGGGCCAGCGATGGCCGATTCCAGTCTGGCGATGTGCGACGTCGAAGATAGTTGCCATCTCACACAGAAAGAATCTGATGCTTCTTCCGCTTCCTTCAACTTTTGTTGTTTTGTCTCTTTTTTTTCACCTTTTTTGACTTTTGGAGAGAAGTTTGAAGGTATGAGTAATGATCGATCTCTGGTCTCTCTCTTCCCCGATCTCGCAGATGAAAGAAAAGAAAGAAAGAAAAAAAAGAATTTTTCTGGTTCCTGGATCAACCTAAAAGTTTTCTTTTCTATTTGATTTAGATTTGATTTCCCTTCCAGTTCCCTATAAATTATCTTCCAAACCCCAGGTCAAAAAAAGAGGAGATAAACGGAACTTCACCTACCGACGGGGAATTGGGGGGAAGAAGCTAAGGAGTTCCTGTCAATGGGAAAAGGAGTTTAAAGAGGGAGAGGGAGAGAGGAAGAGGAAGAAGAAGAGGAATTGAAGTCCTATAAATATGTGAATTTCTTCTTCCCTTCCATCTCCAACTCACAGTCACAGTCATAGCAAAAGTCGGAGTGGAAATTGGTGAATCGACCAGAGGACGTGGGACCTGGAGGGCCATCGATAAGAAAATGACTCAATTGCATTTCGCCAACTAAGTAAATTTAGTGAAGAGAAAAAAAAAAGACTGAAGAGCGGCAGGAAGAATATATTCATTTCATCAAGTATACATGACATGGCACAATGACATCAAAAAAAGAGTGCGTGTGAAGCTGTAAGTGACAATTCTCTACTCCCCGAAGGAGTAAAGAGAGAAAGAAAGAAAGAACAACCTCGTGTAGAGAATCTTGGGGGTCTTTCTTTTTTTTTATATCATCGTATCGATAAGAGAGAACAACGTCTATCGGCATACCAAGCTTTGCGTCGGAGGTCAATCTGTTCATCTTTTCTTCTTTTTCTTCTTTCTTCCTCATCGGCTTCGGCGTTCGCCGCGTTCAACCGCGCACTTGGATTCATCGTGTAACAAAGAGTGATCAAACCTATCAACGATCCCCCCGTGAGAAATCTCGCGGTAAAAAGAGCTTGATGAGCTCCGACACGAGAGCCGCTCGTCTGGTTCACACGGCAGACTGACAAAGATACAAACAAACCCAGTGTCAAACTTCACTCAACAACAGAGAAGACACCCCACCCCATCACCACTCCCACGCGACCAAAAATTCTAAATACGACCTACCCATCAATTACGAGCAAGCGGTCACTGCGACTCCGTACTAAAGAATAACCTGGGGCCATCGGGGGTGGGGTAGAGGAGGAGACGGGTGGGATAAGTTGGAAAAGTCGAATAAGAATGGCAGATGCTCCTCACCCTTCACAGGGATCCTCTTTCGACACCCAGCCTCCCGAGGTTCTAGACTGCCCTTTTTGTGAATTTTCAGATTCGGATACCTACTTTCTTTCCCAACATGTCGAGCTTTGCCATCCCGAAGGGGGATATTCTCCCTTCATTGCCAAAGATGATGACGACGACGAGACTGCTGCCATGGGGGTTTCAGAGGCCGCGGGAACGGCGCGGGACGTTTCTGGAAATGATACGGGCGATGGATATGCGGAATGCCCGCGTGGATGTGGGGAGATTGTTGTGGCGAGCGAGCTCACGAATCACCTGGATTTCCACGTCGCCGAGGAGATGGCTTTGGGGGATATTGGGGCGGCCGTCGAGGACGACCTTCCGCGCTCAAGTAGCTCGAAGGATTTAATTGAAGACCGTTTCGCCACAGACATATCGAAAGCCCTCCGCGACCATGACCACATCCCAAAACTCGGCTCCCCGGCAAGCAAGGGAAAGCAGAACGGGCCGGGGAGGACTCGCCGGCTTGGGGTGCGACCAACCCCATCCCCTCCAGCGAATACCGACCCGTAGCTAACCTCTTTCTAGCGTTCGGAATTAGGGCCCCATGCACACGAGAAGCAAATGCCAACCTGGCTTCGGAACCTTTTGGAAGACGGTACCAAGGTGACCACGTCCAATCAAATCGGACCTGACGGGAAGCTGGTCAAGGTTGAGACCGTCGCCAATGAGACCTCCCATCTTATCCCGATTCTTGCTGGGCTTTGTGAAAAAGATTCTTCAGTGGAAAAGGCCTTTCTCTGTAGCCCCGAAGTCCGACATATTTTCAAGCTACCAAAGGAAGGAGGATTTTGCGGGTATAGGAATATCCAGATGATGGTCTCCTACATCCAGGATTCTCGCGCTGATGGCCATCAGCGATTCCCCGGCCGGGTACCGTCGATCATGAAACTACAGGATATGATCGAGGAAGCCTGGGATCTTGGTTTCAATAGCACCGGGAGGGTTGAGACTGGAGGTATCCGAGGGACAAGGAAATATATCGGGACGCCTGAAGTATGCCTCATACTCTGCACCCTGAAGTATTGGCTAATTTGTAGCAGGCACAGGCTCTTTTCATGAGCGTAGGCGTACTGTAAGTCTAGACAATATGCCCCAGGCTTGGACTTGGATCTAACACGAGAATCTATTTCCTAGCTGCGAAGCCAACGCGTTTAACCCCACAAGCGACGCACGAGCCCATGACAGTCTTCTCGTCGCTGTGGCCAATTACTTCGGCCAAGCAGATGGGTCAGAAACTGACGGGAAAGTCCTTCAGACAAAACTACCACCTGTTTATCTCCAGCATCAGGGTAACAACTCATATACCCTAAGAATGTGTTGGTGGGGACAGAGGCTTATACAGGAAGCCACCAGGTCACTCTCTGACGATTGTAGGTATCGAACTACGTACCAACGGTAACGCCAATTTACTCGTCTTCGATCCGATGTTTAAAACATCTCCAGCCATGCGGCGGCTCATTGGCGGGGCCGTCAAGTCACCGGAATCTACCCAGATTATGCGCGCTTATCGAAGGGGCGGCGCCTATCTACAGAAATATCGGGCTTTTGAGACCCTTCAGCTGGTGACCTGATGCAATTTATACTCATGTCAATGACAATGACAACACCACAGAATGGATAGGAGGTATCACTGGAGTTTCCCGTATTATTAACCCTGTTAAAAAGAACAAATATTAACATCAATCCTCCTAGCCTCAGCAATCGGCCTCTTGGTTCCAGGCGGGCTTTCTCGCGTATCTCCACAGCTCGTAACGGCCCAGGCCTATGCATGCCGTGTGTTCTATGGGCTGCAGCTCCTTGCAGTGATAGGAAAGGTTATATTCAGGTCTCTGGGAAGATGCTTCCCGGGCTCACGAAATATACACACATTGTTCAACCTTGCCTCTTTTCTTATATTCGATAGGGAAATGCAAGAACACATAACCGTTGCTATAAACCGTGAACCCCGAGTGATTTCACGGTCCGCGGATACATAATTAAATCCAACCCCTTTAGAGATGACATGGACTTGAGGGTCTTAGATAGCATAGCTTATTCCATTATTCGATGACCAAATGAAAGTCGATAAATATTTTACGGGTTGGAATCAAATGATATTCGAATTATCTGCATATCCAAACTACCCGTCTCCGTTTCAATTCTTTCTTCCCTTGAAGATTGATTCACCGGCTACGTGACGATTCCAAGGAGGCATATAATGGTCTGGCATCAAGAGCTTTCGAAGTATGTAGTAGATCTCATAGTTCAATTAGTCACCAGAAATTTTGACCTCGCCGAAATTTATGAGAACCAACTTACCTTTCTGCCCACACCTAAAAGCAACCTGGAGCGCCCTCCGTTATACCAAAACCAGAGCACACCTATAGATTCCGTTTCTAATTGACTTCCGAAACCTGTTTGGATCGTACATCGCCGCAATGAGATCTTCTCCGAACGTAGTGGTCACCGGGACCCCAGGAGTGGGAAAGACGGTCCACTGCGAACAACTCGCACAGGAAAGCGGCTTGAAACACCTCTCTGTCAACCAGGTGGTGAAGGAGCGAGGATGCCATGAGGGCTTTGACCAGGAATTGAAAAGTTATATCGTTGACGAGGACAAGGTACGATCAATTTGGATGTGCTGCGGCGGGGTAGTGTAGTGGGGATGGGGAAGAAAGCGAGACAAAAAGATGACTGACGATGAGAGGAGGGCGGATACAGTTGCTGGATGCTATCGAGGATGACCTAGTAAAGGGGGGGTGCCTAGTCGACTGGCACGCCTGTGATTTATTCCCAAAGGATTGGATTGATCTAGTGGTGGTGCTCCGGTGCCCCGAAACCTCTATATTATATGACCGGCTTTCTGCTAGGTAGAGACTCCCACAGGCCTCTGTGCCCTCAGACTACGGTTAACCGACTACTTATAGGGGGTATCCCGAAGCAAAGCTACAAGAAAACTTGGACGCGGAGATATTTGAAGTCCTCCTAGAAGAAGCTAAGGAATCTTACGATGCCGAGATCGTGATCGACCTAAAAAGCGAGAATGATAGTGATATTGAGAGCAATTGTGATCGGATAGTTAGCTGGGTGAATTCATGGAGGGAATCGCACTCGGTGCGCGCTGGTTGAAGATTCGTTCAAGTTTTTCCGACATTTGAATCCCATCTTAACCAGCTTTTGCGAACTGAGGCCTACGAGCCGCTGATCCACTCTTTCAGCTTCAGCAATGCTAGATAGCGGTGGGATATTTTGTTCTGGGGGTATTGAAATCAGCGACTGTCTAGTTCGATCTCTCCGTTTCACGGATGGACGAGGACTTACCTTCTCCTCCTTTTCCATCTCGGCATACGTCTGACCTCTATACTCGAAAACGGGGTCCCAACCTGTCAATATGCGTCAACATTGTCTACCTATAAGGATACGAGGGCGCAGAGTTTATCTCTTTCTCTCCTGCGACTCACCGAATTTGGCTGGTCCTCGTGGCCGTACAATCCGCCCCTAGCTCCGTTAGCCGACAGGAACCGAATGGCATTTTCTTCACGTTGTGATGTGAGGTCATACCTCTCTCCTCCCCTGAAAGAGTATCGGTTCTGCACCTGGCCCGGTGGAGAAAGCGAATGTGCAGATTGCCTCCGCGGATTTGTCTTCATACGGGTCGACCATTTTATTTAGGCCTTCATGGCCGAGGGACTCGAGGAACCATTTGCTAGGCTAAAGATTAGTAAATACAGTTTCTTATCCAGGATAAAGATGGTTTTGTATGTATTTTTTTTATACGCTGGGGTTATCAGTACGTACATATATGGCCCTGGCAGGCCGCCCAGGGCGTTGAATGAGAGAGCGGTATCTTCTGTTAGAACTGGGCCCTGAACCTATACCGGAAATGACGGTCAGTAGGAGAGTAGAAAAGAAAAAAGAACCCACAGTGTGTTGAATAGATGGGGCTTGTACAAGAGCCTTCTTGTACACATACCGCGTCCGCAGCCTTTCTGCACTTCTCCTTGGCGATCTCTTCAATTGTCCCTTGGATTTCAGGTATATCAATGGCTCGATTCTGCACTTCTACGACATCTCCGATAAGTGCTTCAACCTCTGCAAGCTTGTTCTTATTCCCGGTGATAAAGTTTATGGTCTTGATGTTGGCCATGATATGATTTACAAGATTCAAAATGCGGGGTTTTGGCAAAAATATATATAAAACCGAGTAGGAAGATATTGTTTGGTGATCGTGTGTATGTATGTCCTTTGGACGTTAGCAGTGAAAATGATGCTCTTGAGAACCACCAGAGGGTGGGGGAGAAAAATAAATCCAGTCAGTCGTAAAGTTGGCGGAATTCGATGGAAATTCGAACTCTTGCCAGTGGGGTTATGCGGACCCTATTTCACACCCAGCCGAAATGCAGCACAATGTATCTAAATAGATGTGGAATTTACCGGTGAATAGAATCATCAAGATACTTCTTCATAGAATGGGCAAAACAAGTTAGCTTCATATGA
Source organism: Arachnomyces sp. PD_36 (assembly GCA_032988195.1). NCBI lineage: Eukaryota > Fungi > Ascomycota > Eurotiomycetes > Onygenales > Arachnomycetaceae > Arachnomyces > Arachnomyces sp. PD_36. Next base: position 41,627 of record JANTQE010000004.1, on the reverse strand, counting down.
TCGCATGATATAGATAATTGGATCTCATAGACAGAGTTGCAAACGCCCCGTTAACCCAGCGTAGCCCATCATCTAAGTTCTCTCTACAGATACAAGAAATTCCAAAACGACAGAGCCGTGCAAATACGGTCCACGGGAGCAGAAGGCTGGTTTGGAAGGAGCAGCAACAGGTAAATTTGGAACGAAAATAGAGCTCAAGATAAACGGACACGGTTGTGGTCGAAACCCAACAAAATGACACCGATATATCCGTGACACCAAAGAAGAAACGGGGTAAAACAAGGCAGAATCAACCTGACAGAATGATAGATAAAAAAAGATTCAGGAGAAGGAAAAACGTTAAAGACTTCCCAACCTTTTATCTCCCTAGGAACCGGGAACAAGGAAGGGGTCAACCGGCGCAGTATCGCAATGCTCATAAATAACGGGGACACGTAAGTAACTGGTCTAAGAAGAGGTGAAAAGCATGTTATGCGGATTCGGCGGCCACGTTTTCGCTCATGTCTAGTTTCTCTTGTTGAGCCATGGCTTGCGCTGAGACGATCTCCGCCAACCGTTTAAGCCGAGGAGTTTGAAGCCCTGCATATCACTGGTTAGTGTCATCGAATACGCTGGTTGTATGGGATCGGAAGCTCACAAGAAGGAGTGTAGGTTTCCAAAGCAGTTATCACCCTGGGCTCGGCGATCTCGTATGGGCCGCTATCTTCCATATCTACAGCGGTCAGGAGCAAAACGTCGCTCTTTTCAGTCACACGTGAGGCGACAGCTTTCATGATCTCGCCGTTGATGGGTTGCTCATAGTCGGCCACCAGGTACTGGTTGAGAAGCTTTTGGATTTGGTTGGGGGAAAGCCTAGGAACTCAATGTCAACACAGAGCACGATGCACTTAGGGGTCCTGAAGAACTCACATCCAGCAAATATCCTGAATTATTTCGATATCGTTAAGAGTAGCTTTCTTGAGCTGCAAAAGCTTCGTTGCTTGCTGCACACGTTGTTAGATATGTAAGACGGGGTTTGGGGAATCACCATGTCACTGACCATAAGATGCTCCAATTGTAGAGTGCCTTCCGGCATGTCATGGCTCTTGCACCATTCTTCGATCCGGGTGATATTATAGTTAATTTGCAGACCGCGCTTCCAAGACAGAAAGTTCCTCCGCATCAGGAGATCGTTAAAGGCTGTAACCCCGACGAGCCTGAGAAGCTCGGTAACAGTTTGCGTGATGATCGAGTCCTCCAGGTAGTAAGCCTTCATAGCCTTGAAAACATTGTTGAGAAGGCTTAGAAGGTTATCCATGCTGTAGGCAGGAGCGTTATTTGACGGAAGTAGTTTTCCAAGGAAGCGATTCGTTTCACTCGTGACGAATCCAGGAAGAGACTGCGATTCAATTATGGCCGGAACAATCATTTTAACCAGTTTCTTCTTGAGAACCTTCATCCAAGTGTGATAGATGTTGAACTCCAAACTTTCCAAGTCATGTTTAACAATCTCCAGGAGGCGGTCGTATTCATAATTGTCCGTCTTCTGAGCTTCGTACCAATCCTCAGCGAGAAAGACAAATGATAACATCTCGTGGACGTTAGAAAGCCAGAAAGCGCCCGGGTTAATGGCATCTTCACCCTCGTGCTGCATAACGTCTTGTTGAATTGACTGCATGACGTTGGCCAAAAATCGTTCCGATTCCTTAACAAATCCATTGTTCCACATCTCAGAGGTGACGAGGTTGATCAGGTAAGAAGGAAACAAAACCTCTTTATCAGTAGGTGGTGGACTGGAGCCGGGGATGGGAATCTTGAGGTTACGGATGAGACCCATGGTTACTTCATCATTGAGTTCATCTTCCTGGGAAAGTAAATGTTCCAGCTCAACCTCGACGGAGTCAAGCCCTGGGGTAAAGGTAGAACCAGAAAGGTTCTGATGGTTCGTTATTGCCATGGATACCGGTCTGGGATTGTAGACACCGCTGAACCTATCGGTTTCGATCTTTTCCGCCCCAGCGCTTCTTCTCTTCGGTTTTGGCTTCTTCGAAGAAACGAGATTGATCAGGCCATTCGGAGGAGGCTGAACAGAGTTGCCATTCTGCAACTCGCCGGCAACGACGCCATTCACTGGGGCGGATCGTTTGGCGGTCTCTAGCTCCTCCTGAAGATCAGTGATCTGCTGACGAAGGGAGCCCTGATCGTTCTCATGGGTGAGGTTCAATTGCCGCAGTTTTTCGACTTCTTCGTTTGCTACACGCAGAGACTCCCGGGTTGTCCGCTCCTCCTCTTGAAGGCGCTTAACGGTGCTCAGCGTCTCTGTGTGAGTTTGTTGGAGCTTGTTCATATCCTCTTCCATGGCGGTTAGCCTCGCCGCAGTTATACCGGCCTGGTTCGCTTCGGCTTGAAGTTCTCGGGACCTAGACTCCAAAGCAGTGTGTCTGCTCCTCCACGACTTGAGCTGGCCGTCATAGTTCTCGAGTTGCGTAACCAAAGATTTGTTCTCTCGTTTCAATGTGCCGAGGGATTGAGTAAGCTCGACAACTTTGTTCTCCAGCTTATAGGAGATCTGCTTGAGATCCCTCGCTTCTTCTCGTAGCTTTTTGTATTCGCTGCGTGCCTGCTTCCCTCTCCAGAGGTTCTGTACAGTAACAACCTTCCTGCGGTATTGCCGCCATTCGCGCAATTGACGCCAGGACCGGAACGCACGCTGGATCGTTCTAGCCGCATTGCTGAGCATGGTCTCCATGATGTTTCTCCTGCACAGGAAGCCTTTGGCGATAGACTCGAACAAGATAACGTTGTTTCGAATTTCCGAGTATCGTTTTCTTTCTTTCTGGCCTCGCCACACCCTCTGCAGAGTTGTAGCAGCTTTGGTCTGCCGGGCATCTTCAGCACGTTGCCTTGACGTGTAACCTCTGATCAAAGCTTGGAACGTGAGAATTGATTCCAGAGCTTCGAGGTACTTGCGGCGGTAGAATTTGCATTTAAGATTCTTCTGGATCATGATGGCACATTCATTGAGCCTAGAGGTTCGCAGGTTCTCAAGGAAGGCGAGCATGCCTGCCCTGAAGAAGATTTTCGTCAAACCGAGTTGGTATTTATCTTGCTTCTGGTGGCTGATATCCCCGAGGGCCTTCCTCAATATTGCGTGACCCATCTCACGAATTTCAGATGTCCATTGGGAAGAATGACACAGCATGTAATACCGAAGCGCAAACTCTTCATAAGTCCAACGAGTTGGATATCCGGCACAGCTGATACGCACGGTCTCCAAAACACCACATGCTCGCAACTGACTCAAAACCATGGGTCCTTCAAACTTCCAGGCCTCTTTGGCCTCATTGGGCTTTATGCATCGGATATAATGAACATCCGTTGAGTTGATAGTGTTCATAAGTTCGATCAAAGAGGATTTGAATATCCCGCCGAGAGTAGGTTTACGATTGACAGCAACTCCGATCCTTCTCCCGGGAGCTGCTACCGGTTTGGAGGATACAGCTGCAGAGTCCTTCTCACGCACGGCGGAAGCAGCATCCAGAACCTCCCGAATAAAGCTATTAGAGGATTTCCGAAGAATTTCCATATGCTCATCAGGGACGGTGTCGCGATTTTTCTCAATAAAACCATCGGACTCATAGGTAACATCAACTGCATAATGGCAGACCGTGAAGGCGGACTTCCCGAAGCGAGGCTTCCTGTAGGACTTTTGTTTATCGGCGGCGAAGTTATGGTGCAGCTTGGTAACGAACTGATCATCAGAACCCATAGGCAAGCGCGATTCTTCATCGAGTAGGGCCAGGATTCCTAGTTTGGCTTCGATCAGATCTATGCACGGCTGGTTGTCGGAGAAGTCGATAAATTTCCAGTCGATCTGTTCCCTCACATACTCCTCCTGCTCAAGTTTGAAGACATGCTGGTTAAACTCCTGTTGGAGTTTCTCATTGGCGTAGTTGATACAGAACTGTTCAAAGGAATTTTTGGCAAAATGCTCAAAGCCATAAATATCCAACACCCCGATGAAGCATTTCACTCTGCTCAGTACCTCCTCCGTGGCAAGGCCGCGGTTGATACTCTCAACAAGCCAATCGAATAGACTTGAGTAGATGAACTTTGCAACCGAGTCTCGCACGACGATAGCTTGCTGCTGAGTAAGGTTCGAGGTGATCTTCTCGCCTCTCGTTATAAGTTGCTTCTTAACAATCCATTTCGCGAATTCAGTGACGTCTATCCCTAGCATGTCACAAGCTCGGACAAGGGACGGCTCGGTGGGGGAAAGCGACGAATCAGTCCGCGTAGCTGTGATTTTCACATTACCCATATGCAGAAGTGCGGCAAGAATGCGGAATATATTGTTTTGGGAAGACTCTGGAACACCAATGGTGGTCAGGGATTTTCGCGTCGCTTCAAATTCAGCCTTGTCGTCGACACCGTCAATGATGGGAGATCCTCCTTGGTTGAGATATTCGAACTCTTCAACTGGGAGAAGTCCGAGGTCTTGTTGTTCCGCTTCGGTGGCGCCGGCAACAAGTTGATAGAAGATGTGATAGTTCCTTTCCTTCAGCGGCTGGAAGACTAACCGTGAACGTTCCAAAAGATATGTTCTTATTTTGGCACCGATAATACTTGTCTTCTGATCGAACATGATCTCGATATATTTGCCGAACCTCGAGGAGTTGTCGTTCCGGGTAGTTTTGGCATTCCCAAAGGCCTCCATGACCGGGTTTGTTGCTAGAATCTGCTCCTCGGTCTCACTAATGGCATCCGCCCGCCCGGCAGTATATTTCCCAGGCTGCTCCGGTGACTCCCTGGTCGCAAAGTAGCGCATTATGTATTTGGCGCTGACTGTTTTCCCAGCCCCCGACTCCCCGGAAACGACGATCGTTTGGTTCTTGGAATCACGTAACATGTCCCTAATCCAGAGTTAGTATGGGGAACGGTGGTATTTGGAAGAATGCCTTACGCAAAAGCTTCCTCGGCAATGGCGAATAGATGGGGAGCTTGCGATGCTCTTTGTTTTCCGGCGTAGATTTGTACCATCTGTGGAACGTAGAGAGAATCCACCCTAGCAAACGGATTTGTTGCAATCAATACGATACCGCTGTAGGTATAAATCTCCTTCTGCGAGTATCGTAACTTGATAGCCTGCAGCACTGTAAGTGTATTAGGCATGGGATCGGATAGAGGCGTGGAGATCTATATATATATACCAGCTGGCTCGTTTAAATGCGATAGATTGGTCAAATCTTCACTAGCTTCAAGCATCGCGGGATTCATCAGCGGCGGGAGCGACGAGTTATTGTCCATCTGTAGGTCCGCTATCGTCGTTTTGACCGTTTTGGACTGCATGGCACAACTTGATCAGCTTTCACGGAAGAGCGAAACACGCCTGGGCTTGGATAGTTGACGAACCTCTCCATTCTCCAGTTGGAAAACCAACGTCACATTATCACCGTCCACCGACTTCTCCGCGACCTCTGAGGAGATCCATCCTTCCGTTGTATCGGGCTGCCACGCCCTTGTCCCGACCTCATAGCTGTGCGCCATCGAGCTGTCCGCTGGGGGTTACCCAAGAAGAACTTCGGAAGAGCACCGACGGAGTCGTTCTCGTTGGAAAGAATCCAATGTCTAATAATAAAAAAAGATAAGTGTCGACGTGAAGGTTCGTGGGATGAATAGGTTCATGAGTATCAAAATTTGGAAATAAGATGGCGGTCACAGATGAGCATCTTCGATGCGTGTCCACAGACAAAAGTTGTCGACCTGGAGTTCACTTTTTGAGAGATCGTCTGAATTTCCGGAGGCTGGCCGGACCAGAAAGGCACTAAGTTAGCCGCTAATACTTCCATTCTGCGAGAGCCTTGCCCCCTGAACGGCTCCAAGGAACTCACCTTCCCTACCCTTTTACCCTTGAAGTAATATTAATAGACTCAAATTTCACATTTAGCTCAGAGGAATGGGGCAGCTGGTCGACGAGTCTTGAAAATTATGAATCGGAGGATTTGCAAGTCGTTAAGGAGATTTTTCCCCTTTGTTTCGGAATTTCTCTGTTTCCCACTTCCACGTGTGTTCTTTAAGGCAAGAAATAATACGAGACTAGACAGACAAAGGGAGTTCTCGAAAAGAAAAGATCAAAAAGTTCTTGCCCCTGGGTCGGCAACCAGCAAACTATGAGGTATTATTTACCAACGGTACAGAGTCAGGGGAAAGGTAAAACTCGGGGGGATCACGGAGAATTGGTGGCGACACGGCGACACCGTCTGTTGACATCCTGAATACTTTCAAATATTGCTCAAGTCCTCCCCTTGCGCACTGGGACCTGAAGGGTTGGAGATAATTGGCTTCCCATCTGCAAACTGTCGCGACGAACGGAATACATAACGAAAGTTGAATTTTACTAGCAGGTGGTCATGAAGCTTCTATAGAAAGGAACGAACTTTTCGGCCGCATTTACTGGAAGCCCCCAGCTGCAATAACTGTAGGTGGTAGATAGGTACACGAAGTCGATTAAAGTCAAACCCGAGCGCCTCACGCCCGCCAGAATTCAAGAGATAGGATGAAGAAAATTCGGAGAAAGCCAAGGCAGATAATTGTTTTTGGCAACTGATCCAGCACGATTTGAAAGAAACTAGGCCGGTTGCTGTGGTAGAACTTGGGGGGAGCGGTGGAATGGGAAGCAGGAGAAATTGCGTATTACACGTGTTATGGTTTTAAAAGGCCAACAGAGAGAAAGAAATGTAATGGGTCATATGAATGTGTCCCCTTATACCGTTGTTGAAGGCATTCTAAAACTGCTCAAGAGCAAGACTGGAAGACCGACATCCATCATGATTCAAGGTATTTAACTCTGCTTGCACTCTGCTGCCTCCTTCTTCGGTTTTGAAGTACCATCCTGCACACAGAGTTAATGGGGGCAAGAAACAAAAGGGTCAGGGGACAGGGGATTTAGTGGCCTACCTCTTCGTCCGACTCATCATCATCTCGGTCAGATATCCGGTCATCATCATCGTCCTCGTCATCATCCTCGTCTTCGTCATCGTCATCTTCATCGAAATCGAGCTCGGCGTCATCATCTAATTCCTCGAATTGGAGAGCTTCTCCGGTGAACCAATCGATAGCGCGGGGGATGAGTTTCTCTTTGACATCTTCACCCAATTGGTAGTCAAGCTCTAGTCGATCTTCAATGTCTGAAGCCACTTCATCTTCCTCAGTAGGAGCTTTGGGAGGCGAGAAGAAGTTAAAGAAAGATTCAGTTGGCACGGTGACCTTGACAATGCGAGTCTGCTTAGTACCTATATTCGGCGAAGTTAGTTTTTGTTTCCTTCCTCTTGTCACAAAACCTTTGCTGTTCACAGGGAAACTTACTCTTGTTGCGTTGTTTCTTGCTGTCAACCCGGACAGTCAAGTCCTTGTCAGCCTTCCAATCGATCTTGTCCCCCTCTGCGTGATCATAGATAAAATCCCCGCCGTACCCGCTCTCCTCCTGGTAAAAATAGCTTTTGCTAAGAGTCTTGTTGGTGAAGAATTCATTCTCTGCAAACTCAAATATAAGACGGAATCCGGGGCGATCGAGGTACTCCATGCGAACATCCACAAGGTGCTTTAGGGCAGCTTCGTCTTTGTCGGTGATCATTTCAGCCAGTGAAACCTGGTTCTTCATGGCAGAAAGCCAGAATTCTGGGATCCCCGCCGCTACAGGCTGGGCAGCATCTCCTTGACCTGATCCTTCCTCTGCCTCGTTCGCATTTGCGTCCTCTTCACCATCCGCCTTTCCTGCCTCGACTTCCGCGTCGGTAGGCTCAGCATTTCCGTTCACGATGGTTGCGCGCTTCTCATAAAGAGGCGTGAATTTCTTAAAATACTTTTTCTCCAACTGCAACACTTCTTCTTGGAATTCGGCTTCCAGCTGGGAATGTTCCTTTTGGATACCTTTAAGCCCGGCCACACGGCGGCGGACAGGTGCAGGCAACGATTCGATATACCCGGAGGAGCGTCCCACAAGAGTGCCTAGCTTTCCCTGAATCATGGAGACAAGTCTTGGGTTCTGCGCAAATAACGATGCTGCGGCAGCACGGTCGAGGTCCTCTGGAGGCGGATAATCGTCAGTACTGAGATTTAAAACACCCAGCGTCGCAGTAAAGCAGACACAATGGCTCACCCTCTTTGATGCTGGAGATTCCAGGCTGTTGCGCATGCGATGAGATCGGCGCGTTGTTGGCAGGGGTGTTCTGAGGGGTGCTGCAAGGTCACAACAAGTCAGTGCGGAGTTCCTCCCTCAGAGATGAGATCGAGGGGCGATGGGGCAAGAGAATAGACATACGGAGCCGTCGGGAAATCCGCCTTCTTATTTCTAATGGGTTCCGACATCTTGAACAGCAGAGCCAAAGAGGAGTTTCTATCTGGTTGTCTGGTGTCTGCGAGAAAGTGAGAGGTGGGAAGTTATCGAGAGTGTCTAACAGATGAAGGGTTTGGTTGGGAAGGGTTTGATTGATAGTCTTCTTGATGTTTTTTTGAAGGATGAATAATAACTTGGTGGGAAATCTTGCTGGGTTGGTCTAAACCCACTTAGGAAGTCGTTATGTAAGCTGGGTGGTGAAATTGCAAGACCAAAGATACAAGATTGTTTCATCACTCACCAGGGAGCGATCTCAAAAATACCGTCGGTCAGTGTATTTGGATTACCTAATGATACGAGGGAAAGAGCCGCATATAAAGCTTCAAAAACAGAAACCGAGTGAACGACAGCGACAAATCAAGATATCTCGACTCTTGGAACGTACGGCTTGCAGGTGACAATGTATGGATCTTTGCGCTTCACGGCCCCTGTACAAAGAACCGGATGTCATTACATGATCACGGTGGCATAAGTTGAATATAGGTCCTTCAACGCAAAGTACGCAAATCTACCATGGACGGGCCGGGATCCCCATCGCGGGATAGGAGGCCCTCCGGGGGGCCTTTGAGATATCGCCGTGATTCAACAAGGAGCAGGTTATACTACCATTACCCGCCAAGAAGGAATAATTATTGACGAGCGTTGGTCATTGTAGTCTCAGTGCAATCTCCGATGTAGAGATGGCTCAAGATGAAGTATGACTTTATTCTTTAGATTAAAGATTCAATCCCGGCGATGAATTATGTCGTTAACAGTTGGATAGGTATATTCGGGCCCTATGTCTGAAAGCATACCGTCTAGTGTCGCTTCCTTTGCCCATCGTCGGTCGCGACATGACTCAACAGTAAGCGTCACGTTCTTTCAGCAGCAGGACGAGCTTTCGGAATGGCTAGATGAAGAGGCAGTGGAAGTAGTGAGCAGTGATGATGATGGTATCCTTGAGGATCATGACTTCTATCCCGAGTCCCCAACCATCTCTGCGAGAATGAAGTCTGGTTCTCGTTCCCGGAGCTCTGTTGAATATCCACTCCTAGGCAGGAATCGCTCTTCGGAGGTTTATAACCATACTCGAAGGCACGGCGAGAGGATCACCCAAAGAATGTATATCGTGACAGAAGATCTGACTGCCGTTGTTACTGGTTTCTCGACTGCAGCCACCGGGTTTATTATCTATGTGGTACTTTGCGTTTTGTCCGGTGGGCTTGCCTACCTATTACTGCGCTGGCTACCCCGTTGGCGAGTAAGAATTATAGGAAAGCCTGCACCCCTGGGGAAGTGCCAGTGGGTTGTTGTCGAGGTAAGGAATTGCCCATTTATTTGTCCGATCGATATTGGTGACTGATTTTGATAGAATGATTGGGGTCAATTCACAACCCATTCTATCTCAACTCAGCCTTATGGGCACGCGCTTTCTACTGTCTTCGGAGGTCTCAACAAAGGGAGGTCGACATTTCGAGAAGATGAGGACGACGACCCCGTCCTCCGGGATTTGCGGTTTCTCGAATACAGATATATCAGATTCTGCTATCAACCAGTCGAAGATAAATTTGTTCTCAACAACGACTGGAAAGACCCGCAGTGGAAAAACGTCAAGAGCTTACGGAATGGGCTTGATGCAGATGAAAGAGACCGCCGTGAACAAGTATTTGGATCCAATGCTATTGAAATTGAACAAAAGTCCATTCCGCAACTCCTTGTTGATGAGGTGAGTTTTTCTCGAGTGGTCCATGATTAATTATTAATTCTCGTCTTTATAGGCATTCCATCCGTTTTACATTTTCCAAATTGCCAGTTTGGTACTTTGGTCCATGGATGAGTATTATTACTATGCAGCATGCATTTTCCTTATATCTATATTCAGTATCAGCACTACGATTATTGAAACCAGATCGGTATTGTAACCCTCCGGCCCCATCAATGATCGCATGCTGACTGTCAAAGACCCTACGCCGTCTCATGGAAATATCCCATTTTGAATGCGACGTTCGGGTTATGAGGAGCGGGTTCTGTAAATTTTTCCAGTTGCCTCATTTATCCCGCTTCCTTTGATTGATATGCTGGTAACTCTGTCGTGGTCTAACCATCCTTTTCGGATAATATAGGGAGATCCATTCCGTCGAGCGAGCTTGTCCCGGGAGACGTGTACGAAGTGTCAGATCCATCGCTAACTCAAGTGCCCTGCGACTGCCTTTTGCTTGCCGGAGACTGCATCATAAATGAAAGCATGCTCACAGGTTTGGCTTCTTCGATGTAGGGAAATTTGATTCTTATTTCTAAATTCTGCGATTAGGTGAATCTGTTCCGGTATCCAAAATACCCACTACGAACGAAGCTCTAGATTTTCTGGACCTAAGCGCGACATCCGCACATCCAATCCTATCTAAGCACTTCCTTTTTAGTGGTACCAAGATAATCCGTGCTCGACGTCCCCAGGACACCAAGGATGACGAAGCAGTTGCACTGGCTATGGTCGTTAGGACCGGGTTCAATACGACTAAAGGAGCATTAATACGCTCTATGCTTTTCCCCAAACCATCCGGCTTCAAGTTTTACAGAGATTCTTTCCGGTATATCTCTGTTATGGGGTTGGTGGCTTGCTTGGGGTTTATAGCATCGTTTATAAATTTCGTAAGATTAGGGGTAAGCTCAATCTCGCCTTTCTGACTGGGACTGTGGTGTTAACAGTTTTAAGCTTCCATGGCACACTATATTTATCCGGGCGCTTGATCTTGTCACTATTGTTGTACCGCCTGCCCTCCCCGCTACTTTAACGATAGGGACCAATTTTGCCCTTTCACGGTTAAAGAAACAGCAGATATTTTGCATTAGTCCACAGAGGTAAGAGAGTAGATACCCTCTGCAATTTAACGGTGACTAATGGACATTGTCTAGGGTGAACGTTGGCGGCAAGCTTGACGTTGTCTGTTTTGACAAGACGGGGACCCTCACAGAAGACGGACTTGATGTTTTAGGGGTTCAATTAGCCCACAACTCAGGGCGAAGGTAACAACTTTCTTACCCCTGTACGCACCGAAAGAAACTGACGGCGCCTAGCTTTGGGGGACTGTTGTCCGAACCTCGCCGTGTACTATCTAGTCCGCCATCTGCAGGTGGCTCGGCGGCGGATTATCGCACGAATAGTGCCATTATACACACCATGGCAACTTGCCACTCTTTAAGGGAGGTAGATGGTGAGCTGATCGGGGACCCTCTCGACCTCAAAATGTTTCAGTTTACCGGGTGGGTCTTTAAAGAAGGGAGCCATAAGTCGGGTGACCTGGGTGAGGAGCAAGAGTCGATCTCTCCATCTGTCGCCAGACCTCCATCAGAGATAGAATTTGCTACTGATCAAAATCATCCAAGAATGGTAGGTTTCCCATCCCTGCGACACCTGCCTGCTTAGAACACTGCTAACGTGCGTATGATAAGTGGCCTCAAATTGAGCTCGGTGTGCTTCGCTCCTTTGAATTTGTTTCTCAACTTCGGCGTGCGAGTGTCGTTGTTAGGCAATTCAAAGATCCCGGGGCAAGCGTTTTCGTTAAGGGAGCTCCAGAGTGTATGAGGGACATATGTGTTCCTGGGAGCCGTGAGTCATGGGGTCCGCTGTTTTATATATACTTGCTAAATGTTTTCGGCAGTTCCAACGGATTTCGATGAACTCCTTGCGTATTATACCCACCGGGGTTATCGTGTTATCGCCTGCGCAACGAAGTACCACCATAAACTGAGTTGGATGAAGGTACAAAAGATGTCTCGCGAGGAGGCCGAATCTAACTTGGAGTTTGTCGGCTTCATAATCTTTGAAAATAAGCTGAAACCGAGCACGAGTGGGGTTATTCGCGAACTAAGCGATGCTGGAATCCGCAATGTTATGTGTACTGGGGATAATATTCTCACTGCGGTTAGCGTTGCCCGTGCATGTGGTTTGTTGAAAGCGGAAAAGCAGTGTTATATTCCTCGTTTCGTAGAAGGTTGTTTTTCTGATGCACACTACTCTCGGATACACCACTAAAATTTCTCTAGGTGATGCTCTTGACCCAGAGGCGCGGCTTAGTTGGGAGAGCGTCGACAACCCTGCTCAACGACTCGACGAGAAAACTTTAATGGTCCGTTCACTCTACCTACCTGCCATGTTCTCCAGGCTGACGGCCTATTTAGCCCCTTCCAGATCCCGACGGTGTTGATATTTCCGTGCCGTACAACAGCTATCATATGCATGGCCACTCTATCGCTGTTAGCGGCGATGTTTTTAGGTGGATTGTCGACTACGGTTCCGAACAAATCTTACAACGGGTATATATCCCTTTTATCAATTTTTGGTTATTTTGGCCTTCGCTAATTAGTAAAAAGATGCTTATATGCGGACAAGTCTATGCCCGAATGTCGCCCGACGAAAAGCACGAACTCGTGGAGAAACTACAATCTATCGATTACTGCTGTGGATTCTGCGGTGACGGGGCTAACGACTGCGGTGCCCTCAAGGCCGCCGATGTTGGCATATCTCTTTCAGAAGCGGAGGCCTCCGTTGCTGCGCCCTTCACGAGTCGCATTTTCGACATATCTTGTGTCCCAAAACTCATAAAGTAAGTAATATGGCCAGGTACTACCCGGATCATTCTCTTTCTGACATACTTCAGGGAAGGGAGAGCTGCCTTGGTCACCAGCTTTTCATGCTTCAAATACATGAGCTTGTACTCCGCCATCCAGTTCACCTCCGTCAGCTTTCTCTACGGGTCGGCTTCAAACCTTGGTGATTTTCAGGTATGAAACGCTGGCTTCCTCCATGAACGTCCTTTTCTAACTACCAGTAGTTCCTATTCATTGACCTTGCTCTTATCCTACCAATTGCTATCTTCAGTAAGACTCTTTTCAACTCTATTCTTGACTCAAACTGACGCTTTGAAAGTGGGCTGGGCTGGACCATTTCCAATACTTTGTCGGAAAAGGCCGACTGCGAATCTCTTCTCCTTGAAAGTACTCGTACCTCTTCTTGGGCAAATGACCATATGTGTCTTGACCCAGCTGGCGGTTTTTGAGGCAGTCCGGGCTCAGCCTTGGTAAGTCCGTGGCGGAATGTTATGCTGTTCGTATGCTAAGTCGCCTATTAGGTTCAAACCACCAGAAAAACACCTCGACAAACCCAACATTGAAAGTTCTGAGAATACAGCCCTTTTTCTCATTTCGTGTTATCAATACATTTTCTCGGCAGTGGTTTTAGGTGTTGGGCCCCCATTCAGGCAGCCAATGACCTCAAACGGTTTGTCTCATTAACCCATGATGTCCCGAGCTCTCTAACAGCCATTAGTCCCGTTTGTGGCCACAATAGTGCTAGCCCTCCTTTTCTCGACGTACATGCTCATCGGGCCCTCGGATTGGCTGTTTGGTGTCATGCAATTAACAAAAATGTCTGTTGGGTTCAAGGAAGGGCTCTTCGGTATAGCAGTTGGTGGATTCGCCGTTTCTCGGCTTGCCGAAACCCGAATTTTTCCCAGCTTCGCTCGTTTTGTTGGACGTTTTTATCTCCGCGTTCGGTCTATCGGAGGTAAAAAGCACAGACGCCTTTATAAAACCCTTGTTGATAACTTTCAGGCGTGAATAATAGGGGTTGACCTGTATTTATAGAATTATTATATACCTGTATTTACTTTCTCGGGATAACTACATACAATGGCTAGAGGTTTGGCTTCTGCCCAATAAACCGCGACTGCCCAGATCTGACCATTCGACATACAGTAGTCAGAAACCATGGTGCTCTGTGGTAACTATATGCATTCACTCTCTATTCACAACCCCCTAGCGGGGGGTCTATATTCTTTGTGTAGTATCCAATTGGTCCTCGCAAACTGGTAGGTATAAGGAATGGGAAATGGATGGTAAGTCTATTCTATAGAACAAACATGCTTGGTTGGGGTCGCAGAGAGTGCAACCCGGCAGGGGAAACAATAAAAAAAAGGCGAGATGTCATACCGCCAAGAAGGTTGGGAAACGGTCCTACACGGATATTATGTTTATACTGGGTGTAAACCACGACTGGAGGCTCATGAGACATCCCCAAAATTTGCTAGTATGTAGAAACGGGTTATCGCGCTGGAATGATTATCGTACAATATGTCTCCTTCTAAGCGATATCGTCTCAGCCTACCGCCCGCCGGATATAACCATCCCTTTTCCTTTAAATATCCATTCTTATCAAGTAAATGGAAAGTAGCGACGGCTTCAATGAGGGGTCTCCGCGGCGACGGCGTCAGTCGAAGATATGTGCGCGAATTTCTGGCAGAGCAGTATGTTTAATGATCCCACGGGTGTCTCCGCCCAAGCAAAACGGCGCCGTCCTTTTTCGCCCGGTACATCAGCTAGATAAGTCAAAGTCATCCAGTTAGTTCATGACACGGAGACCAAAGTTTAGCGGGCCATTAACATACGAAAAACCACATGCTAGCACCAAGTGCTGTCGCGGCAAACCGGTATAGCGGTCGAACAGGGTGGACGTGGATAGGATGATTGCCAGCCATGGCTCCGACTATTCTGTCAGGAAGTCAGATACGAAATAACCCATCAGGTTTCAATCCATTGCTATGACAGTATAGTAGCCTTACCTTCGAAAAGCGTAGAGGGGATTTTGGTCAGATTGATCTCAGTCGTTCTTTGAGATGGGATTCATTATTGAAGGAAGACCCAAGTCACGTTATCGATGCTGGACAATGGACCGGGGTTCGGATTAACTCAAGAATCCGGGTCCTCGAAAGATAACCAAAATGGTGTAGAGACAGACAGTCCCAAGCTGAATGCGCCACGACTATGACACTTTCACTCGGATTGTGAAAGCAGGGCCCTTCCGTATCCATCCTTTTCGATATAGCTCACCTGGTTAGGAAACTATTCCCTTTGGAACCGTATACGTGGTACTGTGGCCGGTTTGTATATCAGTGATCCTTAGTTCCAGAGTCCGTCCTCAGTGTGATCTATGAACCACGAACTTCCTCTAACTCATTGCGATATTCATTTAGGTTCTCTCTTTCCGAGGAAACTACGCTTCCCTCCTAATAGGCGACACCCAGTTTAACCTTACGGTTTTACATCTGCGTTGGCCCCATTCCTCATGGTTTCGGATAGAGCGCGCTGTTGAACGGAAGCTTGCGGTCACCGCAAAACAACATATCGGAACGGGATGGCCTCACCCCTACCCTCGGCAGTTTCGAAAGTCCCCCTTGAGCGTGATGCTCATGGACAGCCGCGATTTCGTGGATGCTCAAATATACGAGAGTTCGAGTTCATGGGAAAGCTTGGGGAGGGTACATTCGGGTATGCAACATTCACCAGCTTCACGATCAGTGGTGAGAAGTTTGGGCCCTTTTGTGGATGTCGTATGTGCGCTGCTGCTCTAGTACTGGCAAATCACGAATAGGATCTTCACATCAGCGGTTCCAGACTTACTGCCAACTGTAATTCGGATAAGTTTGGTTAGAATCGGAGCTGATTTGGGGTGGCAGTGAGGTGTACAAGGCACGATCAAAACGGAGTCGCTCCATCGTTGCTTTGAAAAAAATTCTTATGCACAATGAGAAGGATGGAGTGAGTTTCCATTGTATTCTTCTCCCAAATGTTACTAACCGGTACAATATAGTTTCCTATAACAGCCCTGCGAGAGGTGAAACTTCTTAAAATGCTATCGCATCCAAATATTCTTCAGCTTCAGGAGATGGCTGTCGAGCGCAGCAAAGGTCTGGACTCGATTATATTATTTACAAGCCATTTCCACTAACCTCAACCTACAGGCGAGGGACGTAAGAAACCGAGCATGTATATGGTAACACCATATATGGATCATGATCTTTCGGGTTTGTTGGAGAACCCGGAAGTTTGTTTTACAGAGCCGCAGATAAAATGCTATATGCTCCAGTTGCTAGAAGGGCTTCGATATTTACATCAAGTATACACCCACTATTGTCAACTTTGGACTGAAACTAATATTCCGTGCCCCGTAGAATGGCATACTCCACCGGGACATGAAGGGTACGTGGCATGCCTGATGGCTTTACAGAACTAAACTAATGACTATAGCTGCAAACCTCCTCATTGGCAACAACGGGATCCTCCAGATCGCAGATTTTGGGCTGGCTAGGCCCTACGATGAACCCCCGCCCCAACCCGGAAAAGGTGGCGGAGAAGCTAAAAGGGACTATACCACTCTTGTAGTAACACGGTGGTATCGTCCACCTGAACTTCTTTTACAGCTAAGAAAATACACCACAGCCATTGATATGTGGGGAGTTGGGTAGGTGCAAGTTTTAATTTTTGACGATCTCACCATATTTCAGTTGGGGCTAACTTTACCAAGTTGCGTCTTTGGTGAAATGTTCAAAGGGAAACCGATCCTGGCGGGTACCAGTGATCTCAACCAAGCCCATCTGATATTCAGCCTCGTTGGGACGCCCACCGAGGAAAACATGCCAGGATGGAGCGCGCTTCCCGGATGCGATGGCGTCAAGTCATTCGGGTCGAAGTCGGGCAATCTATCCCATATCTTCAGAGAGTAAGTTAAATATATTATAATCCTTATGCCGGAACACCCGCTAAATAGGCAACATTTATAGACAGGGGCCAGCTGCCATTTCGCTTCTTTCGGAACTCCTGAAGCTAGACTGGCGCAAGAGAATAAATGCAATTGACGCCCTTAAACACCCCTATTTTCTCAACCCACCCCTCCCTGCCAAGCCCGGAGACCTTCCTCAGTTCGAAGAATCTCACGAACTTGACAGGCGAAAGTTCCGTGATCAGAAAGCGGCCCTACCACCCGCCCCAGCAGGCGGGTCTGTTGGTATGGGCCCGAACGGAGAGTGGACAACGGGTTCAGGCAGCAGGACGGGGATTGAGCAAAGATCAAGTCGGATACCGGCCACCGCCAGGGCTGACCCTAACAGTTTAAATGGTATGCCCGGGCGTCGTCCTCGACCTCCTCATGACAGTCGTATTCAGGACTCCTACCAAGGCCCAAGAAGACAGACCTCGCTGGATCCTCATCCCTATGCCCACGCAGCACCAGGAGATGGCGGCCTCCCACCTAAACCCCCAACGTCGCACCATCAGCCATGGACTGGTGGGCGGCGAGAGATGCCACCTTCCAGGGTCGGTGGACGTCATGATGGGAAGCTTGACTCTTATGTCCCAAAATACAACGGTCCAGATAGCCGCTCGAGAGCTCGTGAAACTACGGATTCACGAGATGAGTGGCAAGACCGTAGTCGCCATGGTGACCGAAGAGACCAGAACGCTCCCAGGAGACGAAGCCGAAGCCCGGATTCGAGAAATCGAGACCCGGCACGAGAAGCAGATAGACGTTACAATCTATACCGTCGCTAATATGTTATATAGTTATTCCACACCTAATTTGAAATTTTGACGAGATCGGTGGCTTAATATTTCCACTAATTGGAGGGGGGGTTAGGGAAACTCCGCTAGAGATGTACGATTAGGGTGATGAAACATCCCCTAGCATTTAGTTGTATTTTACAAAGCATTCGGCGGGCGACTTGAGGTAGATAATATTATTACCAAGCACCATTGAAACCAGGTATCGATTTTGATAATTATTCTTGGTTTCCCTTCAAGTGTCATCTGCGGTCAAACTCTCCCCAAACTCTACGTATCATCTTAGTTAAGCATTGTGGGTGGGAGAGATTAAGGAAGTGTATGCCAATGCTAAGGAAAAACGCCACCGTTCTATTCGTTAATATAAAAAAACATTCGACCGTTCCGTCATTTGACGGGCTACGGGACCAGCTGAGCTGGTTTTTTGATCACTCAGCCCTACTCTATCCAAGAAAATTTAAAATAAAGAGATGTTGACGAGACGAAAGCGGGCGTATCCTCGTGTTGAATCTGGCTTCCGCTGAAGTTGCTGAATGTTTCCAAACATTTTTAATATAGAATTCGCGTCATGATTCGGGCTAGGGAGGTATTAGTATTAGGCGACGATGGAAGGGATATCTCGTTCACTGACATGAAAGACCTTCTAGCTTTTCATATAAATCCTTGATCTTTTCAGTATTGACATCGCTGATATCAGCCATGAGATATGCAACCTAAGATTTCCGTTAGCGACATCTTGTCTCACTACTCCACCTGGTACCTTGAGGGACGAACATCAGCCGTGCTATCAGTCATCTGCTTATCAACATTGTGATCGCCGAGAATCTCGTTCACTATCTTGATTTAGTAACTTCAATGCCATCAAATTGGAAGGATATTACTTACCTCTACGTAGCACTCCAGGAATATTTTGATGGATGTAAATAACCTGGATCGAACGGTAAGCATCCGGGAAACCATACGCAACATTGTAAAGTACTAACTCTCGCATGGTTCGGTTCTTCCATAGTCAACGAGCGGAGGTTAACTTCAGGAAGGTTGACAGCCCCCAATGTAGCGCCCTCATTAACATATCGAACAAGTGCCTCCCCAACCTCAATACCAATGGCGCTCTGCGCTTCTTCGGTGCTGCCACCAATATGAGGGGTCAAGATTAAATTTTTCAGGCTCCGTAGATCTGTACCCCATGTGTTGAGGGTGTTGTCAAAGTAATCCCCGTTTCCTGCGGGCTCGCGGGGATACACGTCCAGGGCGGCTCCTGCAATCTTCCCCGTTCTCATGGAATGGATTAGGGCCGGGATGTCAACAACGCTCCCTCGACTGGCATTGATCAAATAACTTCCATCTTTCATCCATTCCAATTCCTTCTGGCTGATCATGTTCTTCGTCTCGGGTAGCTCTGGAACATGGCAAGTGACAAAGTCTGCCTTATTAAGAAGAGCTTCCAGGGTAGGTACTTGACGGGCAGTACCCAGGGCCATCAGATTCACTACATCGTAGTAAATCACCGACATACCCATAGCCTCGGCCAGAACCGACAACTGTGATCCAATGTGCCCGTATCCGATAATACCTGCGAGGGTAGGGGTCAGATTATGTTCATCTATCAGCATGGGGCAAGATGAGGTTTGGTTCTTACCAAGAGTCTTGCCACGAATCTCCCAGCATTTGTTGCTCACTTTATTCCAGGTCCCCACATGCATTTCGTTTGAACGATCGCCAAGCTGGCGGGCTAGAACAATGATCTCTGCAATCACTAGTTCGGCCACACTTCGCGAATTACTGAAAGGCGAATTGAACACGGCGATTCCATGATTCGCTGCGTATTGAAGATCAACCTGGTTTGTTCCGATACAAAAGCAGCCGACGACAATGAGATTGCGGGCCTCGGCAAGCACCCTCGCAGTGAGTTTCGTCTTGGAGCGGATGCCAATGACATGTACGTCTCTATATCATGAAAGATCAGCCGAGGACTCTATAACAGCTTCCGGGGCTGGGCATAGGAAATTCTCAAGGTATACGAACTTGATCTTCTCAATCAATTGGTCTTCCGGCAACGAAGATTTCAGTACCTCGACTTGATATCCCTGTTTGGAGAGGATATCTTGGCCTGTTTGGTTGATATTCTCTAGCAGCAATATCTTGATGTCTTCGGTTGCGAAGGGTTTGAGGTGCTTTATAGATGACGCTGTCTGAGGTGCAGTGCGCCCGGGATGGGAAGCTACGAAGCTCGATGTTTGTGAATGGACGGCGATAGGGGAAGCTGAAAGACCTAAGCTCCGGGAGACCTCATGAGCAAGCTCACTCGGGCGCCGATTGATATCCTTTGCAGAAGCAGTCATTGTGGCCTATAATTTGGGGGGGGGGGGGGAAAAATTGGGGTCCGGAATTTCCATTTCCCGGGGGGGGGGGGGGGGGGGACGTAGACCTCACCAATAAAGAAACGAAAACCGTGC